>CM060835.1:70412500-70980000 GCA_030762175.1 Metallyticus violacea
GGTTGTTGTTTTCTTTTGTGAAGAAGGACTTAATAACAGTTCGAAACTCCATTTTGAACAGTCACAATCTTCTACACATTGCCTTCTATCTGGACTATAGAACACAGCAGAGCGGAAGTTACAGCTGCAATCATTTACTTAACAGATAGGATATGACACCAGATAAGAGTTTTGTGAAGACCATATTTCTTATCGGCGAGACCGGGAACTTATGGACCTACCCTCGTATTTGCAGTTTCTCAGATCACTGTAGGTAGTGCTTACGCAATAGCTCTCACCTTGTTTAAGCTTTAATTTAAAACAATAAAGAAAACCTGCAGATATAATGTTGCAATATGAAAATTTATAATGGAATTATTAGTTATTTGCATTGCATTTTCTGGGTAGCAAGTAATCATAGCTGAATGTTTGGATGATCAAAATTTTATACTGGATAAAATGTATAAAAGTATTTTTATTCTGTGCTTTACTGAATGAAGTGTGGTTCAAAATGATACCAGACCTCATTTACTGTCTGAGTTGCCAGTTTCCACACGTTAAACTTCCTGTTTACTAATGTAATATCTACTTAGCATAAGTTTTGCGACAATGCAGTTCTTTATATTTCCGTGACTGATGTCCAACCGTAAAGCAAAGTTCATTCTTGTTCTTCTATTCTGTCAAACAAGAACATCAATACAGTCGTTTGTGATTAGCGTGAAGCCCTGTTCGCTTTTCCTGCTCGTAGACCATCCACCAGAGACGTCGCACAGTACTACCAATGCTCAGCAGTTGCTTCTGAGATAAGATTTCAGTAGCAGTATTCCTACACCCTTTCAAACAAGTGATCCAGGATAAAAACGGTCAAAGTCACATTTTCTTACAATGGAATTATTTAAAAAAACATAATTGAAAAGTATCTCACAACAAAAACAAGCTTAACAGACTCTTTAAGTTAGGAATAAATATTCTTAAAGATTGAAAAAATTATATTTTATTGCTATCACACTTTGTTCATAAGTCATAATAATCAACTTACTTTACTTAATACAAATTTTGGTGTGGGAAAACAATCAATATACATATTAGCACTTAACATAAAAACCAAAAATTGTTTTAAAAGTTGATATACCTTACACATTTATTGAAATGATATCTCAGATGGTAAAGCATTGCCTTTATCTTCTGTTAGATGGCACGTGAGTAACTCATAGAATTTATGGGCTGATTCACAGCAGCATCTCTTTAGAACTTGTAAGTCATGGAATTTTGCTTCAGGAACCGGTATTCGGCATTTATACGGTATTTCAGCGGAAACACTTGAGACTGCATTCGGGAGATCCCAAGTTCAGTTCTGGTTGGCTCGGCCACCCTATTTTTTTTTTTTTTCCCGTGGTTTCCCCATGTCATTTAGGCGAATGCTGGTTCTGTTACAAGTTTAAAGTGCAAGGGCAAGATGTGATGATGGTTTGCAATTTCTCTCTGAATAGTGTTTAACGCCCATTTTTACTACTGAGGCACCACAGGCGGTGGACACTGATGATACACGAGATGAAATTATATATTGGGAAAGTATTTTTTTTTTAGGAAGGAAACGTTCCGGGTCTAAGTTTGTACC
This sequence comes from Metallyticus violacea, assembly GCA_030762175.1. Taxonomy (NCBI): domain Eukaryota; kingdom Metazoa; phylum Arthropoda; class Insecta; order Mantodea; family Metallyticidae; genus Metallyticus; species Metallyticus violacea. The sequence goes on from CM060835.1 coordinate 70,414,098, forward strand.
TCCCCGGCATTTGCCATTTATGAGGAGTGAGGAAAACCTGGAAAAAACCTCAGTCAGGGAGGACGGTCCTGGCGGGATTCGAACCCCAGACCTCCCACTCTCGAGTCCGCGCCTTAACGACCTCGTGCACCCATGGCGATGGTTTGCACTTTGGAAAGTTCTTGGGACCTTACATGCGTCCGCGCAGTCACCGCCCGCAATTTCCCTCACCTCATTATTTCCCACCGGGAGGTGCCGGGGCTCAGGCATAAAAGGCCAGCCTGAGCAAGGCTCAAGTACAGAAAATATCTTCCTGCGCCCCAGATCGTACATTCACCCTTCCATTTATACAAACTTTTAGAACAGCATCACACGCACCAACTGCAAACTAGATTTTCTGTTATCCCATGCAGTGAAATAAATGTTACTTGGCAAACTTTATTTCAGGCATATCCTCTCTTCCTAACCTGTCTGTAATGTTTTATTGCATCGATTTTCTTTTATGCATCTGTCAGAACCCCCCCCCCCCGTTTCCCTTCCTCTGCATGTTGCTATTGGTCACACTTTTCTCACATCCACTACTGCTCCTACCTTCACTGATTTTGAATTACACACAAGCTTCTATATACGTCTCCTGTCATTAACAGAAGAAATAAGAAAATGGCACACATGCATTACTTAACTCTAATTCTTGAGCTTAAAATTATTTCTTGAAGCATTGCATTTATTATATTGAAAATTTGTTGAATTCCCTTGTTATAAGTATCTTCCACTTCTCCCTAGGTACTTGACATTTTCATGACCAAATCCTGTGAGCTTGTTATTGCAGTACGTTTTCTAAAAATTAAGAGTATTGATGCTGCACAGTACTAGCAGGAAAGTGCAAGTAATACGAAGATGCAGAAATATAAACCTTTCAAATGTTCTAATTTAAAAAAGTTTGCAACGAAGTCAAAGCTCATTTGTCAATTGTGGTTTTAAATCATGCTTACCCCCATAAGACTATATCAGTAATGTAAAAATGCTGACATAATTAGCTTACGTAAGCTCTGAGTAATTAATGAAGCATGTTTTCTGCAAGGAAAACAACAAAATAACGATGAAATGCCTCGCTTCACACCGCGTCCCTGTTCATGGGAAATGGAACAGAAATGTTTTTGTGAGCAAATGGCAACGTTCCAATTACATCAGCGGAAAGTTTTGTGACCTCCTCCCTTTAAAGTTACGCAGAGTGATAAGGGTTACTGCCACGTCTGTAGGAGCACTTTAATGGGAATTAGTATGCGTGAAAGTCCCGAGTTCAGCATCTGGCACATGGGGACATTGTGAAACTACAATACCACACCATTTTACACGCACTGAATATCCGCAGCACTAATTAACAAAAAGTTTACGTATAATCACTCCATGTTGTGAAAGTATAACAAATTTAGTGTAAAAATTGTTTGGAATTAGAAAATTCAAACCACAGCAGAATAATTTAGAATAGTAGCATTAAACTGAATGAGAAACTAGGTGGAGGAATACACTAAAAAGCATTATGGACTATTTATCATAGAGGAAATGAAAGATGAAAATGCACTATTACCCTATAAAATGTATTTCGGTATATATTACGGCCTAGTACTACTTAAATCCGAGTAAATATAATTACTTCAGCAAATGGAATCCCGATTTTTACTCCCATGTCGCGAGTTAAACTGGTTTGGTACGGAGGAGGATAGAAAACACATGAATATGTAATGCCCTCGCACTGTCTGCTCTTTTATCTAAAGCAGCATACCCTTAGAAGCCTTAACTGAGCATATTGGCCGCATTTTCATAACCCAAGTTGTATTTTCCACTAATGAATAACAAGATATTAACTGTTGGTAGATTAAGTTTGGAGCCGGCCGTACTTTAATGCAATATCGGGTTTTTCTCATATACTTGTCGCATCATTACCCCAAAACAAAAGAGCACAGCTTTTACCATTATCCCCCAACTTTCTCACTTCCGAGCTCGGCATCGTTGATCTCGCATGCTCACAAGATTTCTCATCAAGCAGCAGGTCAGAGGTCAACGAACTTCCAACCAGCTGATTGTCGCCCGCTCTTTTGCATATAGAGCACAATTCATCAATTACGTCCTAACATTGTAATTTATTGAATCTTTGATTTTTTTCTCCAAAATAATGAAGAAATTGGAAAACTGCAATTTAATATTTCTATGTAAATTAGTCGACAAGAGACTAATGGTGGGAACAGGAACATTTTCAGCAAATGTCACAGAAAAATCGTCGGCGCATATTTATTTTACTCACTAAGGGTAACAACTTGTTTGTCAATAGTAAATTTAATGAAGTTTCAAGGTTACATTCCAATAGTATTCTATTATGATATTAGCTTGTAGCTTATTTCAGGAGTAAATATTTAAGAAACTCTATTTATATTAGCTAATGAATTACTCTGAAGTGAATGAATTTTTTATTACACTTTTGATGGCATTGTATCGGAGGAGTTTATTTGGTTTGTTTTTATTAAAGCCCAAAGTTAGGCAAAATATCTTTTCTATCTGAGTGGATATATATTTTAAGAAATGAACATGTTTTCGTACATTTGGAGTCGGTAGGGCAAGTTTTTATTTTGCCTTTTTTGCCTATTTTGGCTTCTGTTGCTCATTTTAAGTTTTAAAACTTGTTTTCCTGTTTTGGATCGTTATGGATTTTTCCCGCCATTATTTATGCATTTTAAAACGCATATAAAGAATTTCAACATATCAAAGTGAAAAAAGTTATAGCATGTTCACCTCATCAAAAATTCTATTGAGAATCTTGTTATACATTTGTTTCTTTTCAAGCAGTCAAAAACTTTCTCCTCAACCCATTCACTTAATTTCTTTAAATAGCAGCATTTCGTTAGTGAAAGGAACGCACGTTACCTCGGGCATACGAATACAGGAATAGTCCTGGCGAATGACCTTGTATCGATGAGCGCGAGACAATCCTAGGAAAATTGTGATGGGGGTAACTTCTCAGCTGCATAAATATAACAAACAATAGCAAGCGAGAAGGATGAGAACGGCACAACTGTGCAATAAACCATCCCTACGGAAGTAAGAGATACTAACCTGTTTCCCCTATAAACGTAGAAACAGAAAATAACCTTGACCAAAAACCACTTTTTGCTCATTTGACAAAACTGTTCAAAACTACATTATTTTGTCTTAATGAACATTTCCATGATGTCCTGAAAGGTGAATGTTCCGTTGTAACTGCTATGAGTCTTTCCAAAATAGTTCTTTTACATGTGCTCTAGTCACTTCAGTGGAGGTAGAATGTTCTTTTTTCATGATAATAAATGTTCTTTGTGACAAGCGGCTGACTATGACGGTTTATACCCTGAAAACATATTTTGTTGCTTCTTTTAACCAAGAAAAGTAAGCTTAAGTACTTTAAATATTATGTGATATCATTCTGTTTTCATTTTTAATGAATACCTATTTTAATTTTATTACTGCGTATTTTCAGTATTTTAAGTGTCTTTTTGTCTGCCTATTTTAATCAAAATAAATGCCTGAACTTCCCTTTGGTTATTATTGTTAGCGAAGATAAATTTACAGCAAGGAAATTTAACCTAAGCCACTAATACCGAGAAAGTTCTTATGACATTTATCAAACAAAATACGGCCCATTCATTAATTGGACTAACAGTAAAACTATTAAGAATACTTCAATAACCCCTGTTCTGAGCAGTTCAGAACAGGCTATTGTATGAATTCTATCAATTCATTCAGTAGCTAACATAAACTTATTTATTTGAATTAATTCTCTAATTATATACCCTTCAATGAAGATGGTTAACTAATTCTTTTTTTCAGAAACACTTAATTCGTACACAATATTCGGTTAAAGACCGTATTTTAGCAATACAATCACTGTAATGGCAAACTTGTTGCTACATATAAGTGTGTGGTAATTTTATGCAACTGGTGTCATACTGCAGCATTTTCTTGACAATTATCACAAACAATAAAGACGTCTTATAATTCACGTATAAAAAATATAATTATGAAGTTTCGGGCTAGTTGTTACTAGCGAGAGCAAGTAATAATAAAAAAAGAAATTGACGGTATTATAATGAGTGTTGAAAGCCAGTAAATATCACCTACTATTACTGATAGTCCACGTTCACTGAAACGAGCAGTGAAAGTTGAAAATTTATATCAACATTTGCTAAACGTCTTGAATTAGTCATAACTCTATTTTGTGTGTATATGTCAATTACTTTTCCTCGATCGATTCTTTTATATCCGGCTGGACGTCTAAACTAAAATATTAGTATCCAGTAGTATGTAGTTCCTGGGCTTGTAGGCCGTGGTCCAGTCGACGAGTTTTCACCTGATGTTTCGCCCATGTCTACGTCGGGCATCTTCAAAGGGTAATGTCTCATGTGAAAACTCATCGACTGAACCACAGCCTATAAGCACGAAATTATATTCTACCGATCAACGACAGCCGTGAAAGCCTAAGCATGTTTATCAAAATAGTAGGACAGATACGAATTCATCAACATAATCAGTCTCTATGAGGAAATGGAAATATGATAAACTTGTGAATAAAGTTAAAATACGGAAAAAAAGGTTAAAACAAAATGCAGGAATATAACTTGCAGTAATGTTCTCTTTTATTAAAATATTTATTATTCTTGCATCAATTCCGTTCCGTTTTAGTGTGTTTGCCTTTCCTGATCTTCAGTAACGATGGTTAACCTCCACCAAAAGTGGCCGGTGTTCTTAGTTAAAGTCGAACGCTGAATTTCTTGTATTCAATTTTCATTAACAGGTGCAGTGAACGTCAACAATCACTAAGAAAAGTCAACATTTATTGAATACACAACTTTCACAAATTTAGTCCAAAAATCGTAGAATGCTTATGAATAGCCCAGATTCTTAGGTTTTAAACTAATTTGTAACTATGATATTTTAACAGTGTGCTAACTATGATATTTTGCAGTCAGTGCAACAGTAGCCTAAATAACTGAAATATATTCTACGAGTTTGATTAATTGTAAAATGCTATAGTTAAATTTGTTGTAAGTCTGTAGGGATGAAGCTCGGAGCCCTTGGGCTTTAAAAATATCTCTAGCATTTACCTTCGGGTAACGAAAAACTCTGAAAAAAAATCTTATCCATTCAGCTTGACCTGACCGGGAATGAAACTCAGGACTTCCATATTATTATTTGAAAACGCCACCACTACAAAGGCGGTGAACTATTTTGACGATCTCATGAAACGACTTCATAAACAGCATAAAAACATCGAAACATCGCTGGAAAATAAAGGTATTGTAACTATTAGGCCATTAAGTTTTTGAAATCCAAATTCGAGATAATTACAAATGACGGCAAACAAATGAATACATTAGCTGTCTCTATACGTCCTTGTATTAGCAAAATAAAGCTAACTGGGTGTATTACCGTAACTAGATTAACGCTGAACCAGCGACGTCCAATGTTTGACTTACTACGTGAACACAAAGGAGCAACATATTATGATGTTGGTGTATGGCACAAAACCCTGAACTATTGCCAACTTTCATTATATAACATTCACAGTGTGTATCTGCTTCAGAGAGCTCCGAATAGCTGCATTAACTGGAGTAAAAACTTTAGAAAGGGAACAATTTGGTATCAAAGGATGAGGCGTTCGCAATGATTCTATTTATGATTTAAAATACTTGCTATATTTCTCGTCACATACACCAATGCCATAATTCCTATGTGTGGAAACCTTCTCATTATACGGTGCTACGTCGGTATTGGTAGTCTAGTGTTTACCATAAGACGTAAACCCAAAATCGCGGACTCAATCCCGGCCAGAGCTTAAAAATCTTAAGTATAGCTTTTTTGGAAGGGAAGTAAAGCCATGGATTCCATGTCGTAGATTTACGGAACGAAAAAGAATCTCAAGTCTGAAAGAAGAGGCCTTTGAGCAAAATTTATCGGCCGTTTCACGCCCTGAATTGAAAGTGACGCTGATGACCTGTGATGTTGAAGAGCGTCCGTAAATAAACCAAATCAAAACAATACCCGACTACAGACAATGTGACTGACTGCCTTTACGCAAGTATTAAGTCCCTGATGTTAACACCATGATTGTATACAGCTCATATTTTATTAAATTTAAAGATTATCATTTTCAGAAGGACCAAGTCGTGAAAATTTAACACTTTCCTATCTTCAGTCAAAATATTGCGTTGAAAATGTTCAGATCTTAGCTGTAAATATTTCGCTTCTATAGCAGCAATAGACAGACCTTTTATTTTTGCCTGAAAGATTGGCAGGAGATTAATGTGGTGAGTTGTAGTTCCCGTATGCGGTACATATTTGAAGGGACGCTGTCACATTTTTGTGTTGTTTGAGAACATTTTTATGTCAGTGATTCCAGAACTAATGCTTATTCCCAGCATTAAACCACTGAATTTCTATTTATGTAGTATTTTCAAGGCTATGCACATTAACGACAGATGTGATATTTCAAAGATAAAACTGCATATTTTGAGCACTTTCTCTGATGACAAGAAAATTTGTACAAATCGAAAAAATGAATTAAGTAGAAGATATATATATATATATATATATATTGATGGACATTTTCTCCTCTATTCCTACCACTTAAGAAGACACTTTATCAAATATTGAATTATCCATGGAATTGGTAAGATGCATTTTTACTCGAGGTGAAAAATATTTAAACACCCTGTATTTGGAAACTAATTATTAGATCACAATAGAATATCACAAAAATGATTCATGCTGACCATTTCTAAAGCTATGAATTGAAAACAGACATATTCAAATTTTGAATTAAGAGAACCAGCTGTAAAAAAATATTTTAAAAATGTGTAATAATGTAAGTGTATTAAAGTGCGAAATTCTGAAATTCTATTTTTTGTATACAAAACTTCTGTGCATGAATTCACCAAGAGTGGATAAACTACCATAAATAACTGCACTTCAAATATGCAGAATGTAGTTTATCCGACTCCATTCTAGCACGTTTCAGTTGGTCTTATATTAAACTCGGTGTTATGTAGTTTCATGTAATACAAAGAAAGAGATGCATCTAGATTGGAGTGCAACAAACACAAGTGCTTTCAATTAGAATTAGTGTTTATAACTTAACTATGTTAAAAGAAAGGCGGCGAGCTTATTAAATATTTTATATAAATATTATTCCAGTGCAAAAGCAGGTAAGCAATGATTAAAGTCGAGTTGATAGACTATTGTTATCTCCAGAGAAAATCCAGAGTCTAAAACGTCAATACTTATGTGAAACTGCAAAAGGGGGGAATAAATATTTCGCTATTTCACATCCGTTTCTGTGAATGATTTGTAATAAACGTTCGTAGCAGCCACGTTTAAGGTAACATTTTTCACGTTCATGAATGTTACCAACTGTTTTGTGTATATATTGAATTGAAGCTGCAAACTTGGGAAGTGCATTTAACGTTCTTGACGTGTTGCGTACGAAACAAAATAACCGCATTGTTAACACCAGGAATTAACCCAAATTATTAATTTCTAAAGGAAACTCATATCCGCTTTGAAATATTAAAGGAACCTGAGCAACAGTACAGCTGCTTTTGTGTGCCGTATGCGGCAAGGAAATCCTATCACAAATAACACAGTTAACATGATTTAAAAACTGTTTATACAAAGGCGTATATAATGACATTAATTTATGGGGGAAAATTAAAATCACAGAACATTTTATAGACAAAATAGTATTTTTGTTTATGTAACAATTATTATCTGTTTGAATGAACCTTAATTAAATTATTTTTATTGAAATGAAGTATCGTTTAGAAAATGAAAATTTAAACGTTTAAGAAAGATATCAAAAGGTACTCTTTCTGCAAGTTATATGGAAAAAGAAGTAATTATTTAGATTAAAGAACTATTTCAAACAGTTTAGTCGAGGATTTTAAAATTTAAGCCAACAACAGAGTTGGAAACCAGTCTGTTTGCTGGTGTTTTAGCCAGGTATAAGGTATGAGAATGACCACGGATCAGTTGGCGCGTGCCAGCCTGCAGTGAATAACAGGTTCCTATAGCGGTTTTGCCTTGGTCAGTCCATTCAAGGTCACACATGTAAATACCCACTCATTCTCCATATATCTGTCTGTATCCACAGTTCCCCCTCTCTCACTTGCTTGAGAGCACAGTTACATCGCTCAGATTGGTATCCCGTGAAGCTGTAATCAAACGGAAATGTTTAAAAATGTATTACTACACCAATGAAATTATCTTCTGTTGCTTATGACACTTTTAAAAGTGTCGCTTTATTAGTATGTCAATATTGCTAAGCGGCTGGAGGTTTCTCAACTTAAAAGGGATGCTAACATCATTTACATTTTCGGTAGAACTTTGATATAAACACACAGACTTCTGTAGTGTTTGGTTAGAAAACGGGTGATATGCGTATTGCATTAATATATGCAACCACGTGGGAACACGACACCATGGAAAACGCTATTTGATGGAGAAGTGGGAGAGCATTGTGCATTTGCAAGAATTGAGCCATTCATTTTCGACTGTCATCTAATACCACTCATATTTGAAGCCATTTGCACTGCAAAACATACACTATTCAATTAACAGAAATACAGATATTGCTGGTGGTACCCCATCCACATCACTGCGAGAGGGGAATTGAGTGGAGTGGGGGAATGGTTGCAAAGCAAGGAAAATGACCTTGAGTGGACTGGCCGAAAATTAAATGACTTTAGTCGACATTGCAGCGTTGTCGTACTTCGGGTTACTTTGATATGATTATTTCGGAACTATTAGTTATGTGTTCTTCTACTTATTCCTATTTAATGTACAACACATTTTAGCATTTATGATATAAATAACATAAATTGCCAAACTATGTTGGTTTTTAAATTAGGTATATAAAAACTATTCTTCAAAAAACTGTTGACTTCGGAGTCAATGTCGCGAGACAAATGTTTGAACAACTCTAGACTGTAAAGTTCCCCCTGAAACACCAGTGCATGAGGTATAAACTGAATGCACCATATAGTATCGACCACATGCAAGGTATTTGCTCCCACGGTCAACACATTCGTGTTTAGTAAGCAAGGATGCGTCAATTACGAGTGAATTAGCAAACGATTGTTTTATCAAAGTCGTCAAATGATCTATAATCTTGCTAATAAATTACGAGAAACGGGAAGAGATGGGAAAAAGAAGAGAACGATACGCCAAGCGCGTTTACTGAGGAAACATTAGATGGTGTTAGTCGTCGCTTGATAAATTCTCCTACAACATCCATTTTATGCATACCATTATCAATAGGAGTTTCCAGAAGTTCTGTGGCTAAGCAATTATACATTTAGGAGATTGTATTGATAAAATATTCTCTGGTACATTTTTACACTTTCTTATACTAAATGACATTAATAAAAGTTTAACTTTCTGGAATTCATAATAATATCACAAACGTTCAGTGTAAGTAATGCAATAAGATGAATGTCACAAAACAGTATAATAAAATAAAGTCACACTAAAATGTACATTAAAAATGGCTCTATATTGGGTAAACTATTTAAAAAATAATTCCAGCTTCACAGCTGAAATTTATGATATGTGCTGTAGTTATAAAGAAATGCACATATGATAGAAAACTTGCAGATATAAGAATTAAACAGACACACTGAAGAGTTTAGTTGCATTTATATACAGATATACATAGGAGGGAGAATGTTCACCTGTATTTAAAATGCTAAAGCGATTTTTTAATAGTGTTTAACGCCCGTTTTTTCTACTGAGGTACCACAGGCAGTGAACACTGATGATACATGAAATGAAATGATATATTGGGAAATTATTTTTTTTAAGGAAGGAAACGTTCCAGGCCTATGTTTAGGGTACTTCCCCGGCATTTGCAATTTATACGGACTGAGGAAAACCTGAAAAAAAAAAAAAATCAGTCAGGGAGGACGATCCTGACGGGACACGATCCCCAGACCTCCCGCTCACGAGTCCGCGCCTTAACGACCTCGGCCACACTAAAGTGATGTCCACATATACAGAGGCAATAACAATAAGCAACGGAGAGCACGCTGGAAGTCGGAAACTCAAGGATAGGTTTTGCGTTTAATGAAGGGCCAACAAGGATGCAATAGCAGATGGAGTTTGCTTTTGAATCATTTAGTCAATTGAGAGAATTGTGGCAGAATACAAAATAATTTTCATTCTTCTGCAAATATAAAATAACAAAGAAATAATAACATCAGATAAATTAAGCTCATTATTCGGATTGTGCAATAGATAAGCGCACAACAATAAAGACAGCTCGCTCCGTGGTCCAGTGGTGGCGTTTGGTATTTATTATTAAATATTCTTTCTAATTATTTCTGTATTAGGTTTCGAACATCATATATGTATAAATATAGTGATTAATATTCATCTGACGTGATTAATTGATAAGTAAGCTAAATTTGCGAAGTCCGGAAGTCTTGGGTTTGGATCAGATCAGATCAAGCTTTTTCTTTTTTTCGGAGATTCTTCTTACCCTGAGAAGGGAATGCCAAATAGCTTTAAGCCACCAAAGACTTCGAGCTCATTTCCGCCATCATTTATTCATTTCATTTAATTCATCCTTACACACTTACTACAGACATGTAGTATTCAGTTCACTCTGCAGATGTCGCAAGAAGACTAATGCATACGCGACAATAAACAAAACATTAAAAATAAGGAACCTACATTTTTAATTGCTAATGTCTCAAAACGACAGCAGTATAACAACGAGCAGTCAAAGTTTCAATTATTACAACGAAAAAATTAAATTAAATAATAATTTTTTTTGTTTGCATATACAAGTTTACATTGAATTCCGGCGCCACAGTACCGACACGGGTGGCCGCGGTCGTTAAATCGCGGACTCGTAAGCGGGAGGTCTGGGGTTCGAATCCCGCCAGGACCGTCCTCCCTGACTGAGGTTTTTTCCAGGTTTTCCTCAGTCCTCATAAATGGCAAATGCCGGGGAGGTACCCTAAACTTAGGCCTGGAACGTTTCCTTCCTTAAAAATAAATCCTTTCCCAATATATCATTTCATCTCATGTATCACCAGTGTCCATCGCCTGTGGTGCCTCTGTAGCAAAAACGGGCGTTAAACATATTCATTCCGGCGCCACAGTACCGTAGCATACCGCTAATGGAGTCAAAACAAAATGGCGCAGCCCATAGATAAAGTGGAATATGGTGCGGTAAATCGTTTTCTGCATTTCAAGGGGAACAACGCTGTAAAAATTCTTGCGGAGTTGCTGAAGTGTACGATAACAGCGCACCATCATATCATACAGTGGTTAGGTGGTGCGGACGCTTTCAGTGTGGACAAACTGGGCTTAATGAGGAAAAGCGAAGTGGCAGGGCATCTCGCTGAAGAACTGGGAATCGCAAGAGAAGTGGAGGCCCCGGGGTTCCAAGACCGGAGTGTCACAATTCAGGCGATAGTGGAAAAAGTGAAAGTCAATCTTGGACCAGTTTTCGACATCTTGCACGACATTTTGAACCTGACAAAGGTCGCCGCTCGCTGGGTTCCGCGCCTGCTCACACCCCGAACCCAGGCAGCAGCGGAAATGTTCCATATGTGTCAGCCCAACCCAGATGACTTCTTTAGCTGCCTCATCACCATGGACAAGTCTTAGGTGTATCGCTATGACCACGTGACAAAGGTGCAAAGCAAGCAGTTAAGATCCAAACATTATCGGACAAGGTGATGCTGAATGTTTTTTGTGACTACCATGGTGTGGTGCTAGCGTAAGGAGCAAACCATCACAGGAGCATACCACCGAAATCTTCTCAGAGGTTACGGGAGGCTGTCAAGACGGAGCGCCGCGGAAAGCTATCCAAGAGGTCCTTTTGCTGCACGACAACGCCACGAAGTCATTTTTGGGATGAAACGTTCCCTGAACAGTCAAAAGGCACATTTCTACAACCAAGGTCTCTGCCAAGTCATCCATCGTTGGGAAAAATATGTCGCAATAAAGGGGGAATATGTAGAGAAGGACTAACACCGTCACCCAGTTTCATGTTCGCAGCTTGATTTTATCGCGGTGATAATTAAAACTTTATGACTACCCTTCGTATATAACTTGAAGCTTTCGCGGCGTTGATTACTTACTAAGGCTTCTCGAGTTATGTTCCGCGTCACATTAATAAAAGTCGAGCTTTCGGTCATCCTGTTACTAATGAAGGCCACGGGTTCAGGATGATCGAAAGTTCGGCTTTTATTCATGTGACGCGGCTTGATAACCCGAGAAGTTAATTAAACAAATAAATTCAAGCCATTATTTTTATTATCATCGTTATTCATATTATTATTATTATTATTATTATTATTATAGTTTGTGATACAAGTTTTTCTAAATATATTATACGTTTATTATTTAAATGTTGCAATTTTGCATTTACTTAATATGCTCTTCTTATGAAATGTACAAAATTGAATGTAAAGTTTATTGGACAAGTTTCTTCATCTTTCCCAAAATATAAGGCTTATATCAAAGAAGTGATCGTTATAGATACGATCATAAGAACACTTACGATAGTTATTCTAAACAAAGTGAAACAAAGATTTTGGAAATTTTCAACCAAAATTTAACTTGAAGTACATTTTCGGTATGATTTAAATTTTTCATTTGAAATTATATTTCCAATACCGAATAAGAATGGGAGAATAAACATTTATTATTATATTATAAACAGAATAACATCTCTGTATGTTAAATTTTGGTATTTCCTGTGAACCCTTTTCTTCATATATCGGGTGAATATTACAGTAACCCAACAGGCTGAGTATTCCCCTTTATTATATGTATCGTTGAATATTCGGAGTAACATCAAACTAACCCTTTCATTGCGTGAGGTTGCTTTAAACAACTTAGGCGACAGCCCGTCCCGGCCTGGAGCTTTGCTCTGCCTTAGGCTTGTTATTGCCTTTGTTACTTCCCAAATAGAAACCACAGTGTCTAGCATTATTATTTCTAGGCCTCCCTCACTTCACGGGTGAGCTTCACCCCGATTCCAACCATCTATTAGAATACTGCTCTGAAATGGTTCATGCAGATCGCTGCCGAAATTTCATCGCATGCTCAGCCTTTTCCTAGAAAAATTTTGATCACCTGGCATATTTGTAGTATTAACAGATATGCTAAGGAAAAAGTTTAGTTTTAACTTAATTATAACCCTCCCTCCTGTTGAGTGAACAACTTTTTCATTGGCTCACTGAAATATTTAGTACGATAAACAACAAATGTCCTTGGAATAGCGCGAAAATCCGATAAAGGTTCAGACAGATGCAATACATAATTAACGTGAGACAGCCATTTGAACAGCCCACTGTCGCATTTTTTATAAAATTCCAGTGAAAAGTAAAAGATCAATGTGGTGTTTTAACATTTTTATTTAATGAAGGGGACAGGTGAACAACAAAGGCCAAATTGAGTGGTGATCATGGAAACTCTGCCTCGGCGTTAAAGACCGCACGGGTGGCCGAGGTCGTTTAGGCGCGGACTCATGAGCTGGAGGTCTGGGGTTCGAATCCCGCCAAGGACCTTCCTTACCGGCTGAGGTTTTTCCAGGTTTTTCTCAGTCCTCATAAATGGCAAATACCGAGGACATACCCTAAACATAGGCCTGGAACGTTTCCTCCCTTAAAAATGAATCCTTTCCCAATATAACACTTCATCTCATGTATCACTAGTGTCCATCGCCTGTGGTGTCTCTGTACTAAAAACGGGCGTTAAAAGTTTTTTTTTTTTTTTTTTTTTTTTTATTTCTGGACAAATGAGTTTAAACGTGGCAGTATATAAAGTAAAGTTGAAGAGCTTTCGAATGCCCAATTTAGATCACCATGAACAAACTCCATATTATACTGAACAAAAAATTGTTAAGGCAAAACTGTGTTTGCTATTGTTGACGGTAAACCATAAAAAGGACGCAAAATGTTCATTGATTTGTAGTCGTGTATGAAACGGAGATTCACACCACACATCTGAGTCAAAGCAGTGGACCACTGCCAAAAGAGCGATAATTTTTGACCTAGAAGGAACGGAAAACATCAAATAGATTTCTTTAAAATGGGTAGAAACGAATTGAACGTTTATCAAGGAAGAGCTGTCGAGATTACCATACAAAAAAGTTATCATTCTCCATGACACCGGTAGTCGCAATAAGAAAGTGAAGGGAGCATTATATTGATTTCTATTTCTCGATTTTACCTAGCAGCATTTTTCTGCTCCAGATTCTATAGGTCAGTTTAATAGGAATAATGTCATCGACGCGACCAATGACTCTTTTGCGGTGCTCGACAGGATTTTTATTTTCCCACAGGTTATAAAACGGGCAAATTGCTTGGCCAAGTGTGTTGTCTGTAAAACTGATAGTTCCAAAAACAATAATAAAAGTTTAACTTAATTGTTTTTTATGAAACTTTTCAAGCGACTCAAATGCAGTGCTCCTATGGTCACAATCTCTTGATGAATTTCCAGAGAGTAGTGATGAAATGAACAGTTGAATGTTGCAACAGTTTTCCGTAAGAAACGTAGCCATGCAGGAACTAAAGTTAAAAAAGCAACCATTTCATGGCAAATGCCGTGAATAAAACAATGGCAGTTGTGATATGTGAGGACCCTCAAGTGAAAAGAAAGGGAACGCTTCTCGCCGAAAGGCAAACGCAACAAAGATGGTGAAGGCAGCTGCAAAACGAAGAGAGTTCTGCTTCAGGTTAGTTTTGAATGCAGATATATGCTGTGTTGTTAAGTCACACGATAAACAGGTTTAGAAAATTCCATTTTTCGTAGATAGAATGTTTAAGGCAGAAACTATTCTATACTAGACGTAAATCTTTCTACACGTAGCGGCATTGCCAAGTTAAATAGGTGTATGTAAACAAGAACTCTATAAATCAGAGCAGTCGTTGATGAAAAATTCTTGAGTATGTAACAAGTCCATACTTGTTCTATTATCGGGATAAAAAATTTAATGTATAGCTGTTATAAATATTTTTCTTGCTTTAGCTAAGTAGCACTTCGCGATTATGTATAAAATATTTGTGCTATATTCTTGTAACATTTTAAGCATAGGCGAATACAGACCACTTATCTAAATATTATCGTGATGCAAGACGCAATTTGAAAATGCTCTACAACACCCCCTTGCTTAGCTTACATTTAATTTACTACTGAAGAACGAAAATCCAATGTAGGTCATCGATGAATATGTAACTAACTACACATTATAAAACTTCAAATTTGTACAGGATGCTCAGAATGTTGAACCTTTTTATTATAATATCCGTGCAATAGTATTTAACATATTTTTTTTTCAAAAGTAACATCTACAAGTGCTCTCAATTAGCAGGGCGGAGTTTACACATGCTTGGACGCAGTTTGAAATGTGGTCCGCTTTCACATGCCATTACATTTTTAGCCCTCCTTAGCAACATCCAATTTTTCGTATACGTGTTTACTTATAAAATGTTTATTATATATTACTACTAATTACCTCTGAAAGTTTTAATATTATTTTTTTAAGAAAAATTTATTCTAAAAATGAGGAATGGATTAAACGATTTGTCGCCAATATTTGACAAGTTTGTATTTCTGAAGATAAGAAAAGACGTCTAGCCCTAGTTGAGGTGATACATGGGCGCAAGGGAGAGGAGGAGCAAGACGAGGCATGAAACATATTTTGCTAGTTGTAAGTTAAACACGAGGGAGAAGTGTTTTGTAAACTAAACAGAAAAAAACCGCGATAGTTAAGTGGGTGATTTTTTATGTTTATAGGAATAACATTTAGTTTTTTTTAATACATTAAAAAGGAGTTGATTTAAGAATAGGTTGCTATTGAATGTTGATGAAGAAACCAGAGATCAGGAAAATATAGTACTTTTGATAATGTTCCAGCTTTACAAGATGAATCACGTCCAGAAAGTATAGTTTCGCCACCATCAGAAAGAAGAGCACAACATTTACTGAAGGGTGCTTGGCTGATTCTTATAAAATATGTACAAACCGTCAGGAGGAAAGGATCCTGTTCAGCTGTGTTCTCCTGGTTTGGCCATTGACCAAGTCATCTTGTGTATAATTTACAACTGTAATAGCTCAAAACGACTGATAAAAATAAGAGATCTTGCAGTAATTAGATAATACGCTTTAAGTTTCATGCAGACTGAAAAAAGCTCTTGCAAGAAAGAATGCAATTATCCATGACGGAATAATAAGGGCCTGGGCAATGAATATTAAGAAACAAATCGGCCCAAATGACAACGTATCCGTTTGAGGTCTAAAAAAAGGGGTTATAAAATTCAAAGAAAAAATAAAATAGTTTCGCATAAGATCACACACAAAGATAACAAAAGATGAACTGTTAATGCTGGTGACTTACAAGAAAAAGCCGAAGAATTTGTTACTGTAATTTAATTGATGAAAACAATTTTACTCCAGACCAGATGCGGATCAATCTAAATTCTATAAACAACACATTTTGGAAGAACTCTTGTACATAGAGGAAGTAAAACGATATTTGATACCGTTGGTTCAGTTGCAGCAACAACGCATTCGTTCATTGATAATTGCAATTCTTATAACGAATGTTATACTACCTCTTCTATGTACGTTCTCCCTAATGAACAATTTTCTGCAAGCATGACAAGAAAACATGAACAAACGAGATTTAAAAGTCTTCCTGAAGTACTATGAACAGATTTGAATGGCAGTGATCGCATTCTTCTTTTAGTTGACAAACAACGATGATCTTGTACAATGAGGCAACTCTAGAAGGTGAAGAGCTACATAAGATGCATATTTATGTAAAATGTACAGAGCTGGTTCGATAAATTGACCTTTTTTTCATTCGTCCATTCAAGAACATGATAAGGTTCATAAGCGATACGCCGATATCATCAAATCTTATGTGTGGTATAGAAATATTTTTCTTCGTCCTCAGTCATGTACCTTTCCAATATAGATTCAAAAACATGATTAGATTTTCATTTTTAAAACGTGAATATTCCATTGAGCATACGGGGTAATTTAAAACAAGTTGGATTAATGTCTCGAAAGTGCACTTGCAGAAAATTTTCTATGGAAGGATGTGGCCAGCTTGCCTTGATTCGATGTGTCATTGCGAGAAATGTTTATTATCGACCTTTATGTTTCCGCTGCTAAGCCTGCAATGCACACATTTTACTGTAGTCACTTCTGTTATTTTATAAATTATTATATTAACATCTTCATCAAAATGCATACTGATTCTTTTTTGTTATTATACCTACGATTCCATATTTTGAGGCTCATAGCACCTATAAAACTTATGGTATCTATATTTTGATATCTATCCTTGTAAGCTCAAATATTTTCGATACTTTACTGTAAAATTAGAAGTCTACCTTACCAGTCTTTAAATATGAAGAACTCAGAACTTCGAATTAATTTACTAATAGTAATTAGAGAAATTAGGAAATACAGTCCCAGTGTCCCTTAGATGTACTTACTACTTAACCACAGAGTTACGAATAAACTATGAGTTTCGAGAGCACATAATACCAGTGAGACCAACGCACCCGCACAACTCCCACACAGAAAGGTTCTGGTGTACCCCAGGGATATCACGGGAACCACAGGCTCGTAGAGTTTTGCTAAGATACATGAAAGGGTCGAATCGGACTCTCACTTTCCTCTAAGTAAAGCAGCATTAAAGAGCCCTTTTCCATGTAACAATAGTTGGCTAAGAAAAATTTTAATCATTAGATATTGCTTTTAAAGTTGTGTAAGAATGTATATAGGTATATTTAAATCCAAGGATAATTTCAAATTTGGGGAAAAAATGTTTCTATACCAAACTTCATAAAACATGATTTTCGCAATGAATAGTTAACGTGTGATGCTAAAAGTCTAACGCGTAATTATGAAAAGCATATTAGCGGGAGGTCTGGTGTTCGATCCCCGACGAGACCGTTCTTAATGATAAGGTATTCATCTGTTCTTCAATTCTCGTAAATGGCAACTGTCGGGGAGGTACCCTAAACTTAGGGGTGGAACCCTTCTTTCCTTGAAAAAAATATTTATCAATTTATAATGCCATCTCGTGTATCATCAATATTCAGTGCATGTTGTCTCAGTAGTAAAACGGATTTTAAACATAATTACAAAAAAAACAAAATAAGCTTTCTCTATATGAACCATTGTATAAAATAAATTAATGGGCATTTCCTGTAGAAATTAAATTTTTAAAGTTGTGCAAAGTTGCAATGTTGTGAAAAAACAAATATTGGTGACGCTAGAGCGATTTTTAAACTGCGGGTTTAATGTAAGTCTCCACTCCCTAATGTCTCTGATTTTCAGAACCTATTTTTCTTATTTTATTTCAATTGCATATAAAGAGTTACCTTTAAAAAAAACTAAATTTCGGTCGCTACAGCGATTTTTAAATTTTCCTTTAACCCCCATTCGTTTTTCAGGTAAACCCTCACACGCAATAATATGATTATTTTCAGAAACTATTTTTATTGTTCTATTTCAATGGCATATACAGAATTTCCTTTAAATATAATACGGTATCACTGATTTTCAGAAATTATTTTTCTCTTTTGATTTAAATGATATATGTAAAATTATGTAAAAAAAAAAACAAACAAACAATTAGGGATGTTGGTAGAGCGATTTTTAAATTTTGCATTTCTGATAAACACCCGTTCCCAATGACCCGATTTACCTGGTTTTCAGAAAATATTTTTCTTATTCTATTTAAATTGTATATACAGAGTTTCGTTGCAAACAAAAAATATTAATACCACTAGAGCGATTTATAAATTTTGGGCTTCAGTAATCGCCCCTTCTAATGACCCGATTTCGCTGATTTTTAGAAACTGTCTTTTTTATTCTATTAAATGATATACACCGCGTTTCGTTGCGAAAAAAAAAAACATCAATACCACTAGGCGATTTTTAAATATTGGGTTTCAGGTGACCTCCCCCCTTGTTAATAGTTGATTTTACTGTTTTTCTTATTTTATTTCAATAGCATATATCGAGTTTCCTGAGAAAAAAATAAAATTGCGGTCGCTAGAGAAATTTATAATTAAACCTAAACCTTCACTCCTAATGACCCGATTGCTTTGATTTTTGGAAACTAATTTTATATTTTATTCAAGAATTTTACTGAGTTTCGTTGAGAATATACAAAATTTGCGGCCGCTAGAACGATTTTTTTCGATTTTTGAAACATTTTTGCTTTAGGTTAACTCCCTATATTTCAATTTTGCTGGTTTATGTCGAGTTTGGTTGAGGGGGAAAAAAATGTGACCGCTAGAGCGTTAACTTGCATAAACATACATATGCATATATACCTAGACAAAATTATTAATATAGTTTTATGATAGATGCCTAGTAGGTACGATCCATACAAATTTGGATAGATTTTTGAAAAATCTTTCCACAAGTACAACCGCAATAGCTTACATCCCTTCGGAATTTACTAAAAACGAAGAACATCTTCCTTTATTGACACCAAAATATAATTATGAACAAATATTTTTAAAAATACATATGGTATATGTATTAACGTTCGAAAACGTTCACGATTGCCTTCACGAGACTTTTTAAAGTATAAGATGTTATAATTTGGATATGTATCTTTTTAGATTTGAAATCAGTCTACCTGTAAATAATACAGTTTGAATTTATGTATATGCATATATTTTGTGGGCAGTTCTTCTGTAAATTTTAGGATAATTTTTATTTTTGCAATTTATCCCTATTACTTTTATGGTAAATAAGTCAAGAATATTGTTTAAAAAAAAGCGCTTTCAATAATCCAGAACGAACATAATCTTTTTTCGCCATTTGGTTGCAAACTTTGATATTTTCCAGAAGGTAATTGTATCCGGAAGTCGTTTTCCATTATTCCTAATCGCATTACGTGAATAAGTTGAACGGTACAGAGGAAAGTGTATTTTCTTTTTCTTTTTTTTTTATCTCAGAACACCCGATTACAATCGTATTATTATTAATAGGTATAATAATAATAATAATAATAATAATAATAATAATAATAATAATAATAATAAAGTATCACAATGCATTTTTATGACTGTAATAGTCGAGTTAAAACAAGGCAATTATGTGAAAAACACAGCAGTTAGTAAGACCGCATTATAAGTATAAATTCCAGGTAAAGTCAACAATTAATTCTCTATAAATAATAGTTGTAGTAACTAAATTATCTGTGTATTAAATGCAATTTATGGCAACAATAGCATTTTAAACATTTAAATGCGCTCAAAGTAAGTCATCTGCATTCTAAAAATGCTTTTATTTTCTAGTTGAAGAAGCCTGTTACTTAAATTTTCTTTCTAACTGGGGCGAATCTTTCTGTGGAGTACAGTTGACTGACATTTCGCTTCTGGTACAAGTGTGGCGCCTTTGTCACAACGCTGGAAAGAAAGCTTCAACTTCATTCTCATATCTGTGCTGAATGACAAGATTCTGTTGAGAGTAAGGTAGTTAAAATACATTAAAGGGAAAGTCATTATATAACAGAAATGAACAGAAATGTTTTCTAAGTTTACGGAAATGTATGCACAGCTAAAATCTTATTTTGGTGCAAAAAGGGATGCCATAAAGGGATCACATCTCGTAAAACAGCTCGCTCCATTGTCGGATCCCATCGTGTAAGAGCAACGAAGCCTTTATTCGTTTTAAGTAGTCATAGGAAATCAAACGACAGCAGAATAAAGTTTAGTAATGAGGCAGTTCTTTGAATCAGGGGAGAACATATGAATGGGTGGAAACTGATAAACATCGAAGTGAGAGACGTATTTGGGATATAACTAAGACAGAGAAGCAGCATATTTAGCAGCCAATGTGCGACTAAAGGCACCTGTTCATAACATTTGTATAAAATTCAACATTAATAAGGATCTACATGCACTATTACTTGATAATCTGTGTTATAGGAAAGTGTACGCAGATGGGCTCCAGGGCAGCTGTCTGCTGATCACGTGTATGCGCGATAGACGAATAATCAACAACACTTAGACAGTCATGTTCATAAAGAAGATGTATTTTCGTATTAAATTGTGAAAAGCACCAAATGTACAAAAGAGTAATTTGTTAGAGTATTGCTGCTTCAATGTAACGCCCGTACCCACACGGCTATGTATATATTGGATGATGTAAATGATCTAAAATTTGAAGTTTTCAAACATACAATTTGAATTTGACGCTTGGACATTCACTTCTTTGCACTTCTTAAATAACATTTGTGAGTCAGCAGTTTGAAAATTGTTTAAAATAACACTAAAAACTTAGTGGTCATGTGCAGTAAACGAATTGCGGAACAGGGCGACCTTGCCGATAAAAGAATAAGTAATTTCATTTTTATAAAAATTGTTGTTATTTTAACAACAATTTTTAATTTCACTGATGAATTTATTTTATAAGCTGTATTACTAACAACTACAGCGAGGTTATTTGAATATCGGACAAGCTGTGAGCTGTCGCATACTGAGAGAAGCTAGACCTATACTGCATGTGCAGGTAATAGCTTGTAGTTAGATTGCGGAAGGCTTAGTCAGTGAGTAATTATCGTTCATGTGTTACTGGGTGCTTTCAATGTGTATAAAATGTATGCTAATTGTTCTTCGTCAGTTATGTCATTATATAGTCTTGAAAAACGGATTTTTATGTGCGATACATATGTGAAAACAAATTCTTTCAGAAAGGTGGTAAGGCGATTCGCAAGAAAATAGCAATTGCACTCCAGGTACAGAAATTGTTCGTCTACTTGTTAAAAAGTTACAAGAAACATAATCTGTCACTGACAAGAAACCTGTTTGCAAATTTCGTGTTCTCACGGAAGAAAGGTTAGATTAAATACAGGGATTTCCTATGCAGATGCCGGCAATTTATTGCCGCTGAGGGACATCATTTTCTACATTTATTATACTACAGATTAGTGTTTATTATTATCAATATTAAATATAGTATCGTTTTACACACTCTTACTAATTTACCGCAAGGTGATCCTTATCTCCCTTTCCCGGTTTGGGCAACTGTACTTCCACAATAAGTAACTGCGCTAAGGATGCCCATTACTCAAATAACATCGCTGTATATAGGGTCTTAGTAATGAAATGGTTAAGGATTATTCATGTGGTTCAATTATGTAAATACTCTCATTCATTGATGAAGTATTACTTTTCATTCAATTCTTTTAATAGAATTATGATATTAGTTATAAAGGTGCAAGTTTTTATCATTATTTAAGTATTTTTAGGAGACAGAGGTATTAAATATTTGTTGACTTTTTATGTATATAATCTGTCAAATTAAAAACTTCAGTAAGGTAGCATTTTATTGAATTTCGAACAATAAGACTAGATTTTACATGTTTATAAAATTGGGTTTCCTTCTTTGAATCATTTTCGTCCCTAATTTAGAAGGTTCTTGTGATTTTTGAGAGAATATCACATTACAAAAAATGATACATTTTCGTATATTATGGAAAAACATGAATGAACAGATTTATTATATATTATCCAAAACGGTGTATCTAGAACAATTTCTATATTCTAAAAAGTAAATTTGAAAAACAGCAATGTTCTAATTATCGTATAGTTTACTACAGCTTATCTCTTTAATCATGACTCTCCTGCAGCACAAATTTCCAACTTTTCTGGCCTTTGGTAAAAGACTGAAGACGGAATTCTGCTGTACTCTTCACATTTCTCGCCTGGTCATTGTTTTATTTGCAGTACTGATTGTTGCATTTTAGTATTTAATTAGTATTGTATTCTGTAGAGATATTGGGTCTTTAGGATTAAGTTCCACCATTTTTTAAATTGATCAGAGACACATGATACACGATTTTACATACGGTACTGCTGAAAGCTTTCTTTTACTTTCTCATGTCTTTGTGAATTTCTTCCCCGCAGCAATGCCATTGTTATAAAATATCCCGAAAAGGATTCTGTGGGAAGCTTGGTGAATAAAGGCCATATTAATCTTGGGCTACGCTTTTAAAAACTGTAAAACAAAGTCATTTTTTCGTCATTTGATGTACCAGTGTACGTTTTATCTAATTCCTAAAGGCCTATTCCACTTTCAGCGAAAACTTTTTCTGAATCCACCCGTGGAATTGAATAGAATAAAATAGAATACGATAGGTAAGATAGCGTTTTCTTCGGGGAAATACTTTATGTACCGCGGCGGCTGATGGATTTACTATATATACCCTAAAACGAAAATAAAAAACGAACAATCTTTTAGCATTAATTTGTCTGAGTCATGTTGGCTAAGCGCCGGACTCACGGCTTGTTTCTGTGGGCGGGATTTGAAAGCCTTCAGCTTCATTCTGTCACATTTAATGTTTCATAGTAAGCGTATGCCTTTAGCTTCATTCTGTCACATTTAATGCTCCATAGTAAGCGTATGCTGATAGCATTAACAGCTAAAGCAAGTAATCTAACAATAAGAGACACATAAGTTCAACTATTAGTGAATGATTTTATATTATTTTTTGCAAGTAAAAATAATGTTTAAATGAACATGATAATTACGTTTCCAGTTGCAAAGTACATTTTAAAGATATTTATACTTTAATAAAAAAGGTAAGGTAATTTATTTTAAAAATATGTAATAAGTAATTGCTTATAAATTAAAGATTTATCCTCAAAGAAAATGAAGCAAAATAGGGCAAAATTATAAATTATTAAGACAAATACAGTTTTCAGATTAGTGCTCCAAGATAAAAGAATAAAGAAAACGTTCATATCTAGAAGTAGAGTACTTATATTTATCTCGCACACTGAGTAAGTTCTAAACAAAGTAATACAGTTGACTTCTCACTCGGTTTCGCATGACCATACGTAAATGCAACTAACAAGTTCTGCGTGTTCCACATATAATTTAATGATTATTTTACGTAGCATCAAAATAATATTGACACATTTTGTCAGAGGGAGAGTAATCAACCAATATGTTTGTTTTAATGCCTTCTGTTGTGAGGTTAGTCAAATATGAGTTAATTGATTTTATGTCCTGTTGAAACTGCATTTTAAATACAGCACATACTATAAATGTATATTTAATATGTGCTTTAAGCTAAAATATCAACTGTAAATTTTAAATTTGTCCTTCGAAATTATTTTCGTAAACATAGGAGAAACTTACCGTTTTTAAAGAAAGGAAAACGGCCTCAGATAATCACACATTATTAACCCTATTCATATAATATTATTTTTTTCAAATAAATACTAATTTGAAAATTTTCTTGATGTCCGAATTCAAGTGGATTGGACCCAATGCTATTATATATTGTAATGACAATTTTATTTTATGATACATTGGAGTAAACTTAATTTTTCACAATTGTATGAAGTTACGGCTTATTTTGTTGCTCCATCAATTCTAGACATTATTTAGAACATGGTATGTTCTTACTTCTGAAGGAATGCTAGATCAAGGCAGAGAGCGGTGTCTATAGCTGCCTTTGAGGAATGAATCTACAACATTCCATGCTGCATAATTCATGGTACTGCGATTCTTTATATCTTTTGAGATTTACTCATAATAGGAAAAAACACCTGCATTTCTCATGCATTCTACAGAAGGGAAAAAAAAAACCGTTTCTTTGCACATGTTGTATTTATTTTAGAGGATGTGTGAGAAATTGTTAGGTATATTTGATTTCGAAAATATACTCATTCGTGCTGTATGACAGAGACGTCTGTTTCTCAGGAAGAACTAAAAAGCATCTAAATTATTCTCACCCATATCTAGATCGTCTGGCAGTTCTACGTTTTCGTTGAGGATTAAAAATTAAAAATTTGGTATTAGCGTTCTCCATTCTGTTGGCGTGTTCCAACCAACTAGCTCTGTATTCGGCAATTGTATCGATTAATTTTAAATTTTCCAGTTCTCATTTCTATTTCCACCTAATTTTGAATATCCTGCTACAACTCCAATGAACTCCTTTTATCCTGAATTTTTGGCAGTGTGAATAATGCACAGCCATAAAGAAACAAAAGGACTGCAGTAACTTGTAGAAGTTCAGCTAAGTTTCTTTTCTGTTCTCTTTAAATTTTATATACTTTTTGCATATGTTACTGACTGATACTATTGACATCTTTGTCCAAGTTCGCGGGTTCGAACCCGGCCAGAACCGATGGATTTTTTTGGGCGTAAAAACTATGGCTTCCTTTGGAAGGGAAGTAAAGCCGTGGGTCTCGTGTCGTACATTTACGGCACGAAAAAGAACCTCAAGCCTGAAAGAGAGGCCTCTGAGCAAAATTACTCGGCCATTTCACGCACTAATTTGAATGGGACGCTGATGACCTGGGATGTTAAAGAACGTCCATAAATAAATAAAAAAAAAGACATCTTTGTCTATGTCCTTAATTAAACAATTTCTAAAGATTCAGAGCAATGGCAAACCAAACTCACTAACGCTCGCCGCGGCCTTAAGTACCTCCGGTAGTAATCCATCCCATTTACCGTATTTTAAACTTTTGATTGCATGCGTAATCTCCAGCATATGCATCTCTAGCCATCACGGCCGTTGTTCCATCCTAAGAGTGTTGTTCGCTCCCTCATTCCCTACACTCAGCACCTCACTGAAGTGTGCTGTCCACTGTTCTTGGAAATTTCATTATGCGTCTGCCACTCATCCCTTGGCTTGTTAATTCCTGCCATATTAGTTTGACGTATTTAACTAGGTTGATGTATATTTAACTAGATTGACATGTTTTTAGCATGTGAAATGCATTTGAGTTAATATTGTGAAAAGATTATTTTTGTATTATAATGTTGGTAATATTGTAAACATACATATATTGTGATCATACATATTGTTAGTTTCCTAAAACTAAGCTGATTTCCTTGTATCTCCTTTTTCCGTGAGACGTGGTCCTGAAAGGTTGTTCCCAGATCCCGCAAAGTCATCTATAGATAAGATATTTATTATTAGCTCAAATATGTAAATTAGATATCAATAAGGAAAGGATTAGTATTATTTAGTTTATAACGATAATTATTTTTAAATTACATTCTTTGATATTTATTAGTTATTTTAGAAAAAAGATGTAACGATTTAAAGAAGATTTAACTCTGACGACACCCCATAAGTCGCGTTATTAGTCACTAACAAGTTTAGAAAATAAGCGAATGCTCTTTAAATTAAATTCATTTGGTTTTAGACGACGAGCAGTTATTTAGTTACGCAACTGTATGTGTAAAATTAAGTTGACATGTATTTAATTTGACATATTTAATTAGGAATGTGTATTTAACTAGATGGGCTGTTTTAGTTATGTGAAATGTATTTAATTAATTTAACTGTCATGTAAATATGTATAAAATTAATTCCACGTGTATTTAAAATGTGTTTTTTTATTTCCAGATTAGAATGTATTTAATTAAGTTTACTGGTTGTAAATAATCATTGTATTTTCATTATTGTTCATTGCGATCTGGTGTAAGCCCAATCACAGGTAATAAATGCATAAGTTCATACATACGCAATATCTAAGCACTTTCTCTCCTGCCCAATAGTCTCTCGAATTTCTTCGAGATGGAGCAGTACATCAAAACATGGACCAAACGCACTAAACAAGGACTAGCCCGGTGCAGACTGAGGCATGACCCATGGTTAAGGGACACTGGGAGTGAAGTTCAACGTTTTTGCATGAATTTTTTGAAACTTTTATTGTTATTGCATTGCTGTTCAATTAATAAGTATACCAAATTTCATTTAATTTGGATACATACTTTGCGAGTTATAAACAATTTAAGTTTTATTACGTAAATATGTCGATAGTCAAAATGTTCCACGCGTTTCATTGAGTTAGCAAATTGTTAGGAAGCTTTGAACCATATACAAAAAGTGTATTAAGGGATATTTTAAATACATTTATTAAGTGAGATGTGATAATTTTTTAATTTATATAAAATTATAATCTTTAAAATTAAACATTTTTTTCGTCGAAAAAAGGGATGGAATGTGTTTCGTCTTGTGTAATATTTTAATGGATACTTCTACGCATTCTTCGAAATTTTAATTGAATTTAAACAAAACCTAAGACGCGAGGAACATTTTGAAAGTATGAAAATGAAGTTTTCAGAAAACTCTGTTTTATAAAAAAAGAAAAATATTGGGAAACAGTGAATTATACGCTTTACATATCAGAACCCTCCTGATTTGTAGTTCTGTGTGTCTGTACTTTCCTTTGTGTCCTTTTGTGCTGCTGTTGTGCTACTTCTGCCTCCTGCAGGTCCTTACCTGCTTGTGGCAGCTGATCTGCTCTCGTAGACTGGGTCTTATTCCAGATTTTATTTATCCTTGAAGCAGCTGGCGAAGATTCCTTGCCCCTTACCACAATTCTCAGCTCCTGAGAAGCTGAACAGTCATATTAAAAGCAGGAACATCATTTAATATTTCAATTTCTAGTTGCTTCTTAGAAATTAAATTTTCTTTAGGACAGTTTTGCCAAATGAGTGAGTGGAGACTTCAATTTGAATTTTGTATTCCTCCACGAGCACAGCATGCCAGTAGTTTAGTTCAAACGTCTCTGGTAGGTGGGGAGAATTCTCCTCAGTAAACTGAACAGACATCTTGCAATGGCTCTTAGGAATCTTACCGAGAGCTATGCTCCTATTACAGAAACACTAAATGTGGTGCACATCTCATGTTCAGGTTTCTGTCTGTTGATCTCTAACGGTAAAGTGTGACATATATGACATTTTTCATGGTAGATGCTTCTGGATGGCCAGTCTGTAGTAGCTGGCTAGTCTTTGTATAGTTTCTAACTTCTGCTTACTATGACCACGACCACCCAATCTGGTGTCAGTAGTGTCTTTCTTTAGCTTGAGGAAAGCTGCAGTCATCTTCTTTGCTACATTATTAGCACTTTCTTCCTTCACTATTTACATCAGCACCATATACCGCCACTTCTTTTAGGTGATGGTGAATCTTTGCGTCTTCATCAGACAGTACAGTTGTGTATCTCATTCCACACTTCTGTACTGAGACTGTAAAATGGCACGCGGAACTCATTAAATGGTTGTAGAACTGGAAGGGAGGGGGGCATGCAGATGTTGACTCTGTGGATGCCCAGTGGTTCAAAGAACAATTTGCGGGAGGGAAAAGAAAAAAGAAAAGAAAAAAAAAAGATTTTTGATGTTTTGAATGATTTTGGCCAAAAGAGATCCCAGTGTCCCCACTAAATATGGACTAGACCGATGATTAAGGCCGCCTACAGTTATGAGCGGAGAATTTGCCTCATCTGTGATGAGGGGAAATCATAGACACACTTTCTGGCTAAGTAAAGTTACGGAAGAATGAAGTAAATATCTACCGCGCTCCTTTACGGGATCGAACAGAAGGAGACAATCATACTGGGCTGTACTGAAAGACAAAGAAGCGGAGAGATTAGGTCAATTTCTATGAAAGGGAGACATATCTGAAAAGGTTGATAACCGGAGGGGGCTGGGGAAAACAAATTGATAGACTGTAGCTGTGTATAATTCATAATAAGATTATCTTTATATTTTCATAGGTATTTTAATATTTTAAAAAGTTCTTATATTTATTTTATTTTACCCTATTCTTAGTGAAATCTCTAATCTAATATATTGTACTAAATCAAGCAGAACTAGTAAATTTTAAAGGCATGTGTCCGTGCGCCTGTTGAAGTTGTATTGTATTAGTGCCCCTGTAATAAATTCGCTCCTACTAGCACTACCAATACACATTCGTCTTTGCCCAAATAAGATTTGTGTAAGGCTTTGCTAGCAGCTGATATTCCCTTGCCTCAACTCTATTCAACTCTACATAAATTCTTTGAAAATTATACACAACACAAGGGGACTAACATACAACTCTGCGCAAAAATTATAAGATGTAGTTTTACAACGATGTTATTGAAAAGATTTATAAACACGTTAACAAACAGCGTTCACCAATAGTCATTGATACTAATGGAGGTGTCCTACGAAGATCATAGTGTTTTTTCAGTAAGAGTGCATAAATTATAGATATATGTGTATGTTATAGCTTAGGGATGCTATACATAAGTCTTACGACATCCAAATGTTGCAGAGTAAAGAGTTTATAAAGACAGTATTTTTTTATTCAGAAAGCTCCATGAGAATATTTTCATTTAAATAAGAGAGTATTTATTAACATATACTTATAAAATATATAAAACGTCTTCTAAGAAATGTATGATAAGTTCCTTGTATTTGCTACGTAAAGTTCTAGAGAAGTTCGTTTAAACAATCTTTCTTTCCTGAATCCCACTTTGTGTGCTGTTTAGCGCACTGCTCATTATTTCAGAAAAAAGACGTGAATTGTATACTTTAATGTCAATCAGGTTGAATACAACCACCATAAGCCAATCGCACAATGGATTTGTTGTCCCATTTTTTCGCATTGGAATCCGTATTAGCGGCAATTAGAAGAATATAATTAATTATTTGGTTCTAATTAAGCAATGTTATGAACATAAGACCACAATAATTAATTGCCGTTGAAAATTTATTTTTAATGAATGAATAGTGTTTAACGCCCGTTTTTACTGTGGAGGCACCTCAGGCGATGGACACTGATGATACATGAAATGAAATGATATATTGGAAAATGATATTTTTTTTTAAGGAAGGAAGCGTTCCAGGCCTAAGTTTAGGGTACCTCCCTGGCATTTGCCAGTTATGAGGACTGAGGAAAAGCTGGAAAAAGCCTTAATCAGGGAGGACGGTTCTGGCGGGATTCGAACCCCAGACCTCCCGCTCACGAGTCCGCGCCTTAACGACCTCGGCCACCCGTGTATATACATGAGATGAAATACTATATTGGGAAAGGATTTAATTTTTTAAGAAAGGAAACGTTCCAGGCCTAGGTTTAGGGTACCTCTCCGGCATTTGCCATTTATGAGGACTGAGGAAAACCTGGAAAAAACCTCAGTCAGGGAGGACGGTCCTGGGGGGTTTCGAACCCCAGAACTCCCGCTCACGAGTCCGTGCGTTAACGACCTCGGCCACCCATGGCGGTCATTTATTTTTGACAATGACAACAACAAAAGTCATATAAGCACAAAATAAAATTTCCAGTAATAAAAAGTACATCATGAAAAATCCTCTTTGGGGCCAATAGCTGACTCCTCTCACTGGTGGACAAAGAGAATTTTGTACAGTTATCAGTAAATGAAGCAACATATTGCAAATTTTATAGTTCATAGGCTCAAAAAGGAACCATTTACTTTCTTTCTGCTAGCAATAGAATATATCGAAGTCACAAACGGCTTCACAATTGCAGACGTTTTCATTGATTCAGCAAACATCTATTTCGAGATAGCATTCAGTATGAGCGAATGTTTTTGTGAGCGACAGTGCTACTTATATGATAAAGACAGGTAATAGTTTACAATTAATTTCCCCAATGTCTTACCTACGTGTGTAAGATATATCCAGAGTTACTTGTTGATACATTTATATCTTCTGTAAAGCATTTTCTGTGGTTCGATTATGGTTCTGTCATGGGATTTTCCTTGAATAAGAATTTTTTTCAGGGCACCCAGTGTCTGATTTGGTTAACGATTCTAGGTTAAGGTCTCTCCCAGCAGATATTTTCATTTTCGAAATAATATAGCCTTACAATTTAGTTGACCCAAACTCATAAGTCTGCTATACTCTCATGTCCAAATGGACAAGCAGGAAATAGCCTCATTCACTTACTCACCAAATCCGGCCCCTTTCTTTTAGCTTCTAAAACATGTACATTCTGAATCAAATAATAGTCAAGTGAGATAGTGTAAATCCTATATAAAGAAACCATATTCTGAAATAATCAAAAAATATTAATAACCCGGCTTCAAGGATAGACAATGAAAAAATATTTCTTTACGAGCCATGTGTTTCGTATTTCAATGAAAAATCCAAAGAACTACTCATTGACAGTATTATTTAGTAGTCGAGAAGATACATGGAACTATACTTGCAATTAAAATTACATCTGTTCATTCTTCACAAAAGTAAGGGGGAAAATGTTTTCAATGTTATTAAGGCATCTTTATGTATGCACAATTTTCTTTATAATTCTTAGTATGTTGTTTTATACCGTCACATTTTACATTTATAACCTTTTTGTTCACCTTAATGTTTAATGTGTTAATTTTTTTTTTTTTTGGCACCATTTCAAATTACCAATACACAGTATATTATAATTCAGGTTCCTATAGGCTAACTGAATTTGTAGGCTGGTGAGTATATGTATTTCTTGCGGAATAATACATACACACGTCTTCTGGGGACTATATTGAAGATTGCCCTTATATGATTGTAGCTGCATGTGCACAGGCACTGTAAGCTTAAGTTTCAGATAAATGACTTCATAATTTTAAGGTTTCCATCAATTACTGCTTTGATTAAGGACTGCCGCAGCGTCACTTATGCTGCGACATTTATTTATAATCAGATTACATTGCCACGTGGAGGGCATCTTTAAAATCCTTTTCGAATCTACAAGAAAAACGCTAGGCTAACAAAAAGTTATGGCATGTTCCTTATTCAAGCGATGCGTGTGCTTACAACGTAGATGTTTTCATCGCGGACTATGGAGTGGGGTTTTGGCTCACAAATTCTTTTTAAAGTCCAAACTACTCGTACTATCAGTTACGATGAAAATATTCTTAGGCGCTTGGTTGCTGCTTGTTCTGAGATAACTACAGGCACTGTTTTGTCACTCCGGATCTGAATTGAGAAAAAATGACGCAAGCTATTAGTTTCTTAACGGTGCTGCGCTGAGCATACAAAGGTATCTATTGAATGAATAGCAGGTCCCTTGAGTTATCTGAAAAGCGGATATATACAGTACTCCGGGAAGTTTGTATACCTTATGCTTTACTAGTAATTGACATATCATATTATGTTATTATAATATTATCATAATTATTAGAAATATCGTTGAAATATTGTTGGTCATTTTTGTTGGTGTATTATGGTTGTTAATTAAAGCATAATGTATAAGCGTATAAGGACTTTCCGGACACACTGTATATGAAATATTTCCTTTATTCGAGAATCAAGGACATCCATAGAGTATTTTTATTTAACACCAAAGCTTAATTATAATACCCTTAAGCATAGAGTATGCATTACTGTTTGTTATATGTGAAACAAACAGAATATTTTTCATTTTAAATTTAAATCATGTAACACAAAAAGTAAACTTTTAGAGAGAGGGGGGGGGATATTAGCCCATTATTCTCCCTCCATCAATGACTCATTATTGATGCTTGCCTGTCAGTTTATTCACGTTTCACTTGCCTATTTTTAACCTCTATATACATTTAATGTAGTTAATTTAAACGAGGAATCACATTTAATATATGATAGGTTGTGCAACCAAGCATTTATCTATACCAGTAGTTCCCAAAAAGTGGGTCAAGAGAATGTTTAGGACATAATAAGCAAAATAAAACCTTATATATATATATATATATATATATATATATATATATATATATATTATATTTTGTATTTAGAAACAAAATATTACATTGAACATAAAATAACCAAAAATTAATAATTATAAAAGAAAATTTATGGGAATAAATATGCCTGTAGTTTAGAAACTAGTTTTTCAAATATGGGTTCTGTATTAGATACGCACATAATATCATTTTCAACTTCAAGGCAATTTCTCGCTTAATTCTAAGGGCAGACATAAATGAGAAAAATATTTCGTATAAATATGAAATTGAAAATGATACAAACATTAAATTGTTCATTTTGAAAGTTGAGGATATTCTTACATTCTTTTGATATAAAACTTGTCTAAGCTCTAGGGAAAACAAGTTTAATTTCAACATCACATCAGTGCATATGAACTTTTCCTTAATTTTTGTTGGAATTGTAGCCAATTTTGTCTTAAACGGTGCTAGTATAAACCTGTTTGACGATTGAAAATGTTTTGAGTTTTTTTTGGAAAATGCTCATAAATATCCTTTAATATGGTGTAAATTTAACTGCATATCCACAAAAATAAACTAGAATTTTCCATTTCGCTTATGGCTGAACTTTCAGATCTCTTAAATACATAAGAATTTATTAATTTTATTTTTGTTTAGAAATGTCGACTAAGAGTGACAGGCTTTTTTATAATTTTTTTAATTTTCTCCCTGACTGTGATCGTATTAACATCCAGGTCTTGCAAACATTTATTCACAGTGTATAATTGTTCGAAGGAAAGAGCAAACATTACTTCCGAATTGTATTGAAGAATTAACCTCAGCCCAATGTGGTAGTTTTGCGAAGTACCACAACCATTAGTTTGTGGTTTCCAATTGTACAGGAATTTTTATTTTTTGGATGATGGTTAAAAATGATAGTGATGGGGGGCAAAAGTTACGCCCAAAATTTTGGAAACCATTGGTCATAGAAAACATAATTATTCTTAGACACGTTTAAAACTCAAATATATATAATTTCGCCTGGTTTGTTCATAATATAAAGTGCGATTTATATTAAAATTAAACACTCACAGGCTGTAGTGTCGTAGTCCATGATTTAGAATTAAACCAAAGCTTTCGCCAGCAACTACGACCAACATCAAAAGTGGTATGAGATGGGGAACATTGACTACTACAAATTGATTTTGTTTACGATAGTGTCTGAGGTTTAAGATGAGGGTCGGCCAATAACATCTAAACAGGTATGGAAGTAGATCCTTGTTTTAACAAATGCTTTCCAAATGCTGTCTGAATTAAACTTTCATTGATGCTGTTATATTTCCAAAGCTTCCCTCCCAGCTAAATTAAAGCGACCTTTAATTTTGGCCATTATTTCAGTTTTCATAAAATATATTCAGTATCATTCACTGAAAGCATGCTTTGCAACAGGAGATCGTTCAGGTTGATCTAATCGTAGGCAACAGTGATATTCTTTTAATAGTTTTTCATCTCTTCCTGTCTTGCCTATATAAACCTTCCCATACTCGCATGGTATTTTATAAATTTCTGTTGCATCAAGTGGATCCCTGGGATTTTTAGCATGAAAAACATTAATTCATTTAAATCTTGACGGACAACTTGTATATGAAAAATTACGTAAATATAAATAGAAATTTCACTAAATCATTTCAACATTTTAGAATAAACATGGCTTAGAATTGCTAGTTGTATAAAGTTTCCGATAAAATTTAGCTAAGGGGTTTCTCATTATAAAATAAATGTGCCAAAAAGGTGGGATATTACAACATCAACGTACGTAAATGGTAAATTTGCTTTCCTTGTTGAGTTTAACCTTTCCTGTTTTAAAGTGAGAGATATGTAAGAATAATTTGACAAGGTTCCAGATAACCCACAGATGTATGGTTTCAAATGATAAATGCTTAGCCGGAAATCCTCATCTGAAGCAGTCGGCGTTTTATGCTACGTGGCAGCCCACGCTCATTTTCTGTACATTTGGCATTTCCCATTACGCTGCCCTTCTACATTTTCCCCTTTCATTTTATTTCGCCGCCTTTTATTATTTCATGCCTGGATCACGTACTTTTCTTATGTTCAACAATAATGCTATTTTTAGCGCGCTTACTTATTTTACTTCCATTCCATTGTAGTGTCGGACATAACGAAAAAGTGAAATGATAAAATCAATAATTTTGGCGCAGGTAGTGCATTTGTTATATAATCTTCTTTGAATGACCAAATATCCAGATGCTATAAGTGCACTATTACATTAAACTAGAATTTGAACCCGGTTCTTTAAAAAACATCCCTATAATATAATAGGAAATTTAATTACTAGATAGTTAAAGAACCACCATTTCATGAATCGGCAATTTTTTGAAACCTAAGGTCGTAAGTAAGATATAGTTAAGCAGGATTAAGTTTGAAAGGACAAAATTACTTATAAAATTATTTTAATACGCCATATTAATAATAAAGAAGTTTTTAGGACGAGTTAATCGACAGTCAACTGTCACAAGCTTTATCCCAAATAATGGGGAAAAAAATAATACTTCAAGAAATGTACGCAATCTTCAAGGACTTACCAAGGTTGAATCTCTGCGACAGCACTCTAAAGGCTAGAAGAACAGTATGTCAACACATTTAGCTAATATGTACAGAAACACAATAGCCAAGACCAGGTTGGACAGAAGTTTAAAATAGACAGAAAAGTAGATACTATAGCTCCAAAACGTTTCATCAGCAATACAACGCAGGCGTCTGCATGAGAAATGTCAGTGTTCTGTCTAACTTTTCTTACTTAGAATAAGTTACTTGGAGATCTCGTCTCTCGTAACTTTTTAACAAGCGGGCGAACAGTTTCTCTACCTGGAACAAGAGTGCCAGCATATTTTCTTGCGCATTGTCTAACCATTTCTCTGCAAGTATCGTACATGAAAACCCACTCTTCAAGAGTATATATATATATATATATATATATATATATATATATAGTGGGATAACTGACGAAGAAACATAATTAGCACACAATTTACATACAACCGAGAAACACTTAAGAATGCACAACCACTCACTGACAAAACTACCTTTTAACTACAAGCAGATACCTGCACATACATTATACGTTGTTTACTATTGACTGTTTGCATTAAGCAGCAGCGCTATGAGGCCCGTAACTCAAATAACCCATCTGTATGTGCATTACGTTTCCAAAGCAATTATTTTTACAAATATTAAATATTTTTCCCCAGTTTAGCTGCTAAATATTGTTTAAAGTTAATCGTCTAGCAGACTAAAATCTTTCAGACAAGACTTTCCAGCTATGAGGTTTTTGATTTTAAATCGCCATTGGCAACAAAACAATGCAAGCAGTAACTATAAAAGGCTTTTGGAGATAATGCAACATCGTTAGTCTAAATGAAGGCTAGTGTAAATAAGGCTACCCCCTAAATAGGTTTGACTGCCCGAGCATGATTGGTTTGATTTGAATATATACTTAAATTTACGACAATTTATGCAAAGGTTGATCTGGTACATGGACCAGTGAGAGAAATGTTTGTGTTCTGCGTAAATTATTCAAGAAGAACCCGAATTTGTTTTTGACTTTAGCAGATGAAGTTAGGAGCCAGAAAATAAAAGGCAATGGACATGATTTTCCAGATGAAGATAAATTAAAAAAGACGCAGAAGCACTGGAAAGGAAATGACAGTCTCATTCTTTCATCTATCATATCTGTTCGACTGGATCGTTATACGGTTAACGAGTGGTACATCATTATATGTTAACCTTGGGAAAAAATGCATACTTCGAAGCTGTTATCATCCTCTACCTACACAATGAACTACCCCACACTGTACAACACGCGGTGAACTTTGTACTTTCAGGTGTTAAATTAACAGCTCCTCCGTCCTATAGTTTTGTATTCAGGCATCGTGTTACTTCTTTATTCCCAGTCATCAAGATAACGCACGTGAATTTCCTTTTAACACTGCTGAAGTTGAAATTGAGGTCTTCAACATACCGGTGTCTGAAACATCTCTAGAAAATCTACACCTATAGTTAAGTGCATGATCTTTAAAGAGGAAGGTTTTAGAGAAAGAACTATTTTGCTCAATGTATACCAGTTTATAGAAACTTGAGTGCGATCCTCTTACAGGTTTACTTCGACATTAGAGAAAGAAAAATCCACGCCAATGAACAAACTTTTGGAGTGTTCAGTCCACGAGTTAAAATCAAACAAATGCAGTTCTGTACGGTGCCGAGACCTGACCTCCACCTCAGAGAGAAAAAGATACATGCGCTATGGAAAGAAGATGGAAATGAAAATATTAGGCGTCAGCCTACAAGATGAAGTCAACAATACAAAATTGAGAGAAAGAACAGGAATGGAATATGGTAATACACCTGGACAGGGTAAATAATGATAAATCTCGACTGATGAACTTACCCAGTCACTACTTGAGATCCAAGAATTTCTAGTAGAAACTTATGGTGAAATACTTACACCATAGATGTGAAGTAGATGGTTGCCAACCACCGATCGAAAACTGTAAAGAACAAAGAAGAATTTAAACGACTTAAAGAACTTTGCAATAATGGCAATCATAGATGGCCTAATACATAGCCACCATACTTCGACAAGAGGTCCTCGCCCTACTTGGATTTTAGAAGCTAATTGTAAATTATAAAGTGCTAATTATTAGTAAACCAAGACCATTAAACAAACTACTATATGAAACATAAATATCAACTTTATGATAAGCTAGGCATTCTCTATGATTAATTGTTCAAGTTATACGATTCTGTTCTGCGATACTAAATGCCACAGATATTCATTTCGTTCACGCAGGTATCAAGATTTTTCAACACTTTAGTCTTTAAATAAGTTGTGTGTTTAAAAATGCCACAAATATTTCCCTGTTCAGTGAAAGTTGCTCATTTGGCAATATGCTTCACTTGAATTATTATCAAAGCTACTAAAATAAGATACTAAATTTCTGATAGAGGTTATAAAAACTGAGAAATTTAATGAACATTCTTATTGGTAGATAAAACGTCACGTTCGCCAATATTAAGAGGAGAGTACAGAAATTATCTGCTTTTTTGCTAAAAAATTGTTTGGTATCTGCTTTACAAATTAGGAACCAATTGCTTTGGTTCCACTTGAGGATTATTTTAGTAACTCTTGGAAATGTGCATTTTTGTAGGTATTACTTAACATTAAATATACAGAGTTAATTATTTAAAACGATCACCTAAGCGAAAGATACTATTGATGAGCTGACTATGGCTCATCGGCATAGCCCATACAGCATAATCTAGCACAAGGTTACATGCTTTCAAATGAAATATTTCCCATTGACGTAAAGATGGGGTTAGAATGTAAATGGGGGTTCTTGCACGATTCTACTCTAAGTAGTTTATGAGATATCATTAACCGCCACGGGTGGCCGAGGTCGTTAAGGCACGGACTCGTGAGCGGGAGGTCTGCGGTTCGAATCCCGCCAGGACCGTCCTCCCTGACTGGGGTTTTTTCCAGGTTTTCCTCAGTCTTCATAGCTGGCAAATGCCGGGGAGACATCTAAACTTAGGCCTGGAACACTTCCTTCCTTAAAAAAAATATCCTTTCCAAATTTATCATTTCATCTCATGTATCATCAGTGTCCACCGCCTATGGTGCCTCAGTAGTGAAATCGGGCGTTAAACACCACTCAAAAAAATGTGTAGGGCTCAGAATTTCAGATCTTTTTACAGAACTCCCATGATCAATACATTCCCCAAGCTTTAGGCTAAAATCATGTTTGTCTGTTGGCATTTTGTTCACAATTTAGGGAAACTATCTGCAGGGGGCGGGTCTCAAATTTCATGATATATTCATGTGAAACTTTTAAAGAGATCAAAGATTTTCTTCATCTTTATGATAATTCATTGAATTTACGTATCGTACTTTTCTAGTCTAGTAATAAGGTAGTTAAAAGGGGCAGAAAGCACTTTAAAATTCCAATGACTAGGGCTTGGAACTTAACATGATGAATTGTAACACACTGTTGATACTCTCCCTAAATTGTGGACAAAATGTGAACAGA
The DNA here is from genome assembly GCA_030762175.1 of Metallyticus violacea. NCBI lineage: Eukaryota > Metazoa > Arthropoda > Insecta > Mantodea > Metallyticidae > Metallyticus > Metallyticus violacea. The sequence continues at coordinate 70,452,682 of CM060835.1, forward strand.
TGCACTGTTTTTGCTTAAAAATCGCGAAATGTATTGGTTTTATCTATTGATCATTGAAATTCCCTAAAAATTTTTTATTTTATTGAAGAATCTTGTTTAACATCTTTGAGCATTTAAAATTCTTTAAAACAATTAAATATTTGTAATTTAGAGTCCAACATATTATGAATCTTGCAAACTAATTGGTCTAAAACCGTGCAAAAAACTCCAGTGACACTCTAATCTTACCTAGTCTTAATTTTCTTGAAATAAATATTGCTCTATTTGAAAAATGTAGCCTTGTGCTAGAGTTACAATATCAGTATAGACTACATTGATAAGGTCCTGTCTGAGCTTAATTTTGCTGAAATCAGCTCATTAATAGCAGCTTTCGTTCCTTAAATGTTAGCGGTAATAGTTTTAGCTGATTCCCCCTGCACCGACTATCTGTATGTGTACATTCTCCCTATGCAGTTCTAAAGCATATTTGAACAAAATTGTGTACAGATACTCTTTAGAGCTAAACGAAAAATAAATAGAAACTACCACCTCATTCTCTAATTTCACATGAAAACTCAAGAGTAATGCTTCGAGTGCTTAATCAATTTGGAACAAATTACAGAATTGCTCTTTAGAACTTTGGGGAATACTTTACTGAAAGGAACATTTTCTTTTCTTCTGACTGTATTCCCTACAGGGGAACATTTAATCTTCCTTTATCTCACTGAAATTTTATATTTTTGGCACCAATATGATATGAAAATTATTAAAAACTGTAATGAAGGGTTTTTGAACAATTTTAATTTAAGCAATCAACAAAAGTTAAGTAATTATCACAGGTTATTTTAAAACGTTATTAAAATAATATCCATGCTCAGGGTTGTGGTTTCAAAACTTATTTTGGACGCCATATTTACAGTAAGATAATAAATATTAATTTTATCCCCACTACAAACTACACGACATTTAGACCAGGCATAAGCAAAGTTTCAAACAGTTGGTGCAGTTATCTGTATTGTTTCAGTTCTTGTAAAAGTTAAACTTTGATTAATTTATCAATATTAATGTTCAGTATTTTGACGTGCTTCCTGAACGGTTTACAATTACAGAAGCCTCTACTGTTCTGAGGAGTGTAAAGCAGTAAATCTTTTACTACGTCTACCTGTAGCTATAAAGGTGACGAACCTCTTCTGGGAATTATCTGCTCCCGTTATTTTATCACCGAGAATTTGAGCCTTGTAGAAGATCGTTTACGAGTGAACACTTCACTCTCCTGGCTTCTACCACAGATATTTGCATACGTCAATTTCATGCTTAGATTAACACGGATGCACACATATACAGCGTTGAGGGAGTTTGTGATTGTCAGTGTAGTGTAAAATCAAAGCTCTTCTTCAGAATGTAATATATCTGGATATTTACCTAGTGAAGTATTAAATCAGTTTTAATTCTGTGGATGGTGTGTGGAATGAACTATGTTTTCCCCCAGGATCCTAAGAGAGCATGCATGATATTTCTACTTTATTGCCACGCCTGTGTTTACAGATTAGTTCAAATGGAAAATCTAGCTCCAAATAAAAAATCATTTATACCTTTGTACCATAATCAACGATATGTAGAAACAAATGTTCAATTTAGTAATTATTTAGTATGCAGTAAACATAATAGTATACCAGCGCTTAGATTTCTTAATGGTGATCGGTTAAAAACCAGCGAAACGATAAAAAAAAGTTGAAGCAAACTATGCCTTATGAAGTTAAAAATAAATAGTAAAACATTCAGCATTATACTTTTATTGATTTCAATTTTAAAGATATTTCAGTACCTACATAATATATTAAAACAAATAAATTTATTTTATTTTTAACTGATAATTTCTGGAACCAAAATAACCATTATTGTAAAAATCAGACTAAAGCTTTGTAAAAATGATATATCTGAAAAAAAAAAATTACACATTTTTCGAAATCAGTCCCCTGCTAATAACAAATAATGGGTGAGCCATACAAGTATAGACCACTCGCAAGATATTTACTCATACATACTAATGACAAAAGTGCTTGCTGAGAACTTAGCAACTGATGAGTGCAAAGATCCATTCATTGAACGAAAATTCCCTATTTGATTCAAATATGTTCGAGATAAATTGAACGAAATCGTGTACAAAACGTATCAACATACAGTGGGTGTCAAAAATGTATACACGCTTCAAGCAAAGAAAAATTATGTTAAGAAACAAAACGGAATTTATACATACAGAAAATGGTGAGCACTAATCATCTTTTACAGTTACAACAGTTGCTCAAAATGACCACCATTGGCGTGGATATACTTCTGAGTACGTTGAACTACTGATTGACCAACGTTTGTGAAAGTGTCCTCGGCGATTGCAGCACATGCTGTTTCAATTTCTTCCCGAAGTGCTGCCAGTGTAGCTGGTTTCCTACGGTATACAGCACCCTTAAAGAGTTCTCCAGGTAGAAGTCCAGCCGAGTTAGATCCGGAGAACGCGGTGGAAATTCAATCGGACCTCTTCGTCCTATCCAGTGCCTTGGATCCAGTGCACGGGTCTTGTTGCTGTGCGAGGTCTCCCAGATCTGCCCTTATGAACATCGCATATGGTGCCATGAGTCTCAAATTTGTCTCGAATGCGTGCAATTGTTACTCGCGTTGGCGGTTCTGTTCTGTACACGTGTCCCCATTGTCTTTGAACTTCAACAACATTCTCGGTTTTCCAACATCACTTTAAATTTGCTTCCCGCTGTTCAAACGATAATCTTGGCTGCATTTTGTCGTAGCAACGCTAGCATAACATAATGTGAGTCACATCTGTTTACAGAACATCATACGACAATCTTGGCTTCATTTGTTCATTGTTGATTTACCTGTCACATAGCAACGCTATGTTAATGTATGAGAGTCACATGTGTTTACAGAACACCATACTACACACCACTGTTGTTTTTCGATATAACTTTGAAATATATTAAATAGATATATTCTGTGAAAGTGTGTATACATTTTTTGGCACCCTAGGTATATTAAAATTTTGCAATTTTGTCTCTGGGCGGAAATTACAGCGAGTTTGGTCGATTTTTATGTTATAAATGTGTGTGGACAGTAATTGTGGGTAGTTTCAATATGTCTTCATGTCATTTCCTAAAACAATTATGTATATAGAGTTAGTTAACCTCGGCGATACAGAAGAAAGCTTTTTGGTTACTGACTCACCGGAAACCACCAAATGCTAATGAAAGAAAACTTGCATTGCGATGTTTTTCTGCTGCATGATGAAGCAGAACTTCATATGAGCTATAATGCGGCATTTCCCGCAATGGTTCCTTACCACACTTTGTATGAGCGAAAACTCTCACCTGAGTTTATCGCACCTTTAGCTGCTAGAGATGTCCTTTTTCTCCGATTAAGAAATCTGCCATGAAGTGTAAATTCAGCTGTGCCAATAATTAACGAAATTCTTTGCGATGAGCTTAGGGGAAACTTGGTGTCTGTCGAGACCGCCATCTAAACATTAAGGGTGACATTTTAGAGTCAGTAGTAAGTAACGCGTTCAAGTATTATGTAAATGCATCGGCAGACTTAATAATTCAATATATTTTTGTTAATATAAACAATCATATTTCGTTAATAGAATTATGTATTTTAAGCAATCAATACATTGCTGAAAAAAACATTTTATAAAGTTTGCGTTGTCGATATTGAACGAGGTCCATAATAATTCGCAATTAGCGTTCGTTGTGTGGTCCGTAAAAGACTTTAAGAATGATAAATATTTGTATGGTTCTCATGAATAAAAAATAAAGATTTAATTCATAATCCTGCATAAGAATTAGAAGTACAACATATTATTAACTTAAGATTAATTAATATTCTTTTATCCCGTGGGAGTTTAAGGATGTTATTTATGCACAAAAGAAATTTTACAAAGTAATAATTCACTGAAATAGTTTGTAGTTGTGTTTTTAAAATTATTTTATTTTGAATTTAATGTCGCAGACTAAAATAAATTTATTTTCTTAAGATTTCAGGATAAAAGCAATAAAATATTAGTAGATATACTGCAATAGACAATTTGTCATAAATGTTAATGTAAGAGGGTTTGTTCCCAATTTAATTTCGGAATTAATTCTTAAACAGTGAAGTTAATTGAATTACTAAAAGACAGAGTGCGATTATATACTAGGAAGTGCGCTCAGGTGACCCGTAATGCAAATAACTTTACAAGGTGATTCAAAATAACCCGGCAACGCTTGTGCGGAACAGCAAACTGATATTTTTTTCAAGAGGAGGGGACCCATGTCCGAAAATGCACGGTTTGGGCGATGAAGGGCATCAAAATATGAGCAGAGTTTGATTATGGTGATGAGCGTGCGTTTCATATTTTAGCAAAAAACCTCAAGCAATTCAACAAGAACACCATTTCGCACAATTAAATATAAAAAGGGCTACAATTGTTTGTTAGCATCCAACGTAGAGCGTACATCGGCGGTGCAGAGATTGATGACGCACACTGTCAAATACTTGCGGTTTTGTGCAAGTTCACGATGCCGTCTCAAGACTCCTGTAACATCATCCGAAGACCGTTCATTTCCCCACAGGGGTCTCTTAAAAAATTATACATTTCCCGTCCTGCACAACATACTAAGCGTTGTCTGTGTTATTTTTAATTCTTCTGTTTAATGCCTTATCATTGCAAGAATACGAATAGCCAACTAATATGCTGTAGGATCACGTTTGAATTTAATTGCAGCCTCACTCTTCCTGCAAATTGATGTTATAATGGAATCCTATTACCATTCCGCATACAAAAAATAAAGCAAGCTCCAATTCCTCGAAGTTTTCTAGAGAAGTAAAACGAATTTTTAATTTTTTTCCAATACAGGCCAAAATAGTTCGATATTTTTCCAAGCAAGCAATTATGCAGGCCAGGGAAGATGTAAAATTTTGCCCTGTGTTTCTTAAACCAACTTTGAGAAGATTCTAACTGTAACAATGAGAGCATCATCATTTTGGAAGTTTGCATCCCTTCTGGGCAAGTGTCTGCGCCATTGAATGAACACGGTAGACTATAATGGATTCACAGACCTTACCAATTACCTTTCGTTGGGTCTTTCATGTGTCTATTGGATTCACTGAAAACTATATGACCGCCCAAATCATGACAGAACCTCCAATTTCAATGTTGGAAGAAGCCAGTCTAGATTGTATGCTCCTGTGTGTTTATCTAGCGGTGGGGAATATTGTAAAGGTGAATTAGACAAACCACATTACGTATTTCCATTGGTCGATTGGTTTTGCGCTCCTTGCACCATCCTTCCTTTAGCATTCTTCTACCTAACAAGAACACCGCTATAAATATCTTGTTTGTGCATTTCTCTAAGTTCTGCTTCTTCAGACGCAGAAAAAAGAACAGAAAAGAAAATAAAAGAGGCCACTTCTAACAGCGTTAATATTCCTTTGTGTAAACTCTGTATTTCGGAAATAGACATCCAAAGATTCAATACACTAAAATTACAGAGAATCCTCATATATATTTCTGAATTGTGTTGCCCTATGTGCTTCACAATTCCTGGCCGCATACGCAAGTCCTGTAAACATCCCTGTAATCAGGTCGTATTTTATTTCTCATATATGGAACGTTATTCAGAAAATTGTCTAGATGTTGCTTTTGCGTGCTGCATCTATCTTTGTACTCCACTTTATAGAGAATGAAGTACATTTTTGAAGAAGTGTATTGGCCTATATCAGTGAAACAAAATGCATAGATAAATAATCTTATTCACTGTGAGGTAAGTCTCTGTGAAATGCGTACCAAAACCCTAGCATTGTTAAGTTGTTTTTTTTATTCGTTTTATTTCGCTTTTAAACATCTCCGGTCGCCAGCGTCCCATTCTATTCAGGGCGTGAAACGGCCGACAAATTTTGCTCAGAGGTGTTTCTTTCAGGCTTGAGGTTCTTTTACGTGCCGTAAATGTACGACACGGGACCCACGACTTTACTTCCCTTCCGAAGGAAGCCATACCTAGGATTTTTACGCCCGAAAAAATCCATCGATCCTGACTGGTATCGAACCCGCGATCTTGGGTTTAGAAGGGAAGTATGGTTACCACTACACCACCAGAACCGCCATCATTGTTAAGTAGGATATTATCCAGAGTAGAAATGAAAACCTCTAAAAAACGAGACTAAGGGCAGTGAAATGAAAATTGTAAACATTCAGACTCCAGAGTAAGAATTGGAAGCTGTTTGCTAATTAATATATCGAAAGGATTTAGCAACAGAAGCTCTAGTACATTTCTTTCCTCCTCGCTATCTCTGCTCCACATATGTTTATCCAATCATGAAGCTATATTTCATGTGATCAATTATTATCAATTACAAATATAACTTAAAATATTGTCATAAATAGTTCATTATCCCCCATTAGATAGTCGTTTAAAGAAGACGCACTTGCACCATGCAAAGGACTTCCATTTGGAAGTTGACTGGCAAACACTGGTATACAGAGTTCAAAAGTATGTACTTTATAAGACACGATACATTCCTCCATCGAAGACGTTAGTTAGATCCTTGAGGTTTGGTGCGAGGGTATAGCCATAAGTTTCCGGCCTAACCATTTTCTAGGTATGATAAAGACAAAAACTATCTTTCACTTTTCAATATATTTACACTTTATAGTAATACACTGCGCACATCTTTTAATTAACATTTCAATCGCCCCAAATAATAGTCAGAAGTTTTGTATGCAAAATGGGCATTAACAGCATCCATCATTTCTTCGTCACACTTAAATTTCCTTCCTCCAAGGTCCTTTTTGAGTTTTGAGAAGAGGAAATAGTCACTGGGAGTTAGATCTGGGATGAGGGTGGATGGCCGATCTCCTTGAAGCCACATTTCTTCACAGTTTCCTTTGCAACAAGAGCTGGTGCACAACTATATCTGAACAACTGAAAACAGTGGAGTGCAAGTTACAGGGGCAATTATTTACTTAACAGAGAAGGTATGACACCAGATAAAGATTTTGTGAAGGCGATAATCCTTATCGGCGAGGCCGGAAACTTATGGACCTACTCTCATAGGAGGTGTTTATAAAGTGGTTTAGGCTATTGTTGTTACTGTGATGTCCACTAATAATAAGCATCCACAAACTTTTTGCACTAGTCATCTGAGAATCAGATATACTTGCCATTTAAGTCTCTTCATTAAGAAAAAAAGTTACATTTTAGTATGTGTTGTTGCATCATTTGGTATATTATGACCATAAAATTTAAGGTAAACAGAAGGCAAAACCATTATAGTGATCATAGCACCATATACTGAACATGGGACTTAGGCAAAATGGCCTTGATAACAATATTTGGTTTCAGCAAGGTGGAGAAATAGCATACAAAGCTAAAAACCACAGTGAGGTTACCTGGTCATTTAAGTTTATACTTTAAGGATACCTGCTGATTAGACTTAATTTTTCGTACTTTTGCCTACTTTGTTTTTGTCACATGCCCAACAGTTGAAGAGGCGATAGTGTAATTTAACAGAACCTTAGGTTACATTTATTTCCATTCGTCAAGAATGCGTTTTAAAGCATTTGCTTTGCATAAAATTACCTAAATTTGCGAAAATGAGCTTGTTTTTTGTTAAGTAAAAGTTAAATAAACTTTTATTATACTTTGAAATATGACAACAGTTTCTTCGGCAACCTATAAAACAAGCTTTCACTCCTGGGTGTATTCGTAATTTATTAACACGAAAACGGCGAAAGTTCGCTTTCGATTACTTCAACAAATTTACAACAATTATCCGCTCCTGATCCTTTCGCTCGAGTCCATGAAATGCATGAGATTAAGTGCAGCACAACCTACATACCCACCCATCATTCACTTCGGCGCAACTGTAGTTTCCAACTTAAATGGCGATCCTTCCCATCTGCGCCAGGTTAAATACCAACACCTTGATGAAAATACTCCATTATCGAACATGAGGTAACTCTACCTAATCTTCATTACGACATCATCTAATTGTTTGGACATAGTTTGCAAAGCTGCTAATGCTCCTGTGCGAGCCTGCATCATCTCATCACTGCGAGTGTAGTAATTTGGTTGCAAAGTGTTACCTCAGGTGGATATCTATAAACGATCCACTGCTCTCATGCGTTGGAAAGCGACGCTAGTGTTTTGGAACTTTTGCCTGCTCTTCAAGTTTTATTGTAACATGCTTTATAGTCTTGTTCTGTAGAAGTATAAAATAATATTTATTAGGCATTCAAGGCCGGTGTTATAATTAAAACAGTTAATCCATGATTTAATATGCTACCATAGCTTTCACCAACTATTGCGGTTTTCATTCTCAGTGAACGATGATGCTAGCCGCAGTAGTTGGTGAAAGCTATGATAGCATATTAAACCATAAACTACGCCAAAACAGCCGAAGATTTTAACTATTTTAATTATAATTTTTTTTCTGTTATCCAACTTGACAGTTTTAAGACATGTACATTTTAGGTTCTCTTTAAAAATAAGTGTCTTATTTTAGAATATCAGAGTATTTGATCACAAAAAATATCACGAGAAGGTCTGAGATTACTCACTACATTCCTGTAATTATCTGGAAAGCTCAGACCCTCTAGTGATATTTATTAGGACTATTTCACGAATAAAATAATCATTTAAATATAATTTCTCTAAACTTTACTTAAAAATTCTAATAACTGCATAAGTGTACTTAACCTTTTCAAATAATCTTGCGACGAAGAATGCCCATTGCCAGTAATGCCAATAGAGAAGAGCAAACTGCGCGTTTAGGGTTATTTCACGAATAGAATAAGAGTAAAAGTGAAATATATTTAAAATTCGCGCAAAGAATATTAACACTTGTATAAAATGTTATAAATATCTATTCTATTCAGAAACCGCGAGATTGAAATGGACAAAAGTCGACTATTACAATTGCTACCGTTCGATTTTCTAATTCCAACTGAGGGAACAATACGTATAACATTCTGCGTCTATTTTTCTTTGCATTTTTGTATTCTGTGGTGTGGAATTCTTAATGAATTTGCACATTGATCATCAATTTGCACATTGCACATTGATCATCACCAGAATGATTTGAAGAACCCTCCATTTTGCGTTATGATTGTTGATTGCCCATGATTTTGTTGCATCCGTAAATAAATAAATTAAATTACACTTCTACCCCCTTAAATGGTTCAGAATACCCTCCTAAAGCAACTTTTCTGAAAGAAACCTTGAACTAATGCATTCCAAGTCATCTTGTAACAGCAATCCAAAGTCTTTAAAAAAAATATCCCAATATAGTTTCAAAAAATTAAAAAAGGTAAATCATTTGCAATCAATTCTGAACTCAGGCAAGTCAAATATCTCCAACTTAAACTAACTTTTACATACTAAAGCCATCAATAAGTGACTGAAGTAATTTGACGAGCAAATATTTTATTATAACTTTATTTACAGATAATCACATTATACTAGCAAATATAGAAAATGGTATTCAAGAAATAGTTTATAAATTGAACAAAAGTAATATGTAAATGATTGAAGTATACGTTTTTGAGGATCCACAATCATTAAGAGCTAATGTTATGATCAGAAACATCACAGAAGGATATCATGAAACAGTTTTAGTAATCGTTGCTGATGCAGTATATCTTATACGTCATCTATAGATTCAGGAAACAAATTAAAAGTTATTTTAGCGTAATAATATGATATCTCATCTCTCCAAAGAAATTATTTTTAATATGGGATTAATTGTTGTTCTTTCTTTAACAAAAGTCTTTAAAAAACCATGCATTTATGGTGTATAAAATAACTGAATGAAAGGTAAAAGTACTCCCATATTCCGTTACTAACTGAGCAGCAGACCAACGTTCCAGATACCTTTTTTCCAATCGTTTAAAAATGGAAATTCACAAGATAAATCAATTTTTTTTAATGTTGAAACCCAGTTCTAAAAATACCTTTTTTTAAAAGCTCTTAATGGTTTTCCTAATGTAGGTGCTTACAAATTTATCACCACTACTACAAATAGCAATAAGCACTAGCCTGTGTTATGAGACATGTTATAAATGATGCCCCTTAGCGACAATACTTTGCCGTCATCTGCGTAGGCAATTCCTGTAGTTCGTCTAACTTTTCTCCGTAAGAACAAGGCGGTTCGAAACATGTTTCTTGTCTCTCGTAACATTTTAACAAGTGACGAACAATTTTTGTATTTGAAACACGATTGTCAGTATTTTGTTGCGAATATACTGCACTGCAAGAATCCGTCTTCATATATATATTGTTATATACGTATCCATTCTTCAAAATTATAACTATGCAGTGAAAAAATTAATGATCAATTAGCACACAATGTGCACACAATGAATGTACTGAATTATACACGAGCTTGCAACCATTTTCTGACGAAACTTCCCTCAAACTAACAAGCTGCTACCTGCGTATGTAATATACGGTGTTGATGACTGGTATCTCCCATTACCCCGCCGCGCTCTGCCGCTCAAACAATCTCACTATATATGTAAATTACTTCGAAAACTATTGTTTTTTTATTATTGAATGTGTTAAAAGGCCGGTTTTTACTACTGAGGCACCACAGGCGGTAAAAACTGATGATAAATGAGATGAAATGATACATTGGGAAAGGATTATTTTTTTTAAGGAAGGAAATGTTCCAGGCCTAAGTTAAGGTACCTCCCCGGGATTGCCAATAATGAGGACTACGGAAAACCTGGAAAAATCAGGAAGGACGGCCCTGGCAGGATTCGAACGCGGATCTCCCGCTCACGAGTCCGCACCTTAACGACCTCGGCCACCAGGCGTGGCGGTACTTTGTAAATTAGATTATAAACATCCTTATATTATACATATGTGGCACCGTGACAAGCTTTGATGCAATGATATTGTTTTGTGATTCCCTTTATAATAGTAGGAAGGTTATGAAGCATGCAACTTGTCCTCCATTTGTTACCAATTTCATATAATAGCCAATTCGACCCCCTAACGGTGATGCTTGGACAAGAATTAAAATAGGAAGTGTGCTTGAAATAAAACTCCCAGAATAAGACCATAGAAAACTTATTTTCGTATAAGGTATATAAAATATTGCGGTTTGTTCAACTTTGAACGAACCTTAGTAAATATACAAAATATGCTTAAAATGTTCTCGCTGTTGATCATGCACACGACAAAATAAATTTGAAAATTAAACTCATTACCAGAAGTTAAACCCTTTTTTCAAATTGTCTAATGCGTTAAATTAATTACCTGACTAAACACACAAAATCTTCATTTGCAAAGAGATTTTATGCTGGCCTGTTCTGACAACAAAAACAAAAATAAAACATACCAGGAACTTGAAACAGTATTAAGCCTTTTCAATGCCATAAACAAAACATGTAAAAGTAATAATAATGCCCTGGTCACTGGGCAGGGCTAACGGAGAAAGCTACGGTCCTACCAATATTGAATAATGAACAGTGTTACCCGAATCATTTCGTAGGTCTCTCTACCAGCGGAAAACACAAGGAAAGGCGTATACGCTAGAAATGATTACGCCAGTTTTTAACGAAAAGTGTTTTGCCTGTTCCCAACCAATGGAAACAAAACGCAGGTAAAAAAGCTTTCTACCGTAGACAAAAAATGAGACAAGGATATGGAATAAGTATTAGTATAAGGTAGATGGGAATGGTGCAAAAACGGCACAAGCAGCGGAAAAGCAAAACTCACTTAATCACATTCTGCTTAGAGCAGTGTTTGTCACTTTTTTTTTGTTTTGTTTACGACACACTATTCTATTGAGTACCCATAGCTACAATGCAGGAGACTCGGGTGTTGTGAGCGCATTTCTTACCTTCAGTAGTCAATTGTTTATAGGCTTGTAGTAATTTATTCCGTGTTCTGGCATGTTTTGACGCTGATTGGTAGTTCGAAACGTATTGTATGCATTATTGTGTTAATTCTCTTTTTAAAACGTCTGAGTTCAGTATATGTATGTTTCTAAGTAGAGGAGGAAAAGTTGAAAACCAATCAGTGATACCCAAACTAATGGTAAATGAAGTTTTTGCCCTTGGAAATAACATGGCACATAATTTTTCTTCCATCACTATTGCCAAGTATAACTAGGCGAGTACTCTAAAGTTTCCCCTCAAAATCCAACACCGGTCTTCCTCTGGAAAAAGAAAAGGTGAGATGAAAACTTAAACTGAAATATGGTAAACTATCGTTTCCACTTCAAATTCTGGAAGTTAGTGAAGAAACGGTACCCAGTAATAACAGTGTAAGCAGTAAATACCTTGTTACACGTTTTATCCACCTATTTGTATGAGCTGGTACTAACAAATATAAATAGGAGAAAGGCAAGCTCTCTCAATTGACAGGAAATGCGTATTTGTGTCTATCTTCAATTCGACCAGGTATTGTATTTTCATATAAGTAACGACATTCAATTTTCTATTATTATTATTATTATTATTATTATTAATAATAATAATATTTGTTGTTATCATATTTTGTGGCAATGGATGAGCTTCATAATGGAAACTGTACATTAATAATAATAATGGGACAATAATGTGCCCTGATAAAATATTGTCCAAGTGATTATTGTAAAATTAAGTATTCTTGAAGTGGACAATCGCGATCCAATTCCACGCTTGACTGGCTTGTGTGAAACAGAAATAGTCGAGTTATGCGCATGCGTTTGGCGTTGGGAGGTATTGGTCACGAAAAGCGTCAGTATATCGAGAGACATGAGCGGGTTAAGATGCACACTCCTCTCCCTGGCGATCGCAACAGCGTCCTACAAATAACATTTGAAAATTTATAGGAATGATATAGAGAATATACAAGACTACAGTAGTTGAACTCAACTATCAGTTTAATGTATTACTTCAGTTTTTTGTCCCGAATGTAGATTTTTAACTAAGGATGTTGGGGATTTTAAGGGATTAAAATTAGGAGCGTGACTCTGGTGTTCAATCTCTTGCCAAGTAAACAGAAAAGAATAATATAAAAGCGAGGGTTCTACCGGAAGTTGTTTTAATTAGTGTATTATTTTGCAGCTCCCCTGGCGAATCTCGCGGCACACCTGTTGAGAACTATTGCTCCAGAGCAACAACACTACTAAGTTTGTAACAATATAAGCCTCTTCAATTTGCGATTATAACTGCGACCATCCAGTTTCATTTCCTCGCTGCAATATATCATTTATTACAGTAATTAATTGCTTTGTTTCACCAATTTGGCATAGAGCAGTACTAGAAAGAACACATGGGAGCCATTTCTAAAGCCCGGTTTCAAGTCCCAGAGGAGCAGTAACAACGAATGATGAGCAAACTAGGTCATCGCCGAAAATGAACTGAACAACCGCTACGTAACGAACTTAAAACACAGCAATTACATTCTTCTGAAAGGCTATGCTCTTGCAAGACGCCGAATTAAATAGTTTACAACTGAATATAGCTAAAAACGTTTAATTAAATTCGTTAATAGATGAAAAGTGATAATAAAACAAATGAAAGGAAAGAGATAATACTGTTTGCAGTTATATTACTAAATTAGCACTCTAATGTTCAACATAACATGCATACAACTGGCGAGATTTGAAAATGCATTGATAAAACTGCAAAAACTTAACAAAGCCCTAAGTAAAAAGTCTAAAATATAGCATTTTCTGTCCTAAGCTTTAGAGTTTTGGTAATAATTTCACATACAGAATCAGCAGGAGAGAATAGAAGTTCAAAATGAGTAATTGAATAGTACGAATTTTGACTACCTTTATGGACTACAGTGGTATCAACCCCAAAACTCTGAAAATTCACGTCTTTCCCGAATATTATTTAAATACGCTACCTAAATCAATGCTTTTGTGTTAATCATTTTGAATTTAAGAATTTTTAATCGTTTGCTCAGAAATATTGGAAGGCTAGAGATAATGGCGTCATAATCAATCAATTAGTCACAACAACAAACTTCTGGTGTATTTAATTGCTAAGCATTCATCTCATAACTTATAACAGATTACTGTTTCAGACTCTGTCGCTATTCTGCTGGGCTTCGTAAACAAAGTACTCGCGCAGATTTCCTTTCTTTCTTGTTTAGTTGTTCATTCTAAGTACTTTTATTGATTTTCAACTCAGCTTATGAAAAATACGATAATGTGTTACTAAGACAAAAATTAGGACACAAAAACAAACGTACGTTGCTGGGCTAATTTTATTTACATGTTTATGTTGGTTACTAAGAGTTTCTAGTAACTAAAGGTGGATTAAAATTATTAATTTTCTCTTTCGAAGTATAAATAATTCCCACTGAAATTACGTGGTCGCTTCAGGATAAGTGATATAGAAACTTTCAGATAGACCTGATAAATCACTGTATGATGCCTTGTAAATAGTACATTTTAACAAGATTTCGAAACGCACTGATCAGTAGTTAATACTATTATACAAAAATAATTGGTAAGAGAAATTTTGAACAATAATAGGGCAAGGTAAAGAGAGAAAATTTAAAATAAACTGTATAACATCATAACATTTGTAAAAACAGGAGCAAGATATTAGAATTGGCAGTGAAATGATTCAAAATTATTAATAAATTTAAACATTTACAATACACTCTAAAATGCAACAAAGCCAACAAAGTAAAAACAGTGAATAACGGATGAAAAATAATTTAAACGTTTAATTTAGTCTTATAAGCAAAAGTTTACACTAAACACGTTAATCTTGTATTAATGTTATGTTTTAAATAGTTAATTATACGGTGCAGTATCTTCAAATAATATCATTAAACAAATAATAAACAAGATAGCCACAGTCAAAAGGAACTTATAGCGAAGATTTACATGGAAGTTTATAAAATGTAATGTTTGAAATTTTAGAATGGCTATAAAATCGAATGGCTTGGAAGTTATTGAGTAAGTAATTTAAGCGAGTATACACACGTCATCCACATATGGAATGTCAAGAGTACCCAGCATATTTTGCATTAGTAGATAGAGGCAAAAGGGAAAAAAAAGTAAAAGAAGAATTGGTTAGTGGGTTACACTATGGTGGCTCGGAAACTGTGAAAACTCAAGAGGGAAAACAAAACTAATGTAGGCTTAGGAACGTGGGTCGTTAAGTGCACGCCTACCTGAAAAAATATAAACATAATGTAGTGTGTCTAGTAAATTAAATCTGAGCAGACTACGCGGTTATACGGGATGCTGCTAAATTTAATAAACAATTTTCTAGAGATAACAGAAGAGAACAAAACAAAATGTTGTGCTAATAACATAGATCTGAAACGAATGTTGAATAGCGAGCCTTTAAAGAAAAAAGAAAAGAGATTGGGAATGCGATTAAGGATAAACTATTCAATTTTCATTCATATATCATAATTATAGCTCAAAGCCCTCAATGTTCATAATCTTATAAATAGACAATGTCAGAAAATTTTACCTGCAGTCCCTGCAAGTCTTAATGCTTACATTCCATGTAGTATCAACATGATGGTCCACCTCCTCACTTCTTCATGCCGTTCGATTATTTTTTTTTTTTTTTTTTTTTTAGGCTTCTGTTCAAGATGCGAAAGAATCATACAAGGAATTCACCAGTGCTAAC
Source organism: Metallyticus violacea (assembly GCA_030762175.1). NCBI lineage: Eukaryota > Metazoa > Arthropoda > Insecta > Mantodea > Metallyticidae > Metallyticus > Metallyticus violacea. Next base: position 70,468,304 of record CM060835.1, read on the forward strand.
TCTATGAGCACAATTTCTGGAGTCTTTGAACATGTAAGGCAGTTACCTCGTAGTATTAAAGAAAGACATACTTTTGAAAAGTTTTCTCCAACAAAATAATTTAATGTAAAAGCTTTATTCTCAACCACATCTATAAAATTCAACCATTTCTTATGATTCACAGATATTCCATAAACCTCATATCTGTAGTCATTCAACGATCTCTCTCTCTCTCTCTCTCCTATTATTCCTAGAAGTTTAAGAATTTGAGCACTTGGTATTAATGAACTATATTATTCACGAGGGTTACCAATAAAGAATCACCAGAATTATTTACTCATCTCATAATTTATTGAAATTTCTCAAAGTAGTTCTCAGTGTTTCTGCCAGTCTTTAAAGACATTTGGTAAACCATTTTTGACAAGTCCTTCACAATCACCTCGACAATCCTCACCACGCTTCTAATGGTGAAACATAAAGGTCACATGTGGCTAAATCTAGACTGTATGGAGAATGAGAGAAGTTTCAAGTTTCATCAGTAGTGTTCATCTTTGAAAGAATCTCCGCATATTGCTGTAACATCATCTTCAAATGCACGAAAACCTGCACGCAACAGTCTTAGAACCCTCCATGCACAACCGTTGGTAGCACCCAGTGAAATTTCCAGAATTTCTATAAATTTCCTAATGGTATTCGATGGTCGTCTCTAACGTTGACAGCAGCTGTGTTAAAGTTTTATTCCATTAGAGCACAAACTGGAGCCCCACCGTCCTTTGAAAGCGATTGCTTTCCATCTTATATGATTTAATATTCGAGCTGTGTAGGAAAAAAAATGAAAAATGGAAAAAGAAAAACTCTCTAAAGTCCTCCTGTAATATTGCATAGGCCGCTAAAGATTTTTTGAGACGAAAGCAAAATTTCAGAGCAGCATATTTCACGCTTCACCCCCATTTTGCTGTAGGCGAAACTGCACCTTGAAGTGACAATAATTTAACTAGTTCCATGTTTGCATTATGCACTAAGTTAACAAAATATTTTAAAGTAAATCATTAGCATGAGGAATTAAGCCTTTAAAATATTATAATCATTATGTATTAATCATCCCTGCTTTGTACAAATAATCAGAAGACGGATTCTTTGGTAAATAAATGCTTATTTCTGCATGTAGATAAATTATTACATCAAAAGTTAAACTTTTCAAGTTGGTACATGTATTTTGAATTAAATGTCATTTGAAAACCTACTTTAAAAAGTTACATAAAATGCATTTTAAGAAGTTGTAAATACACCAAATCATATAAATTAACTTTATTTTCAAGAATTTATGCCGGTATTATAACGGAATAATTATTAATCACATGCCCTCCACTGAATTTATTTGTGTTGATGGCAATGTTATAAATTTTAATTTCAACACTTTACAAATAACATATGTTATGCATTTTATATGTTCATACTTCTATATTAACCACATTTTATTATATCTACCATGACGTTTTTCATTCACAAAAAAGCTGTAATATTTTTTGTTTTAAGTAAAATATTTACAAAGCTAAATATAACATATAATTCAAGATGTATTAATACATGTTAGTTGCATATTCTTTAAATTATTGTTTGTGGTTAGTTTACATTGAATAGAAAAGAAGGTTTAACTTGGAAAGTCTGTCCTCTGAATCACTGAACTTCGAGATAAAGGAACTTAAATTCCAGTTATTGGATTTAGGAATAAAAATTAGGAAAGCATTTCTTAATCAGAGAATATATTTACAATGACAGAGAAGTAGAATTAGAAATTGCTTGCTAAGAAACGTTGTTGGCATTTTATGTAACGGTGGTTACTTATTCAAGGACCTATGCAAGTGTTATGGCCCTATGCTGTAACAGTGAATAATATATTGCGTTTGCTTACGAATTCCGGTAAGTATTGGAAAATGTAGCAGAAGACCTCAATGCAAGACTCCTAAAAAGAATTGATGTTGCATGCTTTATAAAGTGTTTTGAAAAGCTGCAGTAGGAAATTCCCAAACAAGATTGATTTGTTCAAGATACAAATTACTCATATTTCAATTCCATCTACACCACGGCTATTCGTATCTAAATATAACAGTGTAAATCAGATCACATTGACAGCTTTAAACTAAGTGTTTGTAAAAGTGAATTACAATTGTGTTAGTTCAACTATACTCAACAGTCTATTATGTAGCATTTTCAGAAAATTAACCAGAGCACATATCTGCAACTTGCATTATCAACGCCATTCAATATATAAACTAGAAAAATGAAGTTCCAAATTGGAGAAATGAAAATTAAGAGCGTGACATAAACAGTACTGACATCCTATGATGCAATTGGTTCTTCTCCTGATATGATGCAGGATTCCCTTATAATCAATTGAATAAATTTGAGATGTTTGTTCGACAAAAACAAAAATGTCCGTAATTTTATGTCCAGTAATTTAATCTAGTAAGTGATAATTCAGATTTTTATTTTAAACTTTGCTTGATTACCTATACTGAAAGTTTAACTATTTAATAAGTTTTTGAATTCAAAAAAGAATATGTTAAATATATTTTATTCAAAATTTATTCAATAAGGCTATACAATGAAATATCGGTGTTTCAAATTTGGCTAAGCAAGTAATGAAATAAACAGGTGAGGACTGAATTTTTTTAGAAAATAGTGCATTTAATTATGCAGAATCAAGGAACAGATAACTTATAATTATAAAACAATGAAATTCAATTTGTGTTAAAACATTTAAATGCAGGTTTAGATATAAATTGAATCACTACATCGGGAACAGGGGCAGAATGAGCCAAGGAAAGAAAACAAATATGATGAATTCAATTTTTTAAAACAGAAATATTTTTAACAAATATTAAAAAACATATATTTCATATCTCAAGGACGTGTAAAAGAAAAAAACTTAAAAAGGAAAGTAAGAAATGCATTTTTGATGTAGTACTTTTAGAAAGTTTAGTAACTCTAAAGAACAAGCACTATTAATACACTCAGCAACAGAAAGGGCGAAACAGCAAGCTAGTCTCTGTATTTTTTATACAACGCTTAAGCGTGGGTTCAAGCTTTACATAAGGCCAATCTTGCGACATTGCAAAAACATATCAAATGGTTAATCAATAGACTTAGAACGCTTTAGTCAATTCCTTGGAACCTTTTTGCGATTGTGACTAACTTACCGTTAATTTTGCGCGTAAGGCGGTTTTTACAACAATCACTGAAAAGCGATGTTTTAATGTTTGAAATTGTTGCTGTGTATTGTTGTGCCACCGCGAGATAATTTAAAGCATTCAGGCTTGCCTAGCAATCAGTATTAAATCAGTTTTAACATTTTGAAATGGCTCTTAGAGCTGAAGATGCAGCTAGGACTGTGACATTAGTGGAGGATGGACGAAATCTACGTTATATTGCTGACGTTATTGGAAATACGCAGGGATGGCCAGAGGCTCGCAGAGGGTGGTATCTATACCAGGAGGCAAATGTTCTGGCGTAGGAAGAGTACCTCTGATCGTGACCATCGCTTTCTTTTACTGCAAGATCTTCGCGATCAAAACGCAACTGCGGTGGGGGCCAGGAATAATTTGCAGCGAGTACGGCATGTTAGCATCAGTAAAGGGACTGTATGAAGTGAGTTTACAGTTCACGAAACCTGCAAAAGGACCATTGCTGATAGAAACCCCATATGTCTCAGATGTAGTTTGCTCGTATCCATCAAAACTGCACTATGGAGGACTGGAGCACGGCTGAGGGCAAGTTCTGTTTGAGGGCACCAGATGGGTGAGAGAGAGTTTGGAGAAAACCAGAAGACGTTAGCCATCCTGCAGTTTCTCTTCAAGGACATCTTTTAATGGAGGTTCAGCATTGGTTTGGGCAGGTATTGAAGCAACAACGGGGCTGGTGTTCAATGAGAATGGGTCACTGACAGCTCATCGGTACATCGAGGAAATTCTTGCTGAACATGTAATGCCTTTTGCACCTGCAATAGGTGACAGCATTATCCTTATGCATGATAACGCTCGTCCGCACATTGCAAGATGTGTTTCTGCATTACTTGCGCTTGGGATGGTATGTATGATTTGGCCAGCACTCAGTCCAAACCTGGATCCGATAGAACATGCCAGGGACATACTTGGGATGCATGATAAGAGTTGATTCCCCGACTCACTGGCAGATCTTCACCTGCACTTTAACCGGAATGGCAACTGATACCACAAGAGGAGATTTCATATCTTATCTGGAACATGCCTGACCGAATTGCAGTTGTAATTAGGGCTAGAGGTGGCAACACTTGTTACTGAGACCGTGGTTAGCTTACACAATCACATAGAGAACTATAGAGTCATTAAAAGTGTCCACTTCCAGCACGTTTAAAAAGTTTTCTACTTATTGAATATTTTTCTGCATTAAAATCTACAATGGGGAAGAATTTGTGTTTGAAGTACTCCTTATGCGTTACTTGGATGATAAAATGTTGTCAAAGAAATTCTGTTTTAATATTTATGTCTCCTTTCATTAAACACATTATTTCAATTTCAAATATGTTTAAAAATTAAGTGCTTCGTATTTTTTGTTGCATTTTTGTTTTTCCGCTCAGTGCATTTGAAATACGAGGTGCATCCAGAAAGTAGGTTCCAATCGCGTCTAGAAAGGCCATCACTAATCGAATAGGAATGCGCATGCGCAGGAGTAGAAAGGAAGTATATGGGAATAATGCAGCAAAGTTTCAGTCTTGTTATGGCCGTGGTTACCGCGCTGTGCTAGGAGAAAACGGCTGCTCTCAATTTGTCTTCCGCCAACTGCGAGGTTCGTGCAGTCATCCGATTTTTGCACGGTCAAAAAGCAAAGTCCAGCAGAGATCCATTGCCAATTGTGTCAAGAGTATGGACACGACATTATGTGCGACAGTATGATAAGAGATGGTGCACGCAATTCACTGAAGGACGAACCAATACTCACGACGACAATATAGTGGCCGACCGTCCCTGGTGACGGCAGAAGTGTTGGAAAGTGTACGGCAAACAATTGAGCAGACCCGGCGCTTCACAATTTCAGAACTCTCTTGTCAATTCCCCCAGATGTCTCGCTCGCTTGTGCACGAAACTGTCTCCCGGAGGATTGGATTAAAAGAGTGTGTGCAAGATGGGTGCCTAGGCAACTAACAGATGAACACAAAACCAAACGTCTGGCCGCAGCATTGACATTCTCTGCGGTACGCAGAGAAGGGTGACGAGTTTCTCGACAATATTGTCACTGGGTGTCGCATGCCACACCAGAGACAAAACAACAATCAAAGCATTGGCGGCATAGTGGTTCATCTGTGAATACTAAATTCAAGCAGATAGTCTCTGTCAAAAAAAAACCATGTGCATGATCTTCTGGGATCGACGTGGTGTCCTCTTATGCGAGTTGTTACCGCGAGAGGATACCGTAAATGCTGATCGGTATTGTCAGACGTTGCATAAACTGAGGAGGACAATCCAAAACAAGAGTTGTGGGATGTTGACAAGAGGCATTGCATGACAATGCAAGACCCCATACAGCCAACGCCACACGAAATGTGTTGAATAATTTGGATGGGAGATCTTCGACCATCCACCCTACTGCCCCGACCTCGCCCCAAGTGATTTTCATCTCTTCCGTCTCATGAAGCGTTTTCTGGCAGGAAAACGTTTCCACAATGACGCAAAGGTGCAGAATGAAGTGACTTCGTGGCTCCGAACATTGGCGGTAGACTCCTATGACTTGAGCATACAATTGATGGTGCACCATTATGATAAATGCCTCAACAATGGTGGTGACTATGTTGAAAAGTAGCCAGTGAATGTATGTAATTATTCCAATAAATGTTTCTTACTTAGTGATGCTTTTGTTCTCTTTATTGGTCATTGGAACTTACTTTCTGGATGCACCTCGTATGCTGAAAGATTAAATGAGTATTTTTGGATTAATGAAGAAAGGAAATAATTTGTACTGAAATGTAAAAACAACAAACTAAGATGTTAGTATGAAATGCTGGCAGATAAAGAAGAACAAGAAAACATAATCCTACACAATAGAATGATGAGGTAAGTAGAAGTATGACAACCGAGTGCTTGGTGTTATTACATTAATCACAAAGTTTTTTACCTATAAATGGTCTCTTATGTTTATATTTGTTAAAGGTATTGTTTTAAAGAATTATATAATAAGAGTTTAAATACATTTATTACATTATGTTCAGTATATCTTATGCAAATTTAATAAAAATATATGAATGTTCACATTTTTTTAAGATTCTTTCAGACAGAAGTTTGAGTGCTGAATCAAGAGCAGAAATATGTCAGATAGAAGATGAGGTGGGTGTGAGAACAATATTGAATTTGACCTTAAGCTATAAAAAGGAAGTTTTGCAAACTTTCAACACCTGTGAATTATTAAAAAACTCTGGTGTATCCAAAACAAAAGAACTACGCCTCTGCATCAACTCGATAATGTTTAAAAGTTGAAGAGTAGATTCATATGAAACTACCAACGTTCATGCCCAGCGACGAGTTTGTGTTTGTAAACACATTCTTAAATATCCCCTGGACGCTCGACTCTGGAAACTTGATAAAAATGGTTCTTGTTCCATAATTCCGGGAACATAAAGTAATAGATATGCCGTGGGAAAGGGCCTTAGTAAGTGGTTCGTCAAAGTTCGTTTTGGGCTAAAGATGATACTTTGCGTTTAGTGGAATTTTGAAACTAGTCCCAAACGGTCGTGTAGTTGACTGAGATGTACCGTAACCAACTTCCAACTTCACAGTGTTTATGAAGGTTTAAGACTTCGTTAGCTGCCTCTAAAAATATAAAAAAGCTTTATTACAACAAGACAATGGTACTGTACATCTAGCAAGATTAACCCAACAAAAATCCAGGAATTAGGAATAAAATTGCTGTTCTACAGCTTATGATACAATGTCACGCCTTCCTAGTATGATTTGTTCCGGTCCATGACAATATTTCTTCGAGGAAGGCAGTTCGTTAATCTTGAAGATACCGAAAGTATTTAAGTCCCGATAAGTTGCCAACGAAGTTGCAAGAGAGATTGATGAAAATCGTTGAAATTGATGGCCTAAAATTTGAAGAATACTATTTTTTTTTCTGTTATATTAAACTACCAGTTATAGGGAAACCTAATATAATTTAAAAAATGCATTAGACATAAGTAAAATAGGAGGGTATTAAATTATCACTTTTGTATTATGTACAAATCCTAAATATATTTTATATTACCTTTGTACGATACAAATAATATTAATAATTGTAGTGATTACAGATATTCCTAGCACCAACTTGTATAATAGGGTGCAAAAGGTGGGATTCAAATGTTTGCGAACATCTACAAGCTCTTACATGTTTCATATTTTCAGTAAATATTTCGATTAGTAACAAATATAATTTGGGACGTGTAACTCAAAAAAAAAAAAAAGTTAACTACTTATCATTACAAAATTTTAGTTTTCACAGATTGATGAATTTTTTTCGGGTGTAAAATCCTAAGTATGGCTTCCTTTGAAAGGAAGTAAAACCGTAGACCCCATGTCGTAGATTTACGGAAGGTAAAAGAACCTCAAGTCTGAAGGAGAGGCCTCTGAGCAAAATTTGTCAGCCGTTTCACGCCCTGAATTGAATGGGACGCTGATGACCAGAGATGTTAAAGAGTGTAGGTAAATAAACCAAAAAACAACACTTTTCCAAGTTACTTGCCATTTTATAATATTCAGACAGCATATTTTTTTTTTAGTAGTGTTTAACGTCTGAGGTATAACAGGCGCATTCACACAACATACTCATAAATATCGTAGAGTAACAATTTTTAAAATGAGATCTGTTTTCATTGGAAAGGATGGTGATTTAGCTTCCTTTTTATAAGTTATACATACAAAACGTATCGGTATGTCCTTGTTTTCTGTCGGATGATGCAGTAGTCTTAGTCTCTAGTCAGAATTTTCATTTTCAGCACTATTTACAATATCATGTACGAAAACATGCATTTATCATATTCGCAAGTGACTGCTAAGATATTCAATATTGATTATATTTAAGTAATGAGAATAAATAAGACTACTTTACACATCAGAGCACATTCTGAATCAAAACATTCGCTGACAACTGCGGTCAGCACCATCCGTGGAATCATGAGCTATGCTTGTATAATGATCGCAGGTGTAGTGGAATATTCTGCTTAGGTTTGAGTAAGTATTGCCTGTCGGAAGAAACATTGCAGAGAGCAGGCGGAGGAGCCACGAGCGTCATTCTGATTACTATACTATAATACGTCATCCTTTTCTGACGTGATACGCACAGTTCCGTAATAAAAAAATGCAGCAGTTCAGAGCGTGCAGTCAGCAAATCGGTATCGGAAGTATGCATACAGAAGAGCAAAACCGCACCGGTAAAGGCATACACTCGTAAATCAGACAGATTATACTCGTACACAGCGTGCTACAGGTTTAAAGAAGAAAGGTCTGATAATTACATTAAAATGCCGTAAAAAGGACAGCAACAACAGAAGAGGAAAGTAAAGTACAGTATATGGTACAACGAAGGATTGTTGGGAAATTAAAAGCCGGAGAAATTTGTCAACACCTGGTAAATTTGTCTACATCCGAAGAAAATTGAACTGGACGATTTTGTAGTATCGTGGGCAAACGTTTTTGGAGTTTTATAAGCAAAGAAAATAAATTCAGACATTATAAAACACCTAAATGCTGTTAAGGAAAAGATACCATTTGAGATGAAAAAAGACATTTTGCAGAATTCTGAATGGTATTGGATTGAAGAAATGCAAAAAAAAATTGCGACACATTTTAATGACCTGCCTGCCATTGTTGCACTATGTAGCATACCTGAATCCGCTAAGAAAAAAAGCAAAAAGGAGCCAAAGAAGCCAATCTTTTATACGGGTTATATATGGGTTCATATTCATACTGTAAACAAGTGTTGGTAGCATGATATGTATGTAAACCGAAGTTTGGGCAAAGGGCTATTGTTGTTCATGCTGGTGGTGTAATGGGGTTCATCGAAGGGACCAAGACAATACATCATTCCGCAGATTATGGTGATGAAATGAATGGCGAAAATTATAATAAATGGTTAAACGAACATCTCCCACCAAACCTGCTATCTGGGTATATTTTTGTTTTACCAGTAATACAAGTACAAGAAAGTAAAGTACCAACAAATGGCTTCTAGAAAAGATGACATATTTTCCTATTTAAAAAAAATCAAAATCTCACTGTAGACTCAGATTACTATACAAGAATTAATATAAATAGTTAAAAAAAGCGTCAATCTATATACCCCGTGAACAGATTTTATGAGAACATGGATATACTGTACTATGAATACCACCCTACCTAATTCCAGTCAAACTTGTTTGGAATTTGGTGAAACAACAAATAACATCTAAAAATTGTTGGTTCCATTTCCCTGCTAGTTTTGAAACGAATGACTGCACAAGCAATAAGAGAAATCAGTCAAGAACACTGGATAAAATGCTGCCAATATGATAAACAGATAGAGAAAGATTATTGGCGTCGTAATGATGAATAAAAAAGGAAGTGGAAAGGATTGTAATAACATAGGTATTTTGTAGTGATGAAGACGGAATGGACCATGACAGAAAAGGTAACAAAAGAAGGCAGTTCAACAAATAGTGCAGATACTTCGCGCAGTCACTTCTAGATTAAGGTGCTTGTAAATACCGTACATATTACAAAAATAATAATTCAATCATGATGTTTGTAATTATATTTTATTAACTTCTTAACAATTGTTGATTTTATGGTCACACTGTTCTCTAAACTACTCAACCCGAGTACCATGCAGCGAGAGAGCGGATTGCAGTGTTGGAACACGAGAGCGCTCACCAGAAAAATGCATTATTTGGTCAATTGGTATTTTGTTGTGGGAGAAGAGGGTTGGGTTCTAATGATAGAAGTACTCGGCAAAATGAAAAGATATTTCAACTTGGTCTGAATGGAAGCTCTGGATAAAAAAGTATAATGCATTCCACTTAAGCAATGCGATCCTGGAACAAACAGTCACTTTCAGTCTCCAATATCACTCCCCTCTGCAACAAAATCCGTTAAACTTTGCTTCGCCTGCGACCGCTATGCGTGTAACAATAACTGTTCATTCGCAGTTGTCAGAAAGGTTCTTAAGCAAATCTAAGATCACGACAACAGCCCGAAAGTTTTATACTTGGTAACATGAAAGTCGGCCGTGAAAATCTTATGATGATTACATCAGAACTGTCTTCAGCCAAAATATCGAGCACGTTTCTGGCATAACACGATGACTGTTATTGTGGTTTTGGTTACTGGCATCTCTCGGTTCTAAATTTGTATCCGAATTCCACGTGCAACTCTAATGGCTGATGAAGTAAATTATGAACCACAGGATGTTTAGAATGGCCATAAATTGTATCGCGAAGGCACGCCTAGCACTATGGCCAATTTTGCAACAACATGGCAGTCTTCTCTAATTACAGTGAGGCTGTTATGTCACTAATTACGCTCAATAAGGCAAAAGTATGGGCTTGGGAGGGGTTGCTTCGTTAGCCACCAAAATTCCGTTAATTAAATATTATGTACCGCCACCACAAGATGGCAGCAATAAAACTCGGTCAGCTAAGGCACCAATAATTACCGACACATGCAGCAGGCCTGTACTGGTTCGATTTACCATTACCGCTAATCATTAATGAACAAGCGCTCAATAGATCTGAAAGAAAAAGAACTATGCAATAAACACAGCTTTATATTTTTTTTAAAAATATTTATATACAACAACTAATGAAAGAGAAAGAATGAGGTATTCATATTAATTCATGTCTGATGAAAGGTAAGTGTAAGGATCTTAAAAATTTCAAAATTATAAAACTTTAAACAGATAAATTCGATACAAGGATCTTGTAATGGTCTTCTGTTGCACAAAACAGAAATGCGATTATATTCGTTTCAACATAGAATTTACCACCTGCAATTTGAGAGTCCTATGATATTATTTTTATTTCATATTCTTTTTATTCAAACTAACACTTGTCTTAAGTTTGTAAACTTTATATTACGCCCAGGTTGGGAAATTTTTCGCTGAAAAATATAAAAAAAATTTTATTATTAATAAAATGGCGTGCCCAGCTTATAATGCAATTATTCTTAATAAAAGATGCAATGAGGATCTGCAAAGCAGACTCCTTAATTTTTCGCATTTAAATTATTTCTACATGGAAAGCTAAAGGATCCATCTACAAGGTTATACCAGATGTGGTCCACAAGTATCCGGCCTGATATAGAAGGTCATGATGCCATATTGGGAAGAAACAAGGGTGCGATACCCAAGCGGTCAATTTTTCGTTCGGTTTACGCATGACGTCATTCTTCCGTCACAACACCCGCTAAGGCAAGTTAACATCAGAAAGAAAACTTATTTGATTGCCTTTTTACGAGGATCTATGTTCCTTGTTTGGGCACTAAATAATAATTTTGAGTTGCGGAGACATTATTGCTTTTAGCACACTTTGTTTCTAAGCATTTACTTATTCATCTCATGCATGCATACATATTTGCATTTGAATAGTGATTTAAAATTATGGGGTATTGTTTTCTGCACTATTTAAACCAAGCTTTTTTCTTCCCCCCTCTCTCTCACTGTACAGTATATACACCACATCCGTTGTACTAATACAAACTAAACATTATACAAAATCAAATAATGCTGAGTTAGATTTCTTATTGGTACTTTTATTTCCAAATATTTTACAAAAATTACTATAATTAAAGTAAGAAAAATAAAAATGTGTTATTTACAATAAATATTACAGACTGGTTGATTTCCAACTCTTTCGTTACAATGAATTCAGTTTTACTATTTCTTTAAAATAAATACGCACTGAAATATACTGAAGATTTGGTTTGTATATAGGTAGTTCCTGTTTCAATTATTATAATTAACCAACATTAGAAGAGCTTATAAGAGTATTTTATGTTAAAATTACATGAAAAGTTCTGCATATTAGCATATTAACAGTAATCTTTTCAACTTGACGTGAAGATTTTGCATTTGTTCTCAAGTTTCAGGAATATAAAACAGAAAGAAAAGGCAAATGAAAAGAGAGTCAGAACGAAGGAAACAGAGAATAAAACAAATAAAGAAGTAAAAATAATATAAAAAACATTCGTTACAAAATGTACCTGAGCTATAAACAGTCAAAAGGTTTATCTGGCACTAAAAAACAGAATTTTCATGCATGCTGGTTTTTCATTTACACTCTCTTTAATTAGATCTCTGGTAATTCAGTGTTTTGAGTATAATATTGCATATTATTATCAATATAACCTTTAATAAAAGCGTATTCTCTGCACTTCTGTTGACAAACCTTTTCAGAAGAAAATATTTCCCTTTAGACAAGCGAAATATGTATATAAACTAATTTTGGAAAAGTTTATTAAACTTAATCAAGAAAGGAAGATATTTACGCCTAATTCAATGCGTTAACAGCACTAAATTAATACAATGTATTAATCAGATTTGATTCATTATTTGGAACTTGATTGCTATACACGGCTAGTGTGAAACAACAATTTTCATATATAAATTAACTCCTTCATAGTTGGTAATTAAACTAGAAGCCCGGGTTTTAATTCTCGCAGCCTTACGGTCGCCTCTTCAGGAATAAATCTCTCACAGTAGAAAAGCCTCAGGGAGGTCTCCGGGATGTATAGAATCAGATGAGAGAGGTTCGTTCTTCCGTACTTGGAGAAGAACAGTGTAGCTCGTTGGTTAGAGAGTGACCTTAGAGAGTCTGACTAGAGATCCATGTTCGAATACTGGTCGTGACCCGAATTTTTCAAACCTGATTATTCATTTTCAACTTATGACCTATACACGCTAAAGTGAAAGAACAAATTCTATAAGAAATTCACAAAATTTCCTAATTTTGTCATCATTCTGAAACATTTTTCTATATACTATTTGTTTTCTTATTCTATGTCTCATAAGTTATTGGTCATTGAAATAATATATGGATTTCCTCTTCAGTTCCCTACAGATGAGGTATATTGTGGTATATGGGGGTGACAGTGTGGAGGAACTAGTACGTGTATTGTAACATTGAGAAGGTTTATGTTTGGAAATTGCGGTTGGGGAACTGAGTGGAAAGTAACTCTGCGCATGCGCACAAGGGCAACGAGCAGTGTTTCATATCTCCCACTGTTTCTGGAGCAAACGTTGCACCTTTCTATTACGGGATAACCACTTTAACTACGGATAGTCGAGTTCAGAACTACTTTACGGAGGGTAATAAAATTATGATTTAAACTTCAGAAATGTTCATATTTGAATAGAATACTTCGATCCATTATTTCATTGTTTTCATTTATTTTGTGTAGAGATATTTGTTATATAAATAGATTTAATTAAGTAACGTGAACCCGCTCCCATGTCCGACCTTATGATAATGAGTGCATCTTGATATTTATGCGGGTGACACAACAATGGATCGTGATAATATTCCCTGCCCACAATTATTTCTGAACCCTCTCAGCATTCAACACCCTAATCTGAGTCAAGCAATACCTTTGTTTTCACTTTGTTGCACTTCTCAATATGCTTCTCACTTTTAGAAGTTATCTTTTGTCTGTATAGAAAATGAACAAACTTTTCTCCATTACTGTACCTTGCATAATTGTATATGCATATCTTCATACCACAATCTGATTTGTTTTAGGCATACTTTCTTCATTCATACGTAATTCAGTCAATTCTTTTCCAATTGTACAGGGTGAGGAATGCTTGACGCAACCGCGGGACCGGCCAGCAACGCTGTCGGCGTATATTTACCCTCCGAGAGGCTTAATGTGAGTTTAAATCTTGCGCAAGTGTTTTAGGCAACGCAATACAATGTATTGAGTGTATCAAGTGAACTTCTTAGCCGGCCGCACACCGCGAAACTGGTTGCGTGAAGGATTGTTCACCCCGTACTTTATCATATTAACCCAGTTGATAATACATCTATTGCTTTTGTGTGTTATAAAACATGTTATACACATTTTCAGGATTTAATCATAGTTTTTGGATCGACACGTTTTTTTTTTTTTTTTTTTTTTTTTCCGTAGTGACTCGACACATCATTTCAACTGCTACTAAACGTAATACAACAATGAATGCACTTGAAACTGCGCACACGAGATTTATACATTTGAAGTATTCTTGTGCCATGAAATAAAAAAGTTATTTATAGTATTATAGTTAATATTTACGTAATCCGAAAACAGAAGCAAGTTCAAACGTATAAGCTTTCTGTAGCCTTAGATAGTAGGTGAATGTAGGTCAGAAAGTTGCGGAATAAGGAATCTTAGAACTGAAATAATCTTAATACCTGAGACGTGAAGTAATTACTACATCTGTTCAGTTAATTCCAGGGGTGAGGCAGAGGAAGTATTATCTTCATCAGAAAGACAGCTTGGTAACAAGAAGGCTAATTAAACTTGTTGCTGGAGTAGGGGAACTGCGCCTTAATGAAAGCTTATATTGGATTTCTGTATCTTGTTAGAGAAAATCAATTTGTGTAAGAAGATTTTATAACATTACTTTTAATGACACATATATAAAACCAGGGCGAGGGTACAAGTACAAAAGTTTGAGAGGCAATATTTCAGGGATTTGATAATAACCGGAAAGTTGTCTTAATGGGCGCACAGCAAATTAATTTGTTTGTTGGATTTATTGAAGCTACAAATGCTTTCGGTTGTTAATTTGTGGATTTGTATCTAGATGCGCTGTTTCTTGGTGAATTTTCTTAACCTATAGTATTTCATCTATACGAAAAAATAATAATTTGTAAAATACGCATCAAAGATTTTATATAAGGTGTTGCTTCTCAAAGGTGTCTACCCCTGTACCTGAAACTCAAATCTCCACGCATCATTGGATAAGCACACATTCCGTGATACATTTTTTTCTCTTTGCAAAAGTTTTTCATTCGTTGCATTGAAACTTGTGTGAATTTGAGCATCTTAAGTTCTTCAATTCATACCATATTTTATGGCGTAGATGAACTAGTATTATTTAGAAGTGAAGAATGAAACATTTATTCTGAGTCAATGTTTGAATCATTATTAAAATGTCCCGTGAAGAAAACTTAAGAAAACTGCCACTGGTACCAGAATATTATAGGGGATGCTTCTGAGCATTCACTCGAGCCCCTTGGGAAAAAGTGAAAGACTTTGACTTGGTGGTGGTGTATCTGCACGGCTTGTTGCATATATTCGATGGTTTTGGCGGCGAAATATTTCCTCTACTGGAAATATCTATTTTCCCATCAGAAAGACTTGCCCAGCTGGTTGCAATTTTGCACTGTGATCGTTTTCTTCTTTCCATTAAGCAACTCCACTTTTGTCTCGTCTCAAATTTTTACGTTTAAGATTCCTTCGGAAACTTTCTTTGGCTGTATTTATCTGAATTCCATCTAGAGCATTTAAAGAATATATTCAGTTATCTCATTACATAGTCTGAATCGAAAAACGTCTTCTATGCTATCAAAACTTAAGGCCTCTATATACAGAAGATGTAAAATTTTGTCCTGTAAATTATGAACTGGACATTTTTCTGTCCAATAAAATTTAATAATTGTTACATGATTGTTTACCTTTTCCAAATTTTAAGTATGGCAAAAGCAAATGGTGATAGATATACTCAAATTCAGCTAATGAGAGGCTAAACATTTCTTTTATTAAGTATGTAGAATTATTTGAATTAGCTATAAAATTGATGAAAATTAAATATTTTAAAAATAATTACAAAATATTTCTGTTCAATACTAGAAAGTTCTAAGACATTTGAACAACTCTATAAGCTTTAAGAATATCTGCTGGCGGAAATTCCTCAACAAGCTGTATTTATTAATCTATGATCGAATAACAAACATATAGTATACTAAAACGTCGCTTTCCCCAAAAATGGTTTTCAGCTTTCGTATTTTTCACACATAAACACATACAGCTGCCGTTACTTGAACAAGTAAGCACCAATACTTACAAGACACCGTGTGTTCAGTGCTAGTTGACAATCTTAGCGCTGTATTGTGTCTCATTTGTTCTGTACAGTTCGATCATTATTGTTGAATTTGTTATGAGTATTTAACTGGACATGTCATTTAGAATTATTATTTAAAATGCATAGTACGGTTAGTGGAAACAAATTAAGAACACAGCAGACTTCGAACCGAAATTTCCTGATGTTCAACCACCAGTCAAGCAGTGGGAAATTTGAATAAACAGGATATTTCATATACCTATCACCAAAAGGCAGACAACGAAATGTTAAAAATGGAAAAAACTTCACATCTTGTTATTCAACGTCATGTTACTTGGGCACGTAAGTTCTTTAAAGGATCTCCTGAATGATCATTACACTTTGAGAAGCCTGTTACACGATTTGGCCATATGACCAAACTTCTGCAAGCGCTACATGAGGAATTCTTTGCTCTGGTATCGTGAAAGCAGAAGCGTTTGCTCAAAACCACTCGATCTGAATTACTTGCAGCAGTGTATGAGACAATCATTCCCAAACTTGATGATTATAAATATGCATATGACTCATCTGTGAATCGATACCCAAACTAAGTTAATTGTACATCGAGTATTGTGCTCTCCATTAAAAAAACAAATGTTCTAAAGAAATGAAATAAAAAAAATTGTTAAACTGTTTGTGGAAAGTAACATTTATGTCATTCTGTAACTTGCTCCGACTTCTTCCTATTAATCACCGGCACTCTAACGCTAGTTTTCACATTAATAACATGAAATTTAACAAAACGTATTGAAATAAGAAAGCCCCCAGCATGTGGTCGTAGAAATGTCAAAGAAGATAAATTAAAAAACAACATTCTTGAATTTTATTTAAAAATACTAAGACTTAACAGCAATTCAAAAATACAACCCCACGACTATTGACATTAACAAGTGGGAATTAAGATGATAATTGCAATTGGTAAGGAGCATTAAAATATTTGGTATCGCCAATTATAAATTTAACTTATTAAAAATAAAGAGCAAATAACATTATTGAACATGTTTTATTAAACCAATAGAAGTTAAGATAAGTAAAAATTATATCCCCAAAAGAGAGAAAATAACATTACCAAATTTCATGAAAAAGAATAACGGAACATGTCAAATACTAAAACATATATTATCATAAAGTATACCAAAGTAATTTTCCTAGCAGTTTACCCCAAAAGTAAAAAAGATCAAATTCCTTACTTACTTTTACTGAATCATTATCCCCACCCAAAAAACAAGGAGTAAGTTAAAGGAATTTTCCATGAATATACTCGTAATTAAATTTTTTTCTTTTTAACTCCACTTCAAAAATTAAAAAATTTAAACAATACATTTAATAACGAAACATTTAATAATTTAACACAAAGCACTGCAAATTAACACATATTTATATTAAAAGTAATTTATCCAAATAAATTGCATTTTTTTTTTCAATTTTACAAAGAAATTCCATAGTTTCAAAATTGCTAAATACCTGGGTTGCAGTATACAAAATTCACCCTGCCGTGACAATTTTAGAAGGTAACTTGGGTAGAGAGGCATCTTTTTCATGAAAATATTACCTGAATATGGAATAAATAACGATGGCATCCGTCGGGTATATCAATGTTTAATGGTTCACTTAATTAACAATTGCCGTCTGAAATCCTATTGAATTGCTATTCCAAATTTTCAAACGGGACTTTTCTGCAGCAGTGGTCAATATCCTTTATGCTTCCTGCATCAAATAAGACGCTTGAAACCATCGTCCTGCTGTTATGGTAGCTGTTAACATTAAAACTTAAGAATGACTTCATTAAGGCATCTAATCACTCTATTGCATTTAAACTGTGTTATTATTATTATTATTATTATTATTATTATTATTATTATTATTATTATTATTACCTGTATTAGTAGTTTCCTATGCGCATTCCATTGATGGAAAATCCTTTCCTTGCAATTCCCACAGCACGAACAAGTGATATGAACTCATGTGTTCCTATAGAAACGCGCTGAACCGGTACTTGTTACCACAGTTGTACGTAACCGGCAACACGCGGTACCATCCATTGGTTTATGTCAGCGGAGGGAGGACATTTTGATGTTGATTTTGATTTATTTATAGACGCTCTTTAACAGCTCAGTTCATCGCGTCCCAATAAATTAAGGGCGTGAAATGGCCGGTAAATTTTGCTCAGAGGCCTCTTCTTACAGGCTTGAGGTTCTTTATCGTGTCGTTATACGACTCGGAACCCACGGATTTACTTCACTTCCGAAGGAAGCCATACTTAAAAAGTTTACGCCCGAAAAAATCCATTGATTCTGGCCGGGTTTGAACCCGCGATCTTGGGTTTAGGAGGCAAGTATGGTTACCAATACACCACCAGAGCCGACGGAGGGGGAATGTGGCAATGTCAGCTTATTCAGCACTGAACGAATCTTTTCATTCTGATATATTTTAATTGCGAAAGAATTGCATTTTAATCATATGTGTGATAGTCTCTAGCACGCGACAGTATGTTATTCATAGAAATGATGTAACAGATGAAGTTTTATAATTAAGAACCATTACTTTTTAAAGATCAGCTAATCTAGTTAAATATTTTCTTACAGTTAACAAATTAAGAACGTGCGAGATCAGTCTTTGAAAAGGTTAAGAGAATACGCCATTTGTTAGCCTTTAAAAAGAAAAATACCATCCATTTTGCTTGTTTATCCTTTAATCTATTTAATTTTAAATTCCCTTTGACATGATTAACAAAGCACAAGGAAACTGGTCAAAATGCAAACAAACTATATATGACATGACATCTCCAAGTTGCTGCTATAATAAATCAGTTGTAGGTTATGCATAATTTGCATTACTCCAAACTACAGTGTGTATATAGCCTGTCTGAAGTAAGTTAATTTCTTGTTAAATAACAGTTGGCAGTTTTCCCTTACATTCCGAACATCTATAGTTGATTAAGTTGGCTTAATAAGTCTTGTATCTTTACCATCCCACCAGTGGGTTGATCCTTGCTGAGCCTTGCCAAACTGATTGGTGAATACAAAATAAATATCAATTATACCTGAGATCTTGGGCCAAGGGACATTATTTCATTTGGATATAACACATAATAATGTGTCCGTAAATAACTTAAACATTTCTGAATTATTATACCAAAACGACCATTAAAACTATAACTTTATCATTTGAAACGTTCGCACAACATGGCATAATTAACCCAATAGTACTCACTGAAGCCAACAAAAGTTCCTAGTGTATAATTTATTGTTACCCATAACTCTTCCTAACACAGTTCAATCAATTGTTTACATATGTGCGTCAGTTATCAATAATTACAACTAGATAATCTAGATACATGCACAGCTGCTCAATTCTAATCGTTACGTATATTACGCTTATTTTTGTATATATTTGTACTACCTAAAGTGAATTAACAATGTAAGTTCGGAAGTCTTAGCTCATAGAATTCGAAATTTTCCTAGGTGATCTGCCCAGTTGTTGTATGATTTAATTCACTCGTGAAAATAGATCGTTTCTCGCATCTCATAAATAGAAGCACATAAACAGATTAAAGTATGAGAAATAATAGCTGTATATGGCTAGGTAAGACAGGAGTAATCAAAATCCGGTAAACTAGTAAAACAATGGAAACGGTTCGTATATCAAAGTGTAAAACATACACACACACACATAAAGAAGAAGTTATTCACGACGTGTGGATTAGAGTCTCTATAACTAGGAGCGAGCGTGATAAATTGTTAATGGTGCTAAGCTCATGTTGGGAACAAAGAGACAACAGTGAGAAAATGAATAAATCATGCACATGAATAACTCACCACAGGAAGGATGTCACTGGAATTTCTCCGTGTCGCGGCTTACCTGTAAAACAAAATGATTATTTTAACACCAAAAAGAAGAAAGTTAAACTATTCCTAACATATTCGTACTATTCCAGCATTGATAATTAGAGCTAAGACATTGCCAGCTATTTTAGGAAATAGGAAAATTAAATCGTTTTTGCAAACAACGTTAATGTCTAGTTTAGAGCACTCATTTTTAATATCCAAAATAATTCAATAACTTTATCTAAATTACACAGTAGCAAAAAGAAATGCATTATAGAGATATGTTGAAGTGCCAATTAGGCTTTCGTACAAATTATTGTGCAGACCTTAAAATGTATTTACATTTATGCAGTTAATAAAGGTTTTATAGCTATATTATGGATAAGCATGCAATTTACAATATAAGGAAATGACCCCATTTTATAATTCAAATACTAAAGGAAAAGAAAGAATACTTAATATTACATAACTTTTCAGTAATACTAATTTTACAATTCAGATACCAAAGCATATCATAAGCAGTCAAAATGAAAATTAGCAGGTCAATTTTAGAATCAGATTGCCAAAGAAATTAACTTATTAGGTCAGACCAAAGCAAATGTCCGAAAGATGAACGCACCAGTGAAAGTCTACAGTATGTTTTGCTGCGCAATTTCTTTTTCAGTCATGTACAAATTTGTGAAAACAATCACAAAAGTATCACTTTCTCAAACCCTTAATTCTATTCCAGACCTCATAAGTTTGAAACCGGTGACGTACTTTTAACTATTGGATGTGCGATTTATCTATGAAACGTGCGCGCGGCGGCATTGCAACTTGACCTTGGCAGGCATTTCAAGTGGAAGAGAACAGCGCTTTAATAGTCTAACGAGATACACGATGCGGTGAGGTATACAGCCTCTTACAAGAGTGAACACTAAACACTTGTGTTTATTGACAATTTTATAGAGTGTTTTACGAAAATTTAAACAAAAGAAATAGACCTAATTATTCTATTTATCACACAGTGTTCATTTATTATCTATATCTTCGTCCAGAATCCCCTCATACTGTCAGAAGTACTTCTGAAGTAAATTCTGAAGTGAATCCTCAAGTTTTCTAGTTACATGTCTTACTAATCATACTTACAAGATGGTTAACAATTTCTTGAAACGGAAAGGTAAAAAGCGAAGAAGACGACATGCAGTGTTCTGTTTCTGAATCCAACAGATGATCACATCTCGTAGAATAATGAAATCCAAATTTAATGTAATACAAGAACAAGTTTTGTTTAATTTTAAACACTTCTTATAAATTTAAATAGAGACCAACAAGGAGTATCTTATACTCTCATACTTTTTACATTATTAGTACCTCGCTTATTTCACTTCCAACTATGTAAATCCTATTTTTAATTAAGATTTTAAACCTCTATAAATGTAGTACTGTGAATAAACGTACATTTAGTTTAATATACTCATTTTTTAACATATTGTGTAAACAGTCAACTAAACTTTTTGGTATTGTCTAAAACAATGCTCATAATTTAATTGACCGTTTCATATCTTATGAGGGATATTCGATAAAGAAAATACTACACTATATATTTTATTGGCATTTAAATTAAATTAATGGCTCAGAACCAATCAAAAGTCTGAAAATGAATCATGTATGTCAAAGTTTATTGATAGTTACGAGGCACTGAGAACGAATAATGTAGTATCGGTCGTAAATAACTCAAAATTGGAAAAATAAATTTAGGCATTGACTATAATTAAAAACAATGGGGTCAGTATGGATGTGGGGTAACACGGGGTTACCGAAAGACAGCGCTGTTACAGTATGTTACAGAGCTTTGTCATCCCTGGACCCAGGAATCACGAAATGTAGAATATTATTTTCATGCAGCGTGGCGCGACACCCCACAGCTACAAAACAATTGCTTAGATGTTTGATAATCAGTAGACACTTTTCAACAATATGGCATACACGGTTTTCAAAACTCTGCAACAAATTGAAAGATGCTATCTCATAATAAATTAGCATATTCCAAAAAGTCTGACAAATGCATTGAAAAGCAAAAAGAATGATTGAACAACAGAAAAGGGACATATGCCTCCATCGTTTGCCCAACGCAATAATGTTATATTTTTATAGTTTAACTGTTATATTATTAAAACTGTTTAAAGTTGGAATTGACTTTTAAAATACTCTATACTACAATACACTCTGCAGAATAAATCACGGAAAGAAATAGAAGCAGAAAAAAGTTTAAAATGCAATATATAATCAAAAAACGAGAGTATATAATGAGATAACATTTCAATGGAATGGAAATATGAAGCAACAGACGTCATCATAAGAATAATCAGGTTTTTAAACATATGTGACAGAGACAAAAATAATAAAGGGTATATGAAAGAGCACTGCTTTATGTACACGTAAAAAGAAGATAAAAGTGAATACCTTAAGTCTAAGTCATTGATGGGGATAACATTCCAAGTTACATGAAACAATAAGAAAGGCCATATATACTAAAAAAACAAACAAATGCAAAGAAATTTACAGAAGTATAAGAAACTTATTGACTTCTATGATGGTTTGTTGATGTTTCAGTTACCTGTTCAAGACGTTTCAAAGTTTATACAGGACGAATCACTTAAATTACCACCGCGAATATTGTATGGATGGATTGATTCCAGTGAAAACAACGCTTCACCTTTGATTCCATAAATACCCCCGGTGGTACTTTTGATAAAATGATAAAATTCAATAAAAATAAATAAGAGAAATTCTGACAAATCAGTATTTTATAAGCTTGCAGTCTTTTTACTTTGCTATGCATCATACATTTGGATTAGATTAAGGAAATAAATGAAGAGAAATACTGTGTCGATTAATGAAGTTTAAAACAGTACACTATGATTAATGCTAGCCAACATAATTTTCGGCATAAAAAGAGATAGTGTGTGTACGAAAGCACCCCTTATGTTGACCAAATATTTCTACCACGCCCAGTTTCCTTACATTAATTTTGTGTGCCGTGACACACTCAACGAATTAACATGTTTAATATCCGTTTTGTACGTATCTTTTAAGGGACTCAGATCGTTTCACCCTGAAGGGTGGTAAGTTTGCTTTTACATTAATTGGCCAGACGAAAGACTAATGAGTAAGGGACATATCACATCATAAACATGGCAGTGCTGCAATATTTGTTCATACGCATTGAGTTAAATTACTGTTTGCGTGCTTTATGGTAGTTACATAGTAAATATGCCAAGAAACCTTGTAAGCGAACCAGATATCTTATGTTGTTACTTGTGTGGGTAATTGGCTTTTTAAAGCACAGCGATAATAGAGTTTATGCCATTTGGTAAATACACATAATGAATCGTATTTTAGCGGTACAGAGGTAACAGAGTTAAGTCCTGAGCCCCATATAGTTGCGTAGAACGTTTCACAGAGTGGGCAAAGAACATTCGGCACATAAATTTTGCAGTATCACCACAAAATCGTTTATTGGGTTATTATTTGTGTACCGCAAATATAAAACAAGACGCATTATTGCTTACAGTAAGAAACACCTCCCAGCATATTTACCATCAGATGATTTTGAACAAGAAAAAAATGTTCTGAAACAAGTATATCTCTTCTTCAACCTTCATCTATAGCTCAAGGTGATTTAATCGTACGGGTTTTTACAATTATTGATGATACCAATTGTATGACTACTAATAATTACCTACTAGAAAGACGATGATATCAGATTTTTAGGTCTTCAAGTTGGTAGATACCTTAAATTAGAAAGCATACGTAGAGTAAACTGTAACAAAACTAAACCAGCAGCCTACAGGCTTCGCTCATTACACCGTATTAGTTGTGAAGCCATACTCAAAAGAGCTTATTATGCATATTCCCCTTCTATTATAAAATATTAATTAATATTCTGGGAAAACTCATTTGAAAGCAAATGGGTTTTGATACTAAAAATAAAATAATATGAATTATATATGGAACTAATAAAAATCATGTACAGATATATTTCAAAATATAAACAATTATAACACTTCCTTGTAAGTATTTTCTTTCTCTTATTCTCCTTTTAGCCAATTCATTAAAAATATGAAAATGCATAACAACACTAAACCGGAGTGTAATGTGCATAAGTCCATTGCAAATTTAACTTATCAAAAAGGTGTTTACTAACAATGTATCACAGTACGTAGTGAGGTTATTTTATTTATGGGCCGCCCGAGTGCAGCTGCTTACTGAGAAAGTGCAATCATTGCAACAGGAAAAATGATGATAAAAATAGCGTCACATAAAGTTATTCCTTTTATTTTATAATTATTATTTTTGCTAAAAGCATAAAAAGATACTGTAATTAAAATTGATGATACTATTAAGCAATAACCTATGCTATGAGAGATGTTGAAAATAATGGTCCTCAGTGGTAATACATTGCCGGCATTTGTGTAGAAAGTTTTTTTTTTTTTTTTTATTTTTTGTAACTTTTATTCCATAAGAACACGTTTCATTTCAATGAGAGATCATGTCTCTCGTAAGTTTTTAACAAGTTGGCAAACAATTTCTGAACTGGAACACGATTACCAGGAATATTTTCCTGCGAAATACTTTATTACTTTTCAGCAAGAATTAGTTTTTACATGTGTACCGAACATTAAAACAAACCTGTACTTCATTACTATATTTATGTAGTGGCATAATTAACCAAAAAGGATTAGTACATAGCTGCGCTCTGCCGACCCTTAACTCAAATAATCTCACTGTACTTTTTATGAATTATTGTACTATTACATTAAAATGAAGACTAGCCCATTAAAACAGGCATATATATGCCCATTGGCTAGATATATCACTAGGCTAAAGTATAATTTTCACAGGCTCATTACAAATTTCTTATCATAAAGAAGTTTATTAAAATGTATAAGAATATATATATATATATATATATATATATATATATATATATATAACGCTAGTATTATTATTCTCATTAATGCCATTCGATAATAGTTAACGATTCCAATCGGCTCTTACTGAGCAATGTTCAAACAGTATTGAATTATAAGACGACATACCTAATATGCAAATTATGACGGTATAAAATATAAGGTATCAAGTATGCTCATTTGATATCTATACTGAAACTTTAATACTTTCGTTATGGGTATGATATTATTGAGCATGTTTATTTATATACTTATAAACATTTTAAATGTTCATGAATGTAGATGTAATTAACGTAACACAACTTTGCATACCTTGATTTGTTCTGAAGTACATATAAACAATCTAGATCTGTTCATGAAACTGATGACACTTTCATGCAGTATCTGCTTCACTGATATGGAGAAAGCCAAGATAATTAAAGATTTAGAAGAAAACTATTCAGTTTATTGTAACAATATGTTTTCAAGGATCAATTAAGAAAATTATACTATGAGTTCATTTTAATATATAAACATTTCCTAGTAACAGCATTTACTCATTTAAAAGTTGAAATAAATAAATACAATAATTAAAGAAAAAAAGAAGGAAAATATGAAATGAAATTTGGTAATACACTCAAAACATTCAGAAATAAAAACTAAACCAAAAGCAAGAATAAATTTTTATAAGACAACGATAATGCCAACTTTATTATACGGCAGTGAAATGTGGGTGCTCTCAGAAAATGAATCTGTCCAGAATATAAAGTAGCGTGATGAGACCTCTAGGCAGATCTAACGGACAAAGCAAAAAGATAAAATAAAAAACGAAACCATAAGACAAACCCTGAAAGTCAAAGGAATGAATAATAAAATAGAGAAACACCGAAAAACGTTTGTTTTAGTGTACGGAAAGAAAAGAAAGTAATAGATGGAAGGAAACTGTGAAGACGGATCAGACAAATGCATAAACCATGACATATAGAAGTATTTACACGTAATTACTAAATACTGTACTATATATATATATATATATATATATAAGAGTGTATACATATACTTACAAAAATAAGGAAAGTTTTATTTTCCTTAAACTTTCTTAAAGAAAATGCAATTCTATGGGTAATAGAGTTCTAGTTCACATGCTGCAATACGAGCTAGGGGTTAATAAAACACCACTGCGCAATAGTTTCACCAGCTACGTCACTCTTCTGTAAAAGCGGATGCATTTTAGAGGCTTGCCAACCTAAGCCAAAGAAAGTGACTTACAGTAACGTCCACAAAACGCAGCTTGTGGTCCATTTTATTCTTTCCGTGCTTATTTTTACGATTTCCTTTGAGGCGAAGCTCTTGTACACTTGCTACAGATATTCGTGTTTTATTCCCCTTCTCAGAACAGCTGCAGTAAATTCTGCAAATAGCTCGCAACCAAATATGTTTCAGTCAGCATACTTCGTCTTTTCCTCACTTATAAACCTTCGATAGATGCTACAAACATCCCAGGAAGCTGGTATTCAGAGCCCATGGTGCTCTTAGTACTTTTACAAGGACATGCAAGTAATTGCTAGAATAAAACAGTAGCTGAAGAGCTTTACAAACCAATATTTCTTCATCACGAACAGTTTTTATAAACGGTTGTCAATCTTTATGAAGAAGTTTTGCGAATTCATTTTTGGCATGCAGCATTCCGATAGTTGTTTAACAAATTTCACAGAAATTTAATATAAATTGCTAAAATTGTAATTAAACATTTCTTTTTATGTGAGAAATTTACTTAAGTGTAAAATGCTATATTCAATATTAAGTGCTCGCAAATTCTTATATACAAACTGTAGATTCCACTATATCAAAACATGGCGGGAATATGTAGAAACATTTATATTTTGCATGTAGTTTTTTCTACGTATTCTAAATACATTTTTAAATTTAAACCAGTTATTATGTATATCATACTTAGGCACAGCGTAAAGAAGTAACATATTTACATTTTATAAATAGACTTTTTGGCATTTTTTTATATTTAATGCATATTATTGTCAGAAAGGCGTGTCCTTTATAATAGTGTTTAATGCCCGTTATTACTACCAAGACACCATAATGGTGATATATGAAATGATATATTGAGAAATTATTGTTTTAAAAGACCTCCCCGGCATTTGCCATTTATGAGGACTGAGGAAAACCTGGAAAAAATCTGTCAGGGAGGACGGTTCTGGAGGATTCGAACCCCACATCTCTCTCTCACGAGTTCGCGCCTTAACGACCGCGGTCGCCCGGGGCGCTGAAAGGCATGCCTAACATAAATAAAATGTTATATACAGAAAAATAAATATCGGGAAAAAAAGATTAAACGTTAGCGTAACAACACTAACAAAACAGTATCAGCGTTTTTTTTTTTTTTTTTTTTTTCTAAAATTAGCGCATTTTGCGTCGTAGGCCGTGACTGATTGACTGAGTTCTAGGTGCTCCTTTCGGTCAAATTGCTCACAGCAATTTGAAATGCAAATGTCTTTTATTCACTCTGAGAGCAATAAACCCCAAGCATCGTTCAGCAGGTATGCCAGACTGATATTGATGAAGTGAAGACGAACTTGAATGGTTCAAACATTTATCGGCTATTCCAGCCATGCACAGAGTTTATTACATCACAAATGTCGTAAGTGAGAACAAAAACATTTTGGATAATATTAGTGAATATGTTCAACTTGTTGCATTTAATGTTATTTCGATTTATGCGGAATTATCTGTGATTAAAAATGTGTTCATTTCTGCAGATTGGCTTATAGAGTTCATTGTCCGTAAAATGCAGCAATGAAGCCTTTCTATTGATAGTGTATATTAATAATAAAACAAGTTTTCTTTGTATTCACTGCTTGAATTTAACGATACTGTCAAACTGTTCTGTATTCGTTATAAAGAAATCTTAATGTTTCAAGTAAGAAAAGTACATGTTTATGTTCTATTGTGTTATTTTACGTTCCTAATAAGAAGGTTACATGCCAAATGCATTATTAGACACTCTTAATTGCAAACAAACACATGGTAGAAATAATAACAACTTAATATTATAATAATATCTACATTGAAAAAATATACACTATATTTTAAACCTAAAAAATCTAGCAATAAATCTGGCTGAATGTATTTATTCCCTTATGTATTGTGACAGCATAGATTAAAAAATATATTATGTGTTCTGCTTCAATAAAACAAGTATACATTTCAGAGATATCAGGTTGTCAAAAATCAGGTTTAACAATCACGAAGTAGTTTGCAATCTTAATTTCAAAATTTGGTCATTTTTATAACATCGTGTTGAGGAATCGTCCTCTGAAAATGAATTTTTAGCAGCATTGAAATAAACTTTCAGAAGAGTACATTTGTCCTGTACAGAAGTTGTCAGTCAGTAACAAAATGTTTGATACTAATTACCTGCTTCAAAAGTGTGTCTTTGACACTCATCTTAATCACCGGCGTGTTTTATATCGGAGAGCGAGATAAACGTTCATTGTTCATAGCCCCCGCACATATCAATCAGATGTGTCAGAGTAAAATGCTTTGTAAGTCATGTAGTCGTCGGAAATTGCTCTTAAGTAAAGATATTGAGTTCAAGCAGTGAAGCAAGCTTATGCTTTCTTCAGTTTTTAAATAGTAGTTCAGCTTGAGGATAAGGATGAAATGGCAGGGGTGATATGAATGTACCTATTCACTTGGATTTGCCCGTTGAATAAATAGTGAGATGTTTGAATTCTTGTGATGTTGAGGTTAAAGAATGAATAAAAGAGAACGAGCTTTAGTGGGCCCATTTGGATTTGTAGGAAGTTCGCTCACTTGGGATATTACACATAAAATTATACTGTTGTTTGAACTATGTTAAGCCTTATGGCGGCATCTGTTGGGTAATGATCATGTGAAACCTAAAGAAGTTTTGGGTTATTTTCTGTCGGTCAGATGGCCTTAGTTCTATATATGTCTTCCTGTTCCATCTAGTCCTTATTGCTTGTAATACGGCGAATGTTCTTCAAGGTTCATTGCCCCTGAAACGACTGTTCTGTTCTGTATGTTTACAAACACACACACAAATAATACCGAGCGAGCTAGCTCGTGAACATTTAGTGATTTTCGTGCGTTGATATTTTCGAGCACAAATGTTTTGAGATGTAATTTAAATTTAAAAAGCTCTTAAAACGAAGCACATATTTACAGGAAGACGTTCATGCAACTAAGGCCATTTATAAGAAACTTAGGGAAACAAATGGTACAAGTAGGCAATATTGCGAAAGGGAGCTTTGGATTTATTAAAGCAACAATAAAAAAATTAGAAGAATTTATTTCGATTTATCCATTAATTTAAGCTCAATTTTTTTTTTTTCAAAAAAAAGGATGTTACTTAATGCTGAAAACTTTTGGGGAATTAATGATTTGAAGTCCTCTCGGTATTGGACATAAATGATGGCTTAAGTATCTTTACTTATAACCTGGATTACTCACCAAGCTTGTCCAGGGCCTGTCAACTCTGAAAAAGGCCATGAATTGTTGTCTGATTTCCTAGCCCTGAGTTCCCTAGCGCCTTGTACTGTTCTCAACCACATGCCTCCTCCGACT
Source organism: Metallyticus violacea (assembly GCA_030762175.1). Taxonomy (NCBI): domain Eukaryota; kingdom Metazoa; phylum Arthropoda; class Insecta; order Mantodea; family Metallyticidae; genus Metallyticus; species Metallyticus violacea. Next base: position 70,497,768 of record CM060835.1, read on the forward strand.
CTGAGGACAATATGGTGCATCTTTCACCGTAGGGCGAATGGGACAAAGTATATAAAAACAGATCACAGTAACAAAATTATGATATGTAAAGAGGAATCGGCAACACGCTTGTTGAAGCTTGAACTTCATACATATCGTCACAAGAATTACTCTCAGATAACAGACAGAACATGTTTTGAAGGAAAGGTAGTATACACGTTCAGCCGCACATGCGCAGAAGACTCATATTTTCCTCTCTCTGAGTCTTGCTCAATAAACAATGGAGCCAGAAAGCCAGACAAAAACAGTAGTCTAAGTGGCCGAAAACTTAGTAGACACCCCGTGAAACCAACATTAACCCTGGGAAATAATAGATATAAAAACAATAAGAACAAGTATATAAACACATGATCAATTTCGCATAGTTTTTGGTCACTCATTTCATTTGTTGTGTGATAATAAACAAACCACAATATTTTGGTCGTTCACCATCTAACGCAGTTGCCATTAAGTACAAAACATTCGCAATTCTATATGAACCATTAAAAATCCTCATGCAGTGTTGGCAATAGGTTTACCATTATTATGGTAGAACAATTCCTACTTTCATTTTACTTGGAACATTGACAGCATCATATTTTGACTTTTTTACGATTATTTAAATGTTTTGTTGAAAGAACTACTAAACTTTATACGATGATATGGTTAATGTATGATGAGATACCGACAAGGTCGTTAAGGCACTGATTCATGAACGGGAGGCCTGGGGTTCGATTCCTGCTAGGACTGTCCTTTATGAGTTGAGATATTTTCCATGCTTTTCTTATTCCTCGTAAGTGGCAAATGCGAAAGAGACACCCTAAACTTAGACCCGGAACACTTCCTTTTTTAAAAAAGTCCTCATCTTATGTATCATCAGTGCTTACCGCTTATGATGGATGCCTGAGCATTAAAATACTATTCAAAAAGTATGATGGCATGGCGTCTCACTTTTATCCTGATGCTAAAGAGTTCCAAACAAATTAACACAACCTGGGGAGGGGGGATATTCTGACCTGCTCGTCTTCTGATCTCAATTCATTAGATTTCTACAAATGCAAAGCTTTTTAAACTAAGAAATTGAGCTGAATAACCTTTTCCTAAAATATATATTAAATCAATTTTTTTGACCGAACATTTTAGCAGGAAAAAAGCAAAAATGTTCATCGACATCTTTACATTCTAAAATACCAATTACATATGTTATTAAATAATTGAGTTAGTTGGTCGGTGGCGTTGTTGTTGTTACTGACCTCACGTTGGAGATGCCAAATTATGAAGTTGCTTTGTTGTGTTGATATTTACGCTTCGGTGGCAAGAATTTCTCAGGGGACTATTTGGCTATTTTGTTGATTCGTACTCAACAGGAGTAGGAGAGGAGGTAAATAGTATTAATAACCACCGATAAGACATAATATAAGCGTGTGTATGTGTGTATGGTAATTTATTATGGTCAAAATCTGTCGCGTCCTCTGGTGTATTGCTTACAACAATAAAATTTATATGCATGAAATATAGATTTAGCTCTGTAACCTCCACGCATGTGAAATAAACTCTACTATGAATGCCTCAGATATATCTCGATGCGTGTTGATCTAGAAACACGTGCGTCGCAGAGTGCAGACTCTAACGAATGTGTCTCGCTGCGTATAAAATTAAAAAGATGTGAGTGCGACTCGCCGCCTGTAAAATTTGCAGACAAGTATAAATGTCCCCGCAGAATGTGAAACTTAAAATGCGTTACTTAAACTGAAATATCTATGTGGACCGTCTCTAACTCTGCGTGGAGTGAGATAGAACTTTTTATACAATCTGCCTGAACTGAAATGCTCCGGCAGACCAAACGCCTCGTGAGCGGGAGGTCTGGGATTCGAATCCCGCCAGGATCGTCCGCCCTGACTGAGATTTATTCCAGGTTTTCCTCAGTCCTCATAAATGGCAAATGTCGGGGAGGCAACCTAAACTTAGGCCTGGAACGTTTTCTTCCTTAAAACAAATATATAATTTCATCCCATGTATCATCAGTGTTCATCGCCTGTGGTGCCTCTGTAGCAAAAACGGGCGTTAAACACCATTCATTCATAGCAAACACCTTCTTATATATTAAATTCAAATTTAGTAATCGTTGGTTTGATGACCCCTGAGCGGTTCACCAAACAATCCCAAGTCTCACGCCTTGGTTTAAAAGTTTAAAATATACATTTACTATTGGCTGGTTTAAATTCACGTTCCAGCACTTGCAATTCGTTATTGTTTGAAATTTTAAAACACTTGTTGATATTGGTAGTTTAAAGTCTAACTGTACAACCTCCTGACGGGTTCAAAAGTCCTTGGGTTTATTATCCAGCAGTAGTCCTTTTAAAAGTGACATCATCTCGACCCTCGGGTTTACTCTCGCCCTTTTGTATAAAGTTTTATGGCATCTTTGGCTTTTCAAGTTACCGTAAACAGAAAAAACCAGAGACTCTCCCTTTTGGCTACGTACAAAAAACATATTTAACTTACACCTCACGATACACTACATACATAATATTTATATTACTAATTACAATGCACAAAATATTATGATTGGGCTTGTATATAGATATTATATTAATATCTTCATGGGAGTGGGCCGTAAGTGCTGCTTCATAATACAGCATTTTAGATAAAAACTTTGCCCGTTCATGTCATATTTTACGTCCCGGCTGCCGACCTTAACCCAGCCGATGACGCCAATATTAAATTTTCATTTCCTAAAACTGTATACCATATTAATTTATAGATAAGACTGTAAACTTTAGGCACTAAAACAATGCTTTTGGTGCCTAAAATAAGTTATAAAAAGTAATAGATATAATAGATATAAGAAATATGAAAAATAAAAAATAAGCATTACAAATAAATATTTTTTCTTTTTCAACGGAAGACTTGAGTTATTAAATTTCACATCTTCATCCCTATTTAATTAATACAGCATTTTAAAGAAAAATGCTTTTACTAGATTTTAAAAATATATAATTTAAACTAATACAACTAATATGCAATATAAAATATTTGAATTTGGTAACTAAAAAGACAAAGTTTTCATATTACAATTTTATTGCCCAACTAGCACAGTTCATAGTTTGTTCTATTTAACTACAAAAATAACTGTTTAAGTTAAATTTCAATTGGAACATTGCCTGTATTAGATTACTATAGAAAATAATAATCCCGCTTTTTCCTTATTTCCTCACAATACTTTACTAAATAACATAAATTACAAATGTCTTTGCCAAAATATCAGCAACAGCTTCTATCTATTGTCTGCAAGTATGAGTTTGAAGGCAGAAAAAGCCTTCATATCACTGGAGCATATTTCATCTTGAGAAAATTACTAAGATCAAAAGCACAAATTTAGTTTTGTTTTCTCTGAAAATGTTGCCACTACTACAGTAATATGTGTGAAACCGATTTGCTTTCAGCCATCCCAAACCATGCCTTCAAGGAACTTTGCTGGTGTGGTAGTAATACAACTTTTTTTGTCGTATCATTGCCCATGTTTCAAAAGAGCGGAAAAAACGTGTAGATAAGTGCATTGCAACTGGCACACGTGGTGAATATGTATAGCATAGATCTCGCAGAGTAGAACAACACAGTCTACATTACTCATTTTAACGCAGCAAATGGAAATACAAATGCATTTTAAGCACGAAATTAAGGAATAGGCGCTAACGTAGTCATTTATACAAATACAACTTTTGAGCGTTTAATGCAGCAAAACATAAACTTCCTAATTTTCTTCATCATATCTATTAAGAAAAACATTTAAAGACATTTGTCTGAGCTGTATACTTATAGAAGAAGCTGGAACTGTCATTCCTGTAACTGTATTAGGAAAAAATTAGATTTAGCCACATAATGTTTTGAATTTAATTGCGGATGTTTGCCGTTATATTTGGAAACTAGCACTTGTGTCAATTTCGTCTAGTTTGTGTGTGTGTGTGTGTGTGTGTGTGTGTGTGTGTGTGTGTGTGTGTGTGTGTGTGTGTGTGTGTGTGTGTGTGTGTGTGTGTGTGTGTGTGTGTGTGTGTGTGTGTGTGTGTGTGTGTGTGTGTGTGTGTGTGTGTGTGTGTGTGTGTGTGTGTGTGTGTGTGTGTGTGTGTGTGTGTGTGTGTGTGTGTGTGTGTGTGTGTGTGTGTGTGTGTGTGTGTGTGTGTGTGTGTGTGTGTGTGTGTGTGTGTGTGTGTGTGTGTGTGTGTGAAATGTACACATTTTGCTTCGAGCTTTTCCTTTGCACGTATAATTTCCGCACAGACACGACCGTGATTCATGCTTATAATAAAATATTGACACAAAAAGCATAGCTCTAGAGACCGGCAAAAAACTGTTTAGAAAGGCTCAGAAAACGGCACGACAAATGGCCGGATGAGATGAGTTGAAGTACGAGCGCAGGCTGCTGTGTTTAGCTAGTAGGCGACATATAAACACCGCGTGGGCGTACAACGATTATAACTAAATATTATAATTTAATTAAATATCATATTTAATGGATATAACATTAATTATAATTGAAATTAGTCGTCGAATACCTTCAAATATTTTCAAGCTATCATTAATATACTACTATCCCTTACATTTCAGTTTTGAAACATAATGCAATAAATATATCTTTATTCTTTACAAATACACACAAAATTAAATATTTTAAATTATATGTGTAGGTACTCGAATAAATAGGAAAATATATTCATTCTGCAATATAACCAACTAAAAATTATGAAAAAATTTAAACGTTGTTTTATGGAAGCTTTATTTTTAAATTAATGAAAATATTACAAAGAATACTTTCAGAAAATTATATATATATATACTACGAGATGAACATGCTCAGGATGAGAATGATAGACTAACTTTTAAGTTTCTATTCTATTTAAAAATAAAAGCACTCTTGTGTCCTTTATTGAGGGAAGCATGGGTAACTGTTATAATTACTATTATTTCTCTTCTCTGCTGCAAATATTCCCCAAATGTCCATGGAATCAATGGATTCATGAAATCGTCCAGCGGTCATTTGCTTGCGTAATACATTTTCATCCGTATTAGAATTAAAACAGTTGACAACTAGGAACTCACTGATTACGACGTGCAGAAGCTTCGCTTTTCTTGGTTAAAGTTATAGTAATTTAATTTCAGAATAGATATGTTGTTTTCCTTCCTTGTATTCTCTCCTGGTTAGCCTTGTTTGTTCGAATATTACCCATTTTGAGAGTAAATGATATTAGAGACTACTCCAAGTGCCTAGGCTTCGTTAAAACTTTGTGTGTGTGTGTGTGTGTGTGTGTGTGTGTGTGTGTGCGCGCGCGCGCGCTTGCGTGTGAGAGAGATAGTAGGTAGAAGTTAAACTCTGTTACGTTTTCGGAACAGAAGGTTACGCAGAAACACGCCCGAAGGAGAACCGTATTAAAGTGGAAATGTCAACTTCGAGAGTTTTAGCAATTTTCAGGCGCCTTTGGAGAGGAAATTAATCTTGGATTAGATTTGTTTGAAAACGTGTTCACATCTCTGCAACAGGATTATAATGAGATGTCGCAACTTATCAAGCGTGCTTTATACCGTCAGGCAATTGACAGAACCAGAGAATCAATGAAACTTGATCCAATGCTTTTTTCACTTCTCATCGATTAAGCTCAAAACTTTTAAAATTCCAAATTAAACAGATCAATACATAAATAAATGTAATTTTAGAAATTTTCCATTTTTAAGGGAATCAGACAATCAACATATATGTGTTTCATGTTTGATATTGTGTTTCGAAAAATTTTTAAAACTATTGAAGGAATTTTCTTAAAGTTTTAACAAAATGTACAGCATCATATACCCTTTTCTTAGCAACAACAAAAATATGCCATTAAATTGTGTAAGAATATTATTATTATTACTATTATTATCATTATTATGTGCCGGTTTTAATAAGTAACAAGAAGAAGAGACAATTGAAAATAAAATAAAATAAAATCTTTCTTTATATCTTTTCTTAAAAGCTTATTTAAAAATTAAGAACTATTATTTTAAAAAAGTAACTTTTTCCTGGAAAAATTGTTGGAACAAATTGGTGCCTGTTATTATGCTTTTCCCTGAAAAGTATTACAAAAAGTGTTTCTTTTCATTGTTTAATTTTTTTCCTTAAAAGTGACTGCAAACATTAACAAAATGGAAATATTACACTATTATTAAATTCAATGTTCAAAATATGTTCCATTGTTAGGTACACTGTAATATACTCTAGAACTGATGATTGATCCATTTTATAGCACTCTTTCTTTCTTTCTTTCTTTCTTTCTTTCTTTCCTTCTTTCTTTCAGGGTACACACCATTTTGAAACATTTCTACATTAATAATTCTAAGTTTTTTATTTTTATTGTACTCAAATTTAATATAATGATAATACAGATTCCCAGCCAAAGACAGAAAACAAAAGATGTGAAAAAATTCAACTCTCTTTAAGCTGTAAGTACCAAAATGTAGTGGTATAATTTAAAATTTCAAAACAGGGGTGACTGAAGATAAGGGGGTGAAAGTTAAACCCTAAAGTGTAATGAACATTATATTTTTCAACTTTCTCCTCTATAATTAAATAATTAACTTTCATATATATTTAAAGTTAATTTAATTCAATTTAAATATGTATTTATTCAGAATGGCAGTTTTAAAATAAATATTCTGTATAAAAATACAGATATTTGAGCATTGACATAATGAATAAAAAACAAACAAACACACCATTTGCATACAAAACACGAATTCATTTCTGGCCTTCATTTACATTTTCGTTTCAGTTATTAACAGTTCAGTAGAAACCTAGTATTTCCAAATAATTATTGATTTCTTTTTGGAAAAAATGTACAATTTTTACGCATTTAATAATATTTTTATAGATCCCTAACTTAGTTTATTCTTTGGAGTCACTTTATAAACATGTGGAGTAATATATGCAACGAGAAAAAGAATTATGTATTTAAAATATCTGAGATAAACAGTTCCCTAGAAACAAACGCGGATTAATTTACTCTGCTCACTATACTTTCACTAAACAATGCCTACCGGAAGTGTACGATATTATACGCCAAGGGTACCCCACAAAATATGGAGACAAAACTGGATTTACAACTTTGCATACGTCTTTGCAGGATTACCTAGTTATATTTTTCTGTGCAAATCATAGCAGAGATTTCCTTGTGTTTCATGTAATCCTTCTCTAATTTTAATTTTCTCTTCCTTAAGCACGGGTTATTTTTTGCGGCTTTTATCGAGAAATATTCCTCATTTCTATAGTTATCAATAAGATGACACGCGGTTCTTCGGTGTAGAATAGGAATATCGGTCAATTTATTTAAAAATTACTTCCCTATTCTTCTGCACAAATTTATTTTCACATTGGAATCCAGCATAAAATTCTTTGTTACCAAGTGCAATTATGTGATTATGTGATAGCATTTAACAACACTAATAACACTTTGGTTTAGCAAACTATATCTAAACGGATATAAATTCTACTTTATGTCCACCCATATCAAAACAACTACTCACGAGTTTTGCGGGAGAATTAAGGGTACAAAAACCGGTAAACAACGTGTGTGCGTCCTGACGGTACAAAAACATTGCGAAGGTACCGCTGTTCTGCCAAGCCCCCCTTCTGCAGTGGATTCGCTAGATAGTACGATAGAAGCACTTCAGTTTTAGTGCGGATATATTTACATAACGTACGAAATAAAAAGGAAGCTTAGGTTATATAAGGTTTCTAGAAAATGCCGCTGCCTCTCTCGTTGTGTAATATGTGCAATCATTTCGGCAAACCTATCTATTGGGTAGATTTGCAAGGAAATGTATGAAACGCTATTGGAAAATACTAGAACAAACTTGGAGAAATAAATGGGGGTAATATCCGGACAGGACAGTCTCTCAACAGGACAATCTTTCAGCAGTTTTTTTTAACTGAAAAGCAATGTTAGTTGTGTAATATTAGCATACTTTAACGTTCTTATATAAATAAAAATTAAACAATTTCATGAAGAGATGAAAATGTAAAGTGCTTTCATGATCTCATATGTAGTTTGCTTAGCACAGTGTTGATAACATAATTTCATAAATTTCCATTTATATCTCCTTCAATCGCAATTAAACATAATTTATATTTGCTGAATGTTTCTTCAATCTATTATGCCAATCACAGAGATTATTAAAGATTATTGTCGCTCCATCATATCTTATGTGCATTTTTCTTTCCATAAAGTTTCCCTTAATTACAAGATATGTTTATTATAATATTTATGTATGTTTGCAACATTATTCCATTTTTTTAAATTAATGCTGTAAATTAATAGCTATGGCACACGTTTACATAGCTAACTACAAATATTGAGTCATTCAATTATCTCATTATCGAAAAGGCATTTGCTTAAATCTAGTACGGTTAAATCAAGCGGGATTTATCGAACTGCTACGTTGGCCTTGAGTCTCACATCCTCAGTCAGTAGCTTTTGAATAGTGAAACAACCGATAATTGTCAAATCCTAGATCAAATTTTGTTAAGATTTGTCCGTATATCCGTACCAAAACCGCTCATGCTATGAGGACATAATTTGAATAGAAATTTTCAGGTGATTGAATTCCAAGCCGCAATACGATTCATAAATTAATAGTATTCCCATTTATGAACGAGCTGAGGGATAACCGCGCCAAGAGCTATAACTTAAGAGCTAAACTTAATTTTTCAAAGAACATTAAGAAGTGTAATGGGTAATTTCATAAGCATATGACATAAATGTGGGAAAACAAAGGCGTCGCAATATCCCCTCGTTTACAATTGATGAGTATAGCATTTTAAATACGTTAGAATGTATTATGCTAACCTCAAAGATTTCTATTATGAACTTTCGTGCCGCACCACCCGCCCTGACCGGTAATCTGGCTTATGGGCAAATGCAATTCTCGCCGCCTCCTTTATCATAAGATAATTCGATGATACGACATAATTCTCACTAACTACGCACCATTATAAATGTAAAGAGGTGGAACGAAACATAATTTAACATTAATTATGAAAGTTTTAACATTTTAAACTACAAGAAAAAGTTATTGATTTGCAAGGAAAGGAAGCAAGTTGAATGCAACGAAAAAAATTTAATTGTTTGTTACTTAAATCAAATATAATGCTCATGCTTGTTTTAATTCTTTATTTATCACTTTCACCAATATTTGAACTCTAATAACTTCTAAGGTTCTTCCTCTTCCGTGTAATTTAATGTATTTGTTCGAAACCTCGCTTCGTGAGCTATCCTCGATAAATACTGGCACTTCCAAGTTAGAATTATTTATGAACTCTATCGATAACCAATGTCCAATACTCATCCAGGATTGTCGGCAGGTTACGTCTTTCCCACGCAGGACAAATGCTTTATCCTGCCTTAGGTATCACTTTCTCCTTTCATCACGCACAAACTTCAAACGCGGCTCAAGTATTTTATGTAAGAAATATTGTTACCAAATTATTGAACAATACCCGTAGCACACCTTCTAATATGCTATAATTGATATATTTTGTTTAAATATTTGAATTTTATTTAAAAATCTTCAAATTTTGGAAAAAAATATACAAAAGATTTTATCAAAATGTTTACATATTCATTTTTAAAAACACTTTGAAACTATTCTTAATTTTTGGGTTTTTTTAATTTTATGTTAGAAATTTACATAGAGAAGATAGACTAAACATTTTACATGTTTTAAAATTCAGTATTCCTTAAAAGTAGCACAGTATTACTTAACACTAAGAAATGGAGAAATAATTATATCGAATAACGTCTGTCAAAACTCCAATGTATATTTTGCATAGTTCTTGCTATTTCTTTCTTGTAATTTTTCTCCAAAGCACATGTGGGTGATTTATACTCACAGATATTCTCTATCGTTCTCTCAGGTTCGAACTCTCTCTAAAAAGACAATTTCTCCTTTGATTTAGCTCTTCGAGGATATGAGCTTTGTTTTATGCTATTTGCTTTATTTAACCCAGAAATAAAATCGAGATGCACTAGGTAAAGGAATGTTTATTCAAATCGTGTCCGAAATTAAAGGATTAACAATGTTATTACATGAACCATTCCAACGTAACTACTTGACATTTATAATACATTTTTAGGAAAAACTCTATATGAAGTGTGCAAGAGGTTTGAGCTATGAATTTTGACCTCGTTGTTGTCCGATAGAAATAAATGTCAGTGATTTAAGATAGGCATGAAAGACACGGCTTACAAAGAGAAATTATATTAGATATTTAGCATCAAAACATTTTGTTACCGACTGACATTTTTGCTAGCCTCCTTTATAGGCCCAATATATCCCTCCTAAATTACTCTAAAAGTTAATTCAGAAAATAGGTTAAAAATCGTTTGATGAGGGGGATTTAAACCCCAAAATGTTATATAAAATCAGTAAAGCATAATTACTAGGTAGTACCCCAAAAATGCTCCGTGACTTTCTGATATGATTTCGTGACTGACATCTCTAAAATGTATAAACATAAAATTTAATTCATATTTTCTTAATATGTAAAAGAATTGAAACTTCATAATGTTCACTTTAACACCGTTCAGCTGATGCATAGACAAAAGAGTTGAATTAGGAAATAAGCTAAGCTGAAAGGAACTTTCCTCCATCTCAGAATTGGCAGGAGAAAAGTAACTTTCAAATACGACAGAAGATAATTTACAAAATTTCCATTCATTTAACAATAAGTAAGCTTGATTAACATGCAAATATATACTCAATATCGACTCACAATGTAGTCACAACATAACTGGGAAATTGAAAAAATAGCTCACTGCACCATATAAAATGCAAAATTAAAATATGAAATCAAAGATTAGTCTAATACATTTCATTAAATCTCACTTTGATAGCAGCTTCAAAAACAAAACAAGAAACATTAACCTCTTTACAATACAACGATTATACCAAATATGAACAAAGGCCTAATGGTGTGCTACTCTCTGGTTACCGAAGCAATCTCTGTCAGCTGACAACAGTAGGCGAACCGACCATGATAGAACATAATTACGTTAAATCATTCTCTAAAACTCCCTTGCCTGTTCCAACCAATAGGAACAACAGGTAACAAAACATTCCAGCGTGGACAGGGCGATGAGGACGGAAAGAGGGGTGAGTATTAGATAAGGACTAGACAGGAACACGTGCAAGAACGGCATATTTAGATACCAGGCATATTTAGATACCAGGTACGAGATTATATTAAAAATTACATTTGTAGTATGATGTTTATTTTAATCAGTTTACAAATGTTAATTTTGATATTATGTGGTTTAAAACAATATTAATGCATTTTACGTATGAGATACTTAAAATAATATAAATATTAAATATCGCAAGCGAAACATTAAAACTTATTTGTAATGAATACAGAATGTTTTATTATGTCATTATATTTAAAAGATTAAAAATAAATAAAATTCGATTTATTACTAATATATACTAACAAAAAACTGAAGCTTCAAATACTAGCTATTATGGACAGAGCTCTATGGGTCAAGCTGCAAAGATAAGCCCATTTTATAGCCACATGTGAACTATGTTTACATTTAGTTTACTTTACACTGCACAAACACTACCCGAGATATTTACTAATGCTATCCACATTGTTTTGTGCTTTGTACTAACTTTGTAAATCAGTCTGAATGATTGTTTACTCACATGAAAGAAGGGCATACAGTGTCATACTCATCCAACACCTTACCATAATGAACTCGGTGAGTGGCTGCAATAGTTTCAAAATGCTGTTGCAGCACTGGAAAGTCTTTTCCTCCTTCATTTCTGTTTATCTCATCCCTTACTCGCTGAGCCTGTTTGTTCATTCTCTTTATAGCTTAATGAGCTCTCTCTTAGCTTATTTAAGTTTAACCCATTCTTTCTTCTTTCCTGTTAGCAGCATTTATTTTCTTCCACTCCTCATGAAGATCTTTCTGTCTTAGATGTTGTTCATATTGTGTGTGTTGTTTTCTATCTTTACAAGAAAATTAATCACTAGGATCTCTAGCAACTGTTCATAATGAGAACAGCTTGAAGTAGCCCAACACTTAAACAATGTTAGTCAGTCACGGCGCTACTGCAAAAATACAAAAAAAAGTATATATGATACTTTTTGATGCTGACGTTATGCTAGCTTAGAATCTGGAAAGACATTTATTCCGTTCATGTATGAAACTTTATCTATACAACTCATGACTGATAATAATACACAGTAAATATAAAAAAATGTCAGAAAATACATTTAGAAACTTATATATAATATATTGCCTTACTGCGTATATCAAGAAAGGACCAGAGCACGGTATTTAACAAATGTTTAAAATCGAAACTTATACATAGAAAAATTTACATGCAAAATGCAGATGTTTCCAAAAATTTTCCCTGTGTTTTGAATATGCTAAGAACAGCATCACGGAATGCACTTTTACCTATGAATTTGTCAACATTTACTCCTCAAATAAGGATAAACTATAAGGAATACTATTTATTGAGTAAAAAAAGTATTTCATTTAAAAGTTTCCTTTTAATAATACATTTCCTCTAATGGCTCACATATAAATATCCACTCTATGCTAAACGTTAACTTACCTCGCATTTAATGGCCTTCTAACGTAGCATTCGTCTACTAAATGACACAGGCTTGCCAGAAAAAGAAAAAAACATACAAATGCGTACAGCTCATCCAAAAATGGTAATTATATACACTATTTATCCCTTTGTAATTTTTACTCCAACTATATTTCTGCAAATTATTTCATTATTTATCTCTCGATTACATTTCCAACAAAATAAAATAAAATCCGCAATACTCCTTCCCGACACATGGTTTCCTATATCGGGGCGTATATTTTCAATTTTTATTGTTTATTAATGAGTTAATTTCTACTAAACATAATATTATTTATATGATAATTTTACAGGTTATAATCTATAGTTATGTAACGAAAATAAGAGTAAAATAAATTAAAATAAGACACTAGATCAATTAAATAGTTTACTACACTAAATAAAATGACTATCAAGTGGGAACCAGTGAGATAACCAATAGCTTGTAGCCAGCTAATTACCTGAACTAAAATTAACCATCGGGAACGGAACGGTCAAAGTGCCGGGAGCCAGTACCTTCCTTACCCTAGACATCTAAGAAAAGTGTAATTTCTACCTATTACTTTTTAATTCCACCCTCTATATTCACTATTCTTAGGTTATTTTAAAACATTGTTCCTCTTTAATTTTAATTATTTATGTATTCATATCCTTACAATATTAATACATAGAATAATCTCTACGTTACCCACTTAATTCACTTAATACATTGAAACTATTGCCTTAAGCATATGTCTACTCACGGGTTCGAACCCGGCCAGGACCGATGGATTTTTTCGGGCGTAAAAATCCTAAGTATGGCTTCCTTCGGAAGGGAAGTAAAGCCGTGGGTCACGTGTCGTACATTTACGGCACGATAAAGAACCTCAAGCCTGAAAGAGAGGCCTCTGAGCAAAATTTTTCAGGCGTTTCACGCCCTGAGATGTTAAAGAGCGTCCATAAATAAACAAATAAATCAAATGTGTCTACTCTTTCTACTCGATCACTGCACTTTACTATTACAACATACATAATTATATAGCCGTTGTTCACCAATCATTCTCTCACTAATCCTCACTACACTAACTCTTCACTGCTTTGGTCTTTTATATATCTCATCTAATACTCGTATTATTTCCTTTACAATTTATCACCCACCTTTACTCACTCACTGACCACTTACACACTTTCACCATCATTTATTATTCAATATTTCCTTCTCCACCTACCGCTCTGTCGGTCCTGGAGGTGTAGTGGTTACCATACTTGCCTTCTAAACCCAAGATCGCGGTTTCGAACCCGGCCAGGATCCATGGATTTTTTCGGTCGTAAAAATCCTAAGTATGGCTTCCTTCGGAAGGGAAGTAAAGTCGTGGGTCCGTGTCGTACATTTACGGCACGAAAAAGAACCTCAAGTCTGAAAGAAGAGGCCTCTGAGCAAAATTTGTCGGCCGTTTCACGCCCCGAATAGAATGGGACGCTGATGACCTGTGATGTTAAAGAGCGCCCTTAAACAAACAAAAATAAAAAAAAATCGAACCACTCTACCGCTGGCTCCTCCTTTCCTCCGGTCTTCATTCTTCTGCAGTATGTTGGATGATTTGGATAATTTTTAGTATTATGCGTTAATAATATAATTATAATCTTTTAACACCTCCCTCTTCTCTCTATCTTCTTTCCCCTTCACCTTCCCTCACTTTTCTTTCTTCGTCTCTAGTAGTTATATACTGTTTAGTCGTTATGCTATTAGATATTGTTATTATATCAGTTAGTAATTATTATGGGTGTTCAAATTGTATATGTGGTCACTAATCATTTCTCTCTTATTTCTTCGTCGCTTCCTCTCCGTCTTCTTTCTTCCTCTTCTTCTCCTCCTCTCTTCTTTGTCCTCTTCCCAATCTCATACTCTACTCTTCCAATTCGTTTAACCCTCTTCTGTTATCTTCTATCCTTCGTCTTCTTCCCGGTCCCATAACTTACATCTTCTAACTCTCTTTTGCTTCTATAATCTTCCTTCTCCGTCATAGCCCCCCCCCCCCTATGGACACCATCTCCTCACTCTACACAAACTCCTTCTACTTCTCTCTCCTGCGTTCTCCTTTCTCCTTCCTCTTCCTCTTATTTTTTACCTTTTCTCCTCCACCTTACTCTCTTTTAATAGTCATCTTCACCATTTCCTCTATTCTCTTCTTCTTCATATCTTGTACTGAATTTGCTAAATTTAATATTTGTGCTCTTATTGATCTTCTAATCTCATCTCTTGCTGGTAGCTGTTGGTACCTCTTTCTGTTCCAACTTTTCTTTCCATGCAGCTCTAGTAATATTTTGAGCCATCTCCAAATACTTGTATAAACTTATATCTCATATAATACATAATATTTATAATCCACCTTAACTTTTACTTTTACCCTTAAATCTGTAGTAAATAATGTTCACATTCAAAAAGGACATTTCCAATAAAATGAAATCGATAATTCTAAATATCATACAAAAACTAAGACAAAACAACACGAAACTACGGATATAATAACATTTTCCTTCGCACATAACCTTTTCTGGTATTGACATCCCATTTTCTTCCTGAAGAGCAGAAGTGCAGCATCTTCCGCAACTTGTTGCTGAGGGAGTGAGTTTCTACGATTTCTATTTTATTTCACCTTTGACCTTTGCCGTTATTATATATCAGCATTATAACATTATGGCTTTACTTTCTGTTATTACTATCTGCTGTCTAAAATGCACTGACATGCACACAAAATGTTTTAAGGTCACGTCGTTATGCTTAAGATTATATATCACAACAAGTCTCATATAGCCGAGTTATTTACTTTAACTGATTTCCAAAATGACAGATATCCATTAATTTTGAGATAAAAGTTAATAGTACTTATTTTAAATAATGCTATTATTATTATTATTATTATTAAAAAGTAAGTTCAAATGATCATAATTATGGTGTTTAAGGATAACTCGTCACAAATTTACTTTCTTAAAATATGCTATTTCAAGATTTCTTCTTTCTACTTTATTGTTTCGTTTTTGCTTTATTGTTGTGTTGGTAATATTTCAGTCTCCATGATTAAAATATGAAGAAATTCCTAAAGAATTAAGAAGAAATATTGTTTTTAAAATTCTACAAAAATTTTTCCGTTAATTTTCTTAATCTTCTACCTCTGACCCGTCTTCGTGTAAATATGCCTTGTTATCCTGTACAAGATTAGTAAAACCTAGAGTTAAATACTCTTTAAAATCTCTAATTTATTACGTTGCAAATATATTCGTATTTTTAAGTTTAAATCTGATTGGATACTGTATGATAAATTAAAACCTAAATAAATAATTTCGTTTTGTACAATTGTTAATAGCTTCTTCCCGTGGTTTGATTAAATTAATTTATTTTACTTGTTTAATTAATAATTATTAGTTAATGTTGATAATTACAATCGCGCGTAACTACATTATGTATTAACTTATTTGATAACCGGTGTGTTCTGCAAATATGCACTTTGTGATCTTTAATATAAGAAACTTATTTTATTCGCCACATATTTCTATGCATTCATCTAAAGTATAGATAAATAAAAATAGCATCCCATTTTTCCTTCAATACTCTTAGTATAAAATTGCAATTAATTCCGTTTCTCGTTTAAAGTTCTTTTCGTCATTGGCAAATGTAATTCACTAGAAAATGTTGAAAAGTTGAAATGTTACTCAACTTTTTGCTTAAAGTTTACAGAAAAGAGCAGTAACACATGAAGGTTTCACGGACCGGTCCTTCTCTAAGAAAGATCGCTCTTAATGGGCCGCCCGGGCTTTAATACTTGAGGCTTGCAACTCGGAGCTGCTATTACTTCATTGGGCAAGACCGAGGGCTTTCTTTGGCCATATACGCTGCTCCAGAATCGTTGCAATAAGCAACACACGTTACGTCATAGGATTAGATAAACCAGCAACTACTGAGAACGTGTTATAGATACTTCGTAAATATATTCTTTGAAAATGGTTGCTTTTTTTTCACTCCCTGTGATTGCATAAATGCTTTACTCACGTAAACTGTTACTACATAAAGTTAAAATAATTGAAAGCTAAAAGAAATTATATTTAATATTGATACATAAGCAGATGATAAAATAAACATGTATTAATACTGCTGCATCGATTGAATTGTTTTAGTAGCTTATTTGGCAATGAAAATGTTACAGAGAAAATAAAAGGAAAGAAACGTTTGCATAGCATCTAATGTTGTCAATTCTTGCAATGGGCAGCTCGTATTACTTGTGTGTCATGAAAGTATACGAGGATATAACTTGAAAATAAGGTACGTTGATTCTGGGATTACGTTTACAGTAAAGCGAGAAATTGAAATAAAAGAAAAATCGAAACGCAGTAATATTAGAATTAAAATATTTTGGGATGAAATAAAAATATAAAAATTAAAATCAGTTTTTAATACACCAGCACAAACATTTTCTCGCCAATTCACCTGCCCCTTGTTTTCGTACACGTATCGGCATTACTCCTGGTAGAGACATTGTGGAGATATGCTCTAAAACGCACTAAAGGGGTTCTTTGGACGAATGGGATGACGTGAATTAAAGATGGCGAAAATGAGCTCGGGGTCCTTGGCGCCTTAAATCTATCTAACATTTACTTTATCAGGATAAGCAAAAATTCCGACAAAACACCTGACACGGGGTCTCCGAATTAATAGTCGCAAAATCTGCCACTAGATCATAGAGGTGATAAAAATGTCTAGAAAAAACAGGGATAAGGAACAATAATTTAGATAGAATATTCAAAATTCAGTACTGGATTTATAAAAGAAAAAGTTAGAAGATGGCAAGGGATTTAACTTCCAAAGAAAATACTGAAATGTGTTCCACCAGGTAAGAGAAATGTTGATTTAGCAGCGTATGAGTTTAAAAAGAACTGGAAATAGATATTTGAATGACCGAGAAGCTAGGGAAAATTAAAGTGTGCAGAAAACATATTTTTAACATTTTAAAACTATAAAAATTCCCAAATCTTATTTTAAATAATAACAATTTTGAAGATAATCTTTAAATACGTTTCATTTTTAGCATTCGAAAGTTCATAGTTTGATATTTTTGCAATTTAACAAAATTATGAACATGTAAACACTGCTAAATTGTGGCCTAGTATTAAATATCGTATATTATAAAAATTGCGTATTGTATTTTGTTCAATGAATGAAGAACCTCAGAATTAATTAAAGACATAAAAAACCAACAATGCTCCCAGCGTTTCCTCTCATCTAATACACGGTTAGTGAATTACTCAGTTTAACAAATCCCTAAAAAATTTATTCTTAATTATGGTATAATTCTGACAGAAAAGCGCGGCATTTTGCATCCCTCCAAGGCATATACGTGCTTTGCTTTTTCTGTTTCAGTCGCTGAATTTTGTTCGTAATCATTTCACTTCTCTGCACAGAAAAATTCAGTTATATTTAACATGTTGGTTATTTGGTTGAATTTAATCACTTCTTTAACATGCGCTATGCGAAAAACTTTCATTTCGTCGAGGAAGATCAAAAGAAAAGTGCCATGCAGTGGAAGGGAGAGGGAAGAGTGTGTGTTTATAATTTGTTCATTACAAAGTCTAATGTTAACAACGCCAAATTGCGAGTGGTGTGACTAAATCCACTTGAAAATGCTGGAACCAGAAGCAAAGTGGGGAAAACAAACAGGAGGCACACACCAAAACATGTGTGAAGAGTGGTTTAATACGAGGATTCGCTGCAAGATGGATGGAAAGTTTTGCTTTGTGTATGCAGCCCAGCAGAGAGGAAGAAAGGAAGTAGTCAAATAAAAATAGAAAAAAGAAATGACTGACTCGGAGAGATAAAAAGGATAAATATAAATTTTAAAATAAAAATTAAACCGTTACTCTAGAGCTAATTTTAAAATAAAAAATATAAAAAGAAATGGAGGATGAATTCTGAAAAAAAAAATCAGAAATATAGAAATCAAAAACTAAAATATATTTTAATTAAGAGCAAAATAACTACAATAATAAAAGAAAGGAGAAAAACAATAAAGTAAAAAATAAAGAAAAATATTTTATATACGTATATGAAGTTTGTGAAATAAATAAAAAACTGCAATATTGCTATTTTCTGAAACTATAGTAGAGGTCACCATAAAAATGTCAGATTGAACCTAAGCTAACTGCACAATGACCTTATTTTTTACAAAAAGAAGATCTTTAACATATTTGGTCATTAGTGTTCCATTCAATTCAGTGTGTGAAACGGTAGATAAATTTGCTCACAGGCCTCTTTTTTCAGGCTTGAGGTACCGTAAATCTACGACACGGGACCCACGGCTTTACTTTCCTTCCGAATAGAATACCAGAACCGACTACTTGGAGATAAAGCATTATCGTGTGCTGAAGCAGTGCTCAAACATGTGAGTACTACTCGTGTTTTCTTCTAGTAAAGTTTAACCTTATCACTTCAACATCTGAATTTGATATTTGAAGTAATGAAACTTCCGACTAGTAAGCTATGAAAGCAGTAATTTACCCAACACATAACATTACTTACAAAGATTACAGCGTTTAACCGCCAGAAAATATCAACCGGCCAAAAGTTTCTGTTTTCAATCTAGGAATTCGATTCCTGGTCATCCTACGAAATTTTGCTGTGATTACAGAAATCCATCAGAAAGATCATCCTTGCCTTATATTCTTCTCAACCGCGTCTGGCTGGAAAGTCTGTCCGAGTGAGCAAATGTTTCAGCAACCAAGCAACTGCTGATAATCTATCTCTTCTTTTGTGTTTAATGTTCCACCAACTGCCAAGGTCTTTCCAGACGCTAAATAATATCATAAAATGGTGAAGCAGTCATGGCTGAAATTCTTAGTGTTTTGAGTTATCTAGTATCCCCTTTATTTGCGAAAACTTCGGAATGCAGACAACGGGTCTCAACTGAGGATCAGACCCGAGCCTGCCAGTTGACAAACATACACAATCATCTGAGGTCAAAATGGAAATCTGTGAAATATTGTCACGACCCCTAAAATATTATTATATAACTTATTTAAGTATCTGAGAGATCGAATTGGGGACGTGTTGCAACACTAACAAAATCTTAATAATCAATCAAATTAGAAAAATATCGGACATAGGTTGCATTGAAAACACAATCATTAGTTAACTGTGGGAAAGCTTTGTAATTAGTAATGATTATTTATTTACATAATGAACGCTAACCAAGATGCCCACCACGGAAACAAACGAAGGCACACCCTCTCTTCTCAAGCTTCCACCGCTCGACTCTCAAGAAAGCCGTTAAAAAGTACGCTTCTACTTCATATTGAGCATTTGCAGGCCCTAATTTTGTTTACGTAATATCTTCCAACCATCATTTCCCATTCTTAACTGACTCAACGCTACTATACATTTCCTCATACATTGTTAATCCCCATATGCCACATTATTATTTTGTCATTTGTTCTACTTCAAACGGATCTAAACCTCGTGTATAACTGCAGTCAGGTTTTCTTAGTTTCTGGTACATGTCAATATCTCTGTCACTTAGTAGGTAGATGAACCGAAGAACAACAGTAACTTGTAGTATCGTGTAAACGATGTGACTTACACACATTATAAAGCGTTCAGAAAATCTATGCAATGGAGTCATGGAGACTTTAGTTTATAAGTGCATAAAACACATTACTCAAAATGTTTTTATTTTATACTATACCTAAGTTCACATGCCAAAACAAGAAATATGTTGCTGTGAGAAATAAAAATAATGGGTCTAGAAATGTTACAGTTTCGCTTTCAAATAATATTCATCTATTGGAAACATTACTGATTTAAAATACATAGGCATATGTTGATATGTAGGGGGTTAACAAATAAGAAAGTAGCTTACAGTGACACTGAATTCAGAAATTTTCAACGAAAGGCTACCACAATAGTTATGTTCAACCACTGTTACTGTCACTGCATCCTATACACAACTATCGTGCTATTGATTTCCTGGAGTGTCTTATTTTGACCTATGTCCTTATGATTACCATATTAAGGTCCTCGACCAAACAGCCCGCTACTGCCTTAAACATCAAATATCGAATCTTTCAACAAGTTAACCCGATTTCTTCTATTTGTAAGTTGATGTTTCAACATTCGTTTAATAACAGATAACATTGATCAACAACAATAAAAATAGATAAAAATGGTAAATACCAACCAAAGGCGGACGAGGAAGTAGAATATAATGTAAAAACTTTTATTATTTTCTCTTACACTGAAGATATATATTCAAGATGTACATGTAAGGAACTCGTCCCTATGCACTCTATTTACACCTGGCCCAGATCGTTCAGGCACATGCTCATTAGCAGGAGATCTGGGGTTCGATTTCTACCAGAACCGTCCTCCCTGAAGTTTCTTTTCAGGTTTTCCTCAGTTCTCATAAATTGCAAATACCGAGCCAATACCCTAAATTTAGCCCTGAAATGCTTCCTTCCAAAATAAAATTACTACTTTCCTAATATATTATTTCATCTCATGTATCGTTAGTGTCCATATCGCCTGTGTCCATATCGCCTGTGATATGTCAGTAGTGGGCGTTAAACACCATTAAAAATTATTCAAAATATATTAGTTGCAGGTCATAGTGGTCTAGTGGTAAGCAAACTTGCCTCGTAGACCCAAGATCTCGGATTCAATTACAGCCAGGGTCGATGGATTTTTTCGGGAGTAAAAATCCCAAGTATAGCTTCCTTCGGAGGGAAAATAAAATCGTGGATCCTGTGTAGTAGATTTACTACACGTAAAATAAACTTAAGCCTGAAAGAAGAGTACTGAGCAAAATTTATCGACCCTGTGAATGCGACGCTGATGACCCGAGAAGTTACAGAACTTTCGTAACAAACCAAATCAATAACAACCTATTCGTTACAGTGTTTGTTTATTGTTTCTTATTTTTAGTGATCTTCTGGGGCATCTCTTATCACGTTCTAATAACAGGCAACAAGCTAGATACTATCCACTTACCCTGGTACCTTATTTCAATCGCTTAAATTTGTTTGTCCAAATATTGCACTGAAAACATTTGCTTGGAAAGAAGTTTAGATAGGAGTGAAGAAATTTAATTTTGCATCCTAACTCTTTAATATGTTATTGGAAGCTCATCAATAGCCTCCTTGCTTTCAGCTCTTAGCTTTCCCAATAACTTGTCAACAAGAGATATGATTTTCCAAGGTACACTCTCCTTTCACTCAATGATCCTATGAAAGCTGTCTTCCTTATACTGTTCATGGATATGCGGGCCAACAAAGATTCCTTTCTTAATCGTAGCATCACTGAGATATGAAAACATTTTCTATAATTGCTTGAAAGGCTTTTCTAGCATCCTTTCCTTTACCAAATTCTTCATTAGTGGAATATATATATATATATATATATATATATATATATATATATATATCACAGGCAATTGCCCACTATGATTATTTTACTCGTAGAGAAAGCAACACATATGGCGGTAGACCGTTCAGATTTCCACATTATGCCATTAATGGTCTCAACAAGCAACTTAACATGTTCATAGTCCTCTTTCACATATACAACGTGACCTATAGAAACAGGTGGCATTGAATTTCTGCTGTGAAAAAAAAAATTACTTTGAAGCTAGGCAAGTCTGTGTTCCATTCTCAAAGATATCAGACATTTACATCAGAGTAGGCAAAATGAGCCCTTATGTTCCCTTGAAAATTAATGTTTGGGTAGTTATGTATGTTTTTTTATTTACCTCTCTTAATTAAATCCTAAAAACACCAAATTATGAGACAACAGAAAAATTACTTTCCGAGAAAAAAGTATAGCATCCTGTATTTTCTAAAATTATAAAAATTCACCTATTCAAAAAGTTTTTAAGAAATCAAGAACTGTTTGAACATTCACTCATTTCATTCCAAAATGAATGTCAACTAACTATTACAAGTTGGAAATGTATTAGTTTTGATATTTTATTTATTAGTTATGAATTAAGGCCTTTGTCGCAGCTTAATCCAGCATTTTTTTTTAAAATGAGACGTACCAATCTTTTAAATTAGTTTTGTAGTACGTACCACCAGATTTCTAACATGTACATGATATTCTCAAAGGGATTAATGAAGGGAAAAGCTTTCTGGTTAATCGCGCCGCTTGGAACGCTTTAACCTTGGCATTGCCATATACGAAACGCACATCCGCATGCTATTCGTGGCTGAAACCTCTTTCAATGTTGTCTATCCTTTGACACACAAGCATATTGGTATGCCTGCTACGCTAGGAACATTGCGAGAGAATGCTTATGCGTATAAACGGCCTAGTTAGTGGCGGATCTCGCCTCTGCAGTTGACAACAGTGATAGGTTCCCACTACACGTGTGTAGTGGTTTAGAAACAACGATTAAGAAGTTCTGCGCATTATGCCGTTTTTTAAACAAAAGGACGCATTCTTATTATTTTAATATTATAAAAAAGCAATTCAAATTTTGTAACCTTTTCGTTCATTTTTGCACTGACAAATTTTGTAATAATAATTTACGTTTTAAAATAGCATAGCATTCATTAGTTTGGGCCTCGCTTTGCGTACCTAAGTGATCCTGGTAGTTGGCAACCGAAAGCTCGTCACACCAGCCCGGCGATCGAACAAAACTGAACACATTCCTACAAATCACGACACACTCGAAATCTCTCAACAAATGGAATCACCGTTCTCTTTTAAAAATCATAATTTAAGGAGCATTTGTTATTTTCGGGATATCTGATTCTATACATTCATTTATTAATGCTACAATTTATGTTAAGATGTAAGCCTGCAATTTCTGAATGCCTTTTAACATGTACATTATATTGTGTATGGCAAACTTTAATATATCATGCATATTAGTCACAAAAATTATTGCAATAGTGTTTTTGAAATACCCCAACTATATATTTCTAATAGAACGATTATTAAGTTAAACCTCCAGTAAATGAAACAAAATGAAATAGCCTTACTTTATGTTAAGGGAAAAGATCTCTTGTAATAGGGAAAGATATTTTAGGTTCGGTTTCTGAAACGTCAGATATCTGCTAGATAAACGATCAGATAGATATATGTCTCCCAAATGTAAGATTTCTATTCCATTACTTTATCTGTTCTTTAAGTGTTTCTGAAACTTTAGATGGATAATATCAAACAAATATATTTTCGATAACTTATCTGACGAAAACTCGACAGATATTTCTTTGATATATGTGGTGTGTAAGATGGCGGAAATATTTCACATGCGTGAGTTGTAGCTTGCACATTTTTATCTAAGAAGACTGGGATAAATATTGGAGAGCATTCCTGTTGGTATTGATATCTCCGCGCACTTAATATCTGGGGGAGGACCCGAAAAGAATCGAAATTCCAGTTTTGAATCATCAGCTTGGTACTTTATTAGAGTCATCAGTTCGTTTATTTTCAATTATATATTTCTCTTTGGACACTTCAATTAAGAGATTCTATTCAATTCATCAAACTTTTTATCACATTCAGCGTTCATATTCCCATCGAGTTAATTAGTGCAATTTATTGAATTTTGTATCGTGTTTAAAGCCCGTTTTTACTACTGAGGCACCACAGATAGCGGACACGGATGATACATAAAATAAATAAATAAATAAAAATCTGAAACACTCCATCTCGGTACCTTGTTTCCTAGAACGGGATTTGTGTTGCAAACCCTTACACTTTATTTCTAAATCATCAAATTATATTCTTACATTATTATTTTCCAGATGATACTTAAACCTAGGTTATAATTAGAAATTACTAAAACAATAAAAATAATAATTTTGATAAATAACAAAATTACATTCCCTTCAACTACTTTCTGATTGCTGTAAACCAGCAATATTCCAGTATTTGGAAACCAGCTACTACTTCCACTTAAAAATATTAAATTACTATTCACCGGTATCCGGTAGAAACTGTACTGGTGACCAGTACATTACTTATATACTTTTACTTACTTTCTGTCTATATTTGTATAAAATGTATATTATATATATTGATCTCATATTTTTCTCTATTTTCCATATTATATCATATCATCTTTTTATATTATATCATCTTCATAAATACATTCTGTAAATTTCACATTTATAACTATTTTTGTTTGCGAATCTAATTGACATTTATCAATGCAACATTTACCCTACCAATTCATTACTTTAATATCGTTAACTACAATAATAATAGTATTAATTATAATTATAATAACACTAATAGTATTAATTATAATTATAATAGTTATTATATCAATATTATTATACTTTAGTTTACTTCTTTTTTATCTTACTTTACTTCATCTTCATCTTCTTCTTCTCACCCTTTTCCACAATCACTTTAACCTTCTCTCATTCTTTATACATAATACTGTTTTATGTTTTATTAAAAGCTCCCACTGATGATTCATGAGATGAAATTATAAATTGGGAAAGGGTTTTTTAAAAGGAATAAAGCGTACCAGATCTAAATTTAGGATACTTTCCCTGTATTTGCTCTTTTATAAGAACTGAGGAAAACCTAGAAAAAACTGTAACGGAGGAAGGTTCTGGCAGAAAACGAACCCCAGACCTCCCGCTCATGAGCTTCTATTTTAACAACCTCGGCCATCCGTGCTAGTAATGCAACTCAGTATGGCCTATTGGTATTTTGTTTCCAATGCATATTTCAGTCCAGCAGCTTAGTTAATTATTTGTAAGGTTCTCAGTACATTCAAGAAAATAATTTCTTTCCTTGCTTCGTTCTTTTAAAATAATCTTTTTAACGCCCTTTTGTAGCTTTTGCTTAAAATGAAAGTGTGATTTCCAAAATATACATAAAATTAAAATTAACTAATAGGATTTGTTCGTGAGCAATATGAAAATTCGATTCTTGTGGCATCTGTCGAATGAGGAATCTCAAGAAACCGCAAGCAGTTGCTCTCAAATCATGAGCACTGTCTCAGTGATTGAGCATGCTCGCGAGGGGATTGAGTAAAGCGTATTTTATTCATAAGAAACCGAGCAGTTGCTTAGAATTTGTGAGCAATGAGCTCGCATTTATTTTATTTTATTTAATT
Source organism: Metallyticus violacea (assembly GCA_030762175.1). Taxonomy (NCBI): domain Eukaryota; kingdom Metazoa; phylum Arthropoda; class Insecta; order Mantodea; family Metallyticidae; genus Metallyticus; species Metallyticus violacea. The sequence goes on from CM060835.1 coordinate 70,523,552, forward strand.
TTTTGGTGTCCAGAGTTCGTTCCCTACTAATAAGTGTAATGAATTTACAACAGTCAACTAACACAATACTTTCGAAATTATTTTTTCCCCTCTCTTGGCATTTTCTAACATATAGATAATGCATATTACCTATGAATTTACGAATGCAGCAAAATAAGTCAATTTTGGAGGCATTGGTGACATTGACGCTGGTAAATGGTAAAAGTTATAGCTGGCCTGTAATATACTGTTTTGTTTCTCTGGCCCCATAGAGAGCAAACTGTCGGAACAACCATTTGCCCACTTTCTACTTCAGATTTATTGCCGAGTACAAAACTCGTGTAGGGTTGTTTTGTTCTTTTTCTGACACATATTTTGTATCTTTTGTTTCTGCGCTTTTCATTTTTTCCATATTTTTATGAAAATCTTGATAAATGCATTACATTTTCTTAAAAAGCCTCTTTATTTGTTATTCTTTTACAAAAATGTTTCTACGATAAAACTGTTTTAAGATTTCAAAGAGAGTTCTTTTTCCTCCTTATTTAGTAAAAAATAAGCATTCAATTTTTTCTATACAAAGAAAAAAATTACTGGAATTAAGCAGAGTATGAAGGACCTATCCTTGTTTGCCAACTTCAGTACTCATTTTCTCAAGGAATTTGAAAAGTAATGAAATGAAACTTTTAGGGAATACAGATATACATAATTTAAATTTTCTAATTTATTTTTACTTGTATAACTCTGAAGGAAATTATAAATTTATTTCAATTGTTTTTTTTTTTCTTTTCCAATATTTTATTTTTTACGTTGTTACATTTTATCTTAGCTCTACTATAATAGATTCAAATCATCACAATAATATTTTGAATAAGGGGTAAAAATTTATAAAATGATAGTTAATAAAGATCTTAAAAACATGAAACTTGTGCAAAAAATATTTTTTCAATAATTACAGCCAAAATACGTTTTTACAGAAAACTAACTTTTGAAGGAAACACCAGCTAAATGCCCTCCATCATTTTAAAGCAACAAAGCATATGTCATGTAAACAATTGCTGTCAATTTATGAAATACAACATTTTCTATCATTCAAGATAAACCACAGTCTTCTAGAGAGGTATAGAATTTTAACCGAACAAATGCTCGCGAAATAAAAAAAATTACTTCTGCAGTGACATAATTAAAAATGTATTATAAATACCTATTTATAACTTAGGAGCATTAATGAAAATCATATCAAAATAAACAGAAAATTCCAAATATTAAAATGATACTAAAAACAAAAATATTATTTTGACCCCCCCCCCCCGCTTTCTCTTTAATACTTCCTTTAATTTAATTATTTTAGAATAGCGAACCACTATAGTAGGGGAGAATTTACTTCGTGATAAGACACTTGGGCTGTGTTTATGCCGGCGAATCAGTAGGCTAGGGGCTCGTTCAATCAGGTAACAAAAACATATTATCGTCAGAGGCATCACATCAAAGACGTTGCAACAGTTACGGGGTCAGAAAGTTTAAAATTACTCAATAGCAACGCATTTTCAAGTGCGTGCTCTGATCTAATTTATCATATGCAAGTATTTTATTAAGAGTAGCATTTGCGCTTTGTATCATCCATTAAACAAAACTTATTCTGTAGGATTTTTTTTTTTGATCAAAAGTGCACTTTTTCCTACGCGTACCAGTCGTTTCCATACACGTTACTCCTTCGCGTCAATGCATTCAAGTTCAACTTATGATTTCTGCCGAGAGATGACACTAAGTAGGTTCTGCTACAGTTATAGCAAATTTGTCACAATCATTTTGAAACCATAATCGTGCAAAGTATTCAAGATAAAATGTTTAATTATGTGAAGAAGTGGTTTTGTCATATATGTAAAAATTTGCACAATATCAAGAATAAATATGGGGTGTAAATTTTGTTATAAATCATAGAGTAGCAGGAAGAGGATGATGATCTTGGAGTGCAGCCGCTGAAGATGGATAGAGAGACGGGAATGGAATTGGTGCGGCCATGTGGCAGTAGAAAACGTCAATTAGAAAGTAATTTCTCTCTTTGTATAGACCATGGGGCTAACCGCATTGTCCATAATAAAACATATGACATTTTCCCAAGCAATGTTAGGGGAATTAGGTTCATTAAAAATAATTGAGAAAATGCCTTCCTTTTTGTCATTACACTCTTGCAAGATAAAAGAAAAGCTAATATTTGAAATTGCTACATATTACAAAGACACAACTAAAGGACAAATGTTTACTACAGTTGCGTTGCTGCTACTATACTTTGTCTCATTTGTCACGTATTAAAGTAGAACATAAGTTTTGTTCTTGCACTACCATGTGCCTGTGGTATTTTAGAACAGGGAACGTCGTTCTAAATACATTTCCTGCTTGGTAAGGAACAGATAAAGGAATATTATGCTGTAAAAGGAAATATACAAACAACGATTCGACATCTTTTGTGTAACCATCTCGATATTTTTGTAATACTGCTGTCTTCTTGCAATATCAATGTAACATCAGAAATGATATGCTTCAGTTTGGAAAACAATTCACTTGCAATTAAAATAATCTCAATTACAGCCACCTATGCTCGTAATAGACATATACACAATCAAATTCAAACAATAATGTCGCCATTTATGCTGTACCGTGCTGTAACATCAGCGCAAGTTTAAGTTTTTTCTTTTAATGAACAACTACGATAAACGAAAGTACGCTTTGAACCCGTATATCTGGCGAGCATATAGAGTTGACACTTTTTATATCTGTTTATTTTCGGAACAATTTTTTCGTGATACTTTTCTCTTTGGCAGTAAAACCGTAATAATTGCGGAATGTCCGTAAGATTTGAGGACAAATCGAAATAGTTGGCGGCTCTGCGCAACTAATGTGTTTGCAAAGGAAAAGCCAGTTCGTATATGATTTTTGTTGTATCTTCTGAAATTTATATTATAATGAACTTTATGTACTTATAAAAGTAAGTGAAAATAGTAAATATTACCATGAAAACTTCCTTTACCGTGGTTACAGTTTTGGTACCTACAGAGTGCAATTTCTTAATTTTCTCTAAGCAGCACCACTCAAGAATTAGTAGTTCCGACTTCCAGAATTAGTAAGCAAGCAATCTGTAAGTGACTATCCTCTTGGCTATTGAAGGCAATTGGCTCAACTTAGTAAATGTGAAGCAATTTCTTATGGAACAGCAAGTCCATATGCTAAAGTTGAAGCTTTTGACGCAATCGGAATTCGTACCGCCTTCGACAAGTGTAGATGTTTCAAGCGCATACAGAGGTTGTTTTAAGGAGATAAGACGGACTAACAACACAATGCAGCGAAGCATTACCATCTGACGAATTAATGGAAGGCTGCATCGGACAGATAATGTAGTTCATCATGGAGAACCCGCCCTCTGTCCGAACCAACACGGAAAGTCGCACTTAGGGAAAGCAAATCTCTGTGCTGAATAGATCAATAGAGCAAAGCTGGCTCTTATACCGAACTACGTGCGATTTTTCGTACCTCGTGGAATAATACCACCCTGGAATTATGTTAACTGCAAGTAATGTGGCTACAAATAAAATAAGAATATTTCTTTGGCTGTTTGAAAATTACTCCTCGCCAAAATTTAGACATTAAAGCCTTTTCGTGTGTTTATATAAAAGAGCTTGACGTTCTCCAGTTTGTACAATCGGTTATGATATATAAATTATTGAAATCAGTAAGAGATAGACAACACATTTAAACATTTATGATCAACCTTCACAATCTACTGTCTATTAGAAAGATATAATTTAACCAATGTTATGTATTCCACATAAGTTTATCAACTATAATAATGTGTGACAAGCACTCTCTGCTTTATTCAAATCGAGCATTCAAGTTATTCCATAATTCTCAATCTCCATTACATTTCATATACAGCTAGGCACCTGATCAATAACGGAAGTATCGCAAAGGGTGGCCGAGGTCGTTAAGGCGCGGACTCGTGAGCGGAAGGTCTGGGGTTCGAATCCCGCCAGAACCGCTCTCCGTGACTGAGGTTTTTTCCAGGTTTTCCTCAATCCTCATAAATGGCAAATGCCATTTAACTTAGGCCTGGAACGTTTTCTTCTTTAAAACAAACCCTTTCCCAATACATACTTTCGTCTCATGTATCATCAGTGTTCACCGCCTGTGGTGCCTCAAACTACAAGCAATATAATGTTTTAAAATATCTAAAACTTGCCTTGATTCAAGCACTGATTAAGTGGTTTAACATAAACTGCATAAGATGAACTTAAAATTCACTTTAAAAAGGCAAAATGCATTTTAAAACCTATACTGGTAACCAAAATTGCGTATATGGTTGAATTACAGTATGTGTATAAATTTGCTAAAAACAGACTCGTATAATGTGTGGAGTACTACAGAACAATACGCTCGTGAGGAGGTAATTTGCACTAACCAATTTGTAGTTCATCGTTTATGTTCAAATACAAGATTGTCTAAGATTCTAAACGAAATATTACAAATACGAATTACAAGACTATTATTCTTAGATAAATAAATACAATTTTCATCATACTACATTATTATTTTTCATTCATTTAGTGTCTCCAACATGACTGCTGCAGATTGTTTCAGTTTATAGCTAATGCGAGCTAAAATTGTACCATTTGATCTTTTCTTGAAGTTTATCACCCCGAGAAACGTCTGTACAAATTACTTTCAATTGTTATTTCAAAGCTCCATTTTGAAGTAGATAAGTATAACATAATTTAAATATATTAACAGATAAAGTTCTATGAATAGTCTGAGATAAAGAGAATGTTTACTCAGTTTCTAAACTTTCCTTAGATGATTCTTCCTCTCGCCCTGAAGGGAACATTCGCGTTCGTGTGCCAATAAGTCACACAAGTCACGTATCGACAATGGTCTGGAACGATCACCAACTGTTTCAAAAATGAGTATCAACTCATTGCCTTGGCTCTAAGTGCATAGTTTTCCGGAAAAGTTTCCATATCTTCAGAATATATTCCGTGTTTTTTACTGTAATACAGCATCGACAATAAAATGAAAATTTGGTGAACATTTAATGCGAAATGCATATAAATTGTTTATTTTAGCTATCATTCTAGTAGAGTAAATAAGTACCCTCTATGTTCTTTCATCTCGCTATCATAAAAATACAGGAAGACTGTGTAAGTAATATATACAGCACGTATCAAATAATGGTACGAACTTCGGTTTGGACCTCTACATGGCTACACACTATATAAACGATCGTTTTATTTATTTATTTAATTACGGACGCTCTTTAACATCTCAGGTCATCAGCGTCCCATTCAATTCAGGGCGTGAAACGGCCGACAAATTTTGCTCAGAGGCCTCTTCTTTCAGGCTTGAGGTTCTTTATCGTGCCGCAAATGTACGACACGGGACCTACGGCTTTACTTCCCTTCCGAAGGAAGCCATACTTAGGATTTTTACTCCCGAAAAAAACCATCGATCCTGGTCGGGTATGAACCTGCGATCTTGGGTTTAGAAGGCAAGTATGGTTACCAATGCACCACCAGGACAAAATGATCGTTCGGAAACGTTTAGCTTATGAACTATTGTCAAGTTAAATTCTACAAAAGAACTAATGACAAGTTTTATTTTAAACTGATGTGTTACATTAGCAATGATAGCACTAAAAGAATACAAAAATAGGCTTCAGTTCAATTCTTTATCTACTCGTAATTTACAACGGCTATTTTTGTTTTGCACTTGCCTCAATTAAGACATGGGTGCATATAATACAATTTTAAGCGCTTTAATAACGTTGAGAATGGTATCACAGGCATCTAAATGTGCTAGAACTCGTCGCAGTACCAAAGTCACATTCTTTAGAAGCTCTAAAAAGAGTGCTTACCACAATTCTATAAGCTATTAGGGTAGAACTTGCAATGTGTTTGTTTACTGTATATATTAATAAATCAAGGCAGTATTGCAAAATGGTTAACGCGAGGAAAAGAATACGTATCAAATAGAAATATAACAAATCTATAAAATCACATATAAAGTAGACATTCAATACTACATATAACTGAGGATGACAAGGATTGACCTGTTCAAATGAATGCTATCATTAAGCGTTTCAATTAAGAAATATCACTACACACGAACACGGTAGTCAAAGGAAAACGAGTTACAAATCTTTAGTAGAGCTGAAGACAAGGGATATATTAATTTGTATAAAAGCTGGCCGATTGTCAAGTAAAACTGTTCTAAAACACAATCCACAAACAATACCAAGATTATTTTAAGCTTAAGTACTGTTGTTGAAATACTTCAAAATTTGTTTCTATAAAAGAATTTAATGGTTGCGAGAAAGAAAACAAATTCCAAACCTTACTATTTTTGGAAAATAATAAAAAAAAGTTTAGGGAGTAAAATATTATTATAAAAACTATCTATTATAAAAGTACAGTATATAACTGTTGACAATAATTATAGCACAATATTTTTCATAAATATTTAATAACTAAATAAATATAATTTATAAACTTCTTGGAAAATTTTCCTTTTAGATCTCCGCTAGATCGCAGAAATGCTTTGCAATTATTTGGTACATAATAAAACTTTAGTCATACCCTCAATTTTTTTCTCTTTGTTAGATATTTCCCACTGTAAACATTATAAGTAGAAATCACGATATTGCTATCTTTGTAAAGCTTGAATAATTCATTCACAACACTGTCCATAAAATCACTTGCTTCCACACATCCCTTAGCTAACAGGTTAATTAGACCGATGGCAGCTTTACTTAACACAGCATGTAAACAAATGAAAGTTTTTGAATGGAGTAATTCATGGAAAAATACTTTAAAGATGTAAATTGTACTGAAGTTTCAATTTTAGGTCGGTGCCTAGCAATACTAAGCCTTTCAATTAAGTCCATCAGACTCAACGTGTCTTGTTCGTGTTCAGGCCTGTCATCATATACACTATAATTATTTTATTCTTCATAGGTATGTGCAGCACAAACATTTTTTTTTCTATATTCCCATTCTGACCCTGTTATTTCCTGTTCTACTAACTTACCACAAGTTATCACAAATACTTCTCCGCTCAGTCTACTTGTTTTCTTAATTTTTCTTATATTTCCACATTTATTCCTCTTCTTAACTGGACTCTCACTTTCAGATTCAGACATTTCAAAGGTTTTTACTACAAATACATTTAAATAACCATCAAAATCAAATTATAAAGTAATATTATATGCACCTTAAACAATATGGAATAATGACAAGATGAATTTTATTGTGTGTAACATAAACACCTTAAAATTAAAATAAATATCTGGAATTATCATGTGTATGTTAAACATTATTTTTATTCGCAAAAATAACAAATAAAACAACAGCAGAGGATTCATGGGTAGATAACTATAGTGGTACTGAGATCTAAAAGGAAAACATCGCAGAAATGTTTTCCTTTGTTCCCTCGATGATATTTTGTGTTCGATACTACAATGTGTTAAAAGGAAAACACTTTCTTTCTTTATTACACATGATGCAGCTTTACTTAAGGAAAAATGACTATCTCAGTTTGCAAAACATGGAATCTTTTCCTTTATTCTCTCGCCCATTAAATTACACAATGGACAATAATAAAAGAAAGTTTCATAACAGAACATTGTACTTCATGAACGAGAATCCTATGACTCTGCAGTCATCAGTACTACTCCCTTTGTTGCAAATATGATATGAAACATGATTCAAAATTCGGCGTTAAAATACAACCATTCCAAAGTTTATAGAAAACAACTGAATGAGTTCTATATGTGATACAGATATGGTATATATTTCACAATATGATATAAAGTTGACGTAATCGCTAAAGCACACGTCAACACGTCAAAAGGTAGTCTTTGGTTTTACGCAGTTCAACAACACAGTCTTTGCGCTTGTGGCCGCACTTTGCTCTCTTCTGAGCACATGAACACAGAGCCAAATCGAAGAATAGTTTAAAACTTGAACCTGAAACTTCAACCGAAGCAGCCTAAATGCCCCCTTCTATATTTCCTGAACTGCTGCTGTAATTAAGGAATGGAATTTCAATATTCAACTGTCAAATGTTGTACTTTTGACTTTTCACTCCTATTTGGCTGTGTTGATGGTTCTTGGGCTTCTACTAGAACATCACTGCAGGTGACCATTTGATTTCTGTTCATAATGAGTTCTGTTAAAGATCATGCTTTGATACTAATAACAGTTACATAAGCCTATATATCAGTCCCACTTATACCTATATGAATTATCACAGATCAACATTTATACAAGATAACCCCAGTTGTATTTGTTTCTATACCGATTCTGAAATATATTAAAAGTCATGCAATTGAAAATATTTCTGAAAAAATGAAAAATATCTATTGGAATCTTAATAATCGGAAAGCATTGTATTCCAATCTATGGTGGTGGACTGTCAAAAATTTAACCTCACTCATAATACATGTGTTATGCATACTTTAAATTAAGTTGTATATAATGTACAGAAATTTAAAGAAATGTAAAGAAATACAGGTATTCATGATTAAACATAAACTGAAAACCATTAATAAATTTTGAGAAGCTACTATATAAACAGAAAATATAGGTAGAAAACCTCCAAAACTAATATCGATAATTCGGATGAGAAGGAACAATGCTATAAACATGGCAAAAAAGAACCACTAAAATTCATGAGTTAAATGTCTTCAGATTTTTCCAAAGTGCCCAAAGATCCAGTTGCTCAGCCCCTAAGTATACAAGACCGTATTAATACGAAGTTAAAAACAAAATTCTGATAGTAAAGAAACAATGTTCCTTATGTGTCCATAGCGTGTGGAAAGCATATAATGTAAAAAGCCTACGTTTGCATATTGCAGTTCTTGAAGCTAGGTTGTGCATATAAGAAGAACTTATCTTTCCAAAACCTGTCACAATGCTAGAATTCCGAATGAAAAAAGGCTTTTCGTACTAAGGATAATGCAAATTCTTCTGGATTTTTCCCCCTAAGAGCTGAGATTTGTCCCTCTGGTAATACAGAAACAGGAGAACAAAGAGGTTATGAACTTGCATCTAACTCTAACAGCGGCAGTAACAACGGTCATGGGATGTTATTTAGCTTCTTAAAACGCATGGAACTGAGAAATAAATGTGATAGGGAACACTGAGGCACTGATTACATGTTGCAGCAATATCTGGATCGACATCCTATCAGTGCTGACACCAATTCTTTATAGTTTTTAATATTTTCAAATACTAATTGTATATTTGTTCATTTTTCTTACATATTAGCAAAAATATCAACGTTTACTCAGATGCTGGAGCGTTTGTTAAACGATTAATAAATTTGCATCTTTTTATGCTTCAAACTAACGAAACTGGATTGAAGAATATGGTAAATATATAATTTGTATGCACCAGCGACTGCACTTCTTTTCAGCATAGGATCTGCAATGCAGCATGACACGTTTAGGCTCTTCCGTAACTGTTCATCAATTACTAAGCTTATCGAGTAGTCACATCCTAAGCTGCAGTAGACACTGGTGACACTGTGCGGTTTCGATAAGACGGCGCTCCAGCTCATTTTGATCACTTGTGGTTGCGCCTTAAAGCTATAAATGAATAAACAAACATTCGCCTATAAATGATAAAAGTAATCGATATGCTGATATTTATACAACTTGCATATTTAACATGTACAATTTATTTTCCGGCTTCTTAAACGCAGCCAAATGACATATAAAGGAATGTGGACTAAAAGATTCAATAACACGTAATATACCAAAACCAAACCATTATTTGCACTGTGCAATTTGGATCTGGTGCCCAAAAGAAACATTTGTTTCTTAGAAAATACTCAATTATCATATAAAGTAAACAATATCTCAAATTATATTTTAGTATAATGTTCTTCAAAAACTGAAAAAATAAATGTGAAAATTAAAAACACATACTCACCACACATTTTAGTGAATAAATAAAATAGCGCCACGTTTTAAACGAGTTTCCTAATTATAAATAAATTAAAATATTTTAAAATTGTTATAATTGTTTCTCGAATAAAATATTATTTAAAATTTTAAATATGTTATATGAACTTTTTATGAGGAAAGTTCCATGCGACCACCGTAAAATGTAGTTTTTTCCATAGTTAGTCTAAATTCAGGTAACGTAGGTAGCATTAAAGCTGTATTGAGTAGGGCGGATTTATTTTTCGTTTGCGACGCGCGCATGCACGCATACATCCACACTTGTATTACCCACTTAAGTTATCTACCACTGAACGCAGTGTCACTAGAGTAGTTGTTGACAAAGATGTAGATAACTGCGGGATGACGAGCGGAGAGTTCGAAAGAATGAAAAGTAATATCACAATGTTATAAACAACATGTAGCCCGAAAAATTAATTAAGAAAATAAGATGTACATATATGAATCATTGGCACTTAACAATAAACTATACAGGGTGTCCCATTTAAACTATACAGGGTGTCCCATTTCTTTCTCACCAAAAATAGCTATGTTCGTGTGCGTCAAATGAAAAAAAAAAAAAAAAAGGATACGTTGCTTTTAACTTCATAAATTATTTTGGAACAACTTGCACAACAATCATATTGCTTTAAAAACATATACACTATTTTTGTCTGTTGTTTAACGCGCCGAAAGAGGTAAGAACTGTTATTAAGTGCTTGCTTTAGTGAACTGACCTTTTTGCATCACTGTACGGATATGACGTAGGCAGTTAATTACTGAGTTCGTCACTATTATAAGTAAACTGTAATGGTTAATAATCTATCAATTCTTGTCTATCAAACAACCGATTAGTAAAGCGGTTAACAAGATCGCTTTAGTTTTCTCGAACCTGTAACCTCTTGCACCGCTGGTCCGTACGATAACTTCACACACTTTAGGATGAAAACTTATAACGCAACTCTAACTTACTAAAATGGTTGATAGTTTCCATATGTGAAAAGGATTTTCAGCCCAAGTGGATATTTAGACAAATATAGGCTTCAAGCCGTTTCACGTCCTGAATTGAATGGGACACTGATGACCTGAGACGTTAAAGAGCGTCCGTAAATAAAACAAATCAACCAACAAGTCGGTCCTGATGGTCTAGTGGTAACCATACTTGCCTTGTAATCCCAAGATCGCGGGTTCAGTCCTGACCAAGGTTAATGGATTTTTTCGGGCGTAAACCCCTAAGTATGACTTCCTTCGGAAGGGAAGTAAAGCCGTGGGTCCTGTGTCGAACAATTACGGCATGTAAAAGAACCTCAAGCCTAAAAGAAGAGAGGGCCTCTGAGAAAAATTTATCGGCCATTTCACGCCCTGGCTTGACTGAGACGCTGATGAGCTTTGATGTTAAAGAGTGTCCGTTAATAAATCAAATAAACAATCAATTCAGGCCTCTATTAAAATTATGTATATTGTGAGTTTCGGCCAAATTAAATGACATTTGCAGGCTTTAGAATTGTTCTCTTAGGATATCCCAGAGCTATATTCGCTTTTGTCATTAGCTGACCGAAGCCTAAATAACATCATCCCGATAATTCTGTTTGAGGAATGTTCGCCAAAGGATATTGGTGAGTTATAAATGCTGTCAGCCTTGCTTTCAGAGTTGAGACTCATAAATGAACTGCACAATTATTAACCGGACCTAGAAGCATACAGCGGAGCTCATGGGGACATTTAAATTTACAGTAAAAGTGCTTGAAAAAGACAAGCGCGTTTTTTTTTTCTCCTAATTTATGTACCAACATAGCTTTGCAATAATATTCTCGCTTTTTTTTCCTTCCCTCTCAGCACTACAGCTGAATTAGTTTAAATTAATGATAAATGGAACAAATTTACATTTATTTCGTAGTAACATTTCTTTGAAACAAGTGAGTTGCCAGGACCACTCACTTATTAACTGACAGCACATCAAATACAATATGATTACACAGCGTTTAAATTTCCATTAACATTCATTATATGTATCTAACGAACAAACAGAGCAATTAATGATACACTTTAACAGTTTAAGGTTAGTATATCTAGTAAATGTATTCTTGCTGTGTTACGGATGTAATTCATATTGTTCTAAATAAATGGAAAGATAGCTCGTTGGAAATGTAGCTTCCGGCCTAAATCTCCGTACATTTCATTTGCTTCACAGAAATATATGATAAGAATTAATTAAACTAGTTCATTCGCCAGTGGCTGCAATGCGAATAATCCAAAAGCAACATTTTTCCGCAAAATGAGATATGTGTGAATATGAAAAATAACAAACTTTGCTTTGTTACATAAAGATAACAAAAATTATAATTAGAACAAATATAAAAAATTCATTCAAATACATACATCCATGTAATCATCACTGCTTCTAATGTTACCATGGAAACACCCCTAGTGGTATTAGCTCTCTTCGCTGTTGATTTAGACCTAAGGGTAACAACATATATGTATTAATTGCGTTTTGTACCAAAAGAGACTAGTCACGTGGTGGCATATATCGTGTACTGATAATTTTCGAATATAAAATTAATACTTAACACTATAATTTTTGTAGATGACTAGGGTTCGAATGATTAGCACCTAAAAATGCAAATATGCAACGCGTATGACTTAAATGTGAAAATATGACAATAATATGATGTAATTTTTTTCTGGTGCATTTTCAAAATACTTCCTGTGAATGAAAGCTTACTGAATACTTTAAAAATGTAACTCATAAAAATATAATCTTTATTATTAAATTTGAATTTATTTATCAACCAAGAGATAACACTCTTCACTACACACAAAGGAATAAATATGAACGGTCACATACATTATACGTTTTTAAACTGAATTGATCCGATACTCTATTTTCACGCAGCATTAGAGGCCTTTAAACGTATATTCTTAAGGTAACCAATGATGTAAAGTATACATTTTACACTGTATCTCAAAAAAAATTTAAAACTATCAATATGAAATGCTTAAGAATTATTAAGAAACTTAACTAAAGATGCTCTGTAAGTTTTAATTCTCTAATACACATAAAACGTTTTTAAAAAAATGTAAACAAAATAAAATCTTGTTAAAAACTGAAAACACTGTGACATAATCGTGTATTTTTCTATTAGCCTATTAGTGGTATAGGAATGAATTTTTTACTTAAATTGCACTGAACAGGCTACCCTTGGAACTAGAATAACATATCTATGGTAGTTACTTGAAAATAAATTAATTTTCATATTTGAAAAATACAGAAATATTTTTAATTTCTTGTTGATATTGGTTTTTATCAATTAATAGTGATATTTAAATACTTCTAGTTACCACACTTTACATTTGCATACATTATGTGTGTGCAAATTTTTACCAAGATTGGTCCAGTCAATCCTATGAAAAAAGCACATTTATTTAACATTTTTAAGTTATCCGGAAATAAGATTTACTTTTGTTTAAAAACTTTTAGGTACATTAGAGAATTAAAATTTACAGAGTATCTTTAGTTAAATATTCTTAATATCTCATAAAAAGTTAATATTTTTCGTTTTATAACTTTCTGAGATACAGAGCAAAAGTATACAGCTGCATTATTTGTTAGATTTACACTTCCTGGTTACCTTAAACGCGCAACTCTATCAGCATTCCTGTGCGCGGGCAGGAATGGATGCAGAAACGTGACGCGCAAGAATGTGGAGTGAAAAACCCTAACACTTTCTTGCCTACAAGCTTTCCTGAGCTCAAAAACGCAACGCAGAACCCAAGCGCATATCCGCCGGACTTCATGGTGCGTGAGTGCTGAACATTTCGAAAGTTCTGCGTGGCGCGTTCTGAAGCATTTCTCATCCAAATACAGCCAGTCATGTTGCTACTGTTCGATTGTTTTTAGCTATTCTTATACTCCTCCTACTTAAATGAAGGAGTATAGACACCGCTATAGTCATTTACCTTTAGTTAAATAATTGTGTAATAATCAAGATTACTTTAAAAATATTTTAAAGCGACAGCGAACTAATGACATCTACTAGACCTGATTTAAGGATAAAAATTTCAAGGTAAGTGCTGATCAGGAAGAGCATTCAGCAGAGGAACGCCTTACAGTCACACAGAGGTTTTTAGTAACTGGTCACTCTTTGGAGGATTTGAAGTCAGTACAGAAAGCATTTTATACACATTTTCGACTAACTGGTTTACAAAACTGACCGCTGACCATAACCTCGTCTTCAAAGTTTGTGTACTCCCATATTACACCCCATAAGCCTTGATGTTTTTATTTATTTACAAAATCTTTAAACACTTCTTTCGTCCGGCAATATAAATAAAATAGAGGTGACATTTTACTATTTAGAACAACGCGTTTATTAAAACTTATGGTTGCTTAGGCAGTATTTTTACATAATTTACAAAATTACTTCAAGGCTGTTTGGCTGAATACACAAAACCGTTTGTTGCTATCATTTCCTCTTTACTCCTGCTAGCAAAAATGTCAGTGATGCGTGCTGAGGAATTCTAGCGAGGATATAGAGCTCGCTACACTGACCAGAAGACAAATGCACTTTGCGAGGTAAAGAATTTGGTAAAACTTTACAATAATTTCTCAGCGATATATGCGTTGATTGGTCATAATTTAATTTTTTCCCCTCATTTCATTAGTCAATTTTATTATGTTGCAAGTGAAAAAGTCACTTTATATTAAGTGAGCTCCCCACCTTAACAACATGTTATTTTATTTAAATCTCCTTCGTTTATACACACATTAGGGTTTGTATTTTTTTTTTTTTTTGATTGATTTATTTATGGACACTTTTTAACATCTCTGGTCATTAGGGTCCCATTCAGTTCCGGGCGTGAAACGGTCGACAAATTTTGCTCAGAGGCCTCTCTTTCAGGCTTGAGGTTCTTTTTCGTGCCGTAAATGTGCGACACGGGACCCACGGCTTTACTTCCCTTCTTCCCTTCCGAAGGAAGCCATACTTACAATTTTACACCCGAAAAAACCCATCGATCCTGGCCGGGTTCGAACCCGCGTTTTGGGCGCAGGAGGCAAGTATGGTAACCACTGCACCACCAGGACCGACGTTTGTATTCTTGTTAATGCCGAATTAAGAATAGCAGTTCTTTCGGAATCTAGGTTTTATTTAAAAGTTCTACCACATCTTCTAGTCGAACTAGATTAAAGCGTTTATCAAGCAGAGAAATAATAAATAGGCTAGCGTTGTAGACCTTACCTCCTTTACAGTTTATGAGCTTAAGCAAAGAACATTACCGTAAAAAATGCAATATTAAGGTGTTATTGGTGACCTCTGCATTTGTCAATGTAAAAGACCACATTTGTAACCTAAAAATCACTAACACTCTCTTTGATCTTTCAAGATCTGTTTTGAGATTAGAGGTAAACGATCGATAATGCAACTGCGTGACCTTTACATGACTTTTGCCATATCACAGGCTGGCAGCAGGGCAATATCAATGTTTCATATTTCATTTCAGTAATCAGATATTCAGTTGTACAGTTGAGATCCTTGTGGTCTGTTCACGCTATTCACGGTCATTTATAGTGATTGTAAAATGCACACAACACACGCAAGCTAAAAAACTGCGGGTTGTAAAATATGCCAGGAATCTGGCAATAGGAAAGCTGGAAAAACGTTATGAACTAACCTAGAGAATAGGTAATTATGGTATTCATTTTTAATAGTCCTTAATATTATGTGTTTATAAGTGTGTAATTATAAATGAAATTTATTCGACATTCCGAAATGTTTTTTTGCTTTGGAAAAATATTTCATGTATTTATTACTAGGAGGAAAATGAAGAAACGATACCTATATCACTATAAATGTAATCAATATCACAATGGGGTAATTCGAGGTTATACGTGTTTTGTTAAGTTAAAATTGCAAACAGTTTTTTATTATTACGTTTTCTTTATATGTGATCTTTAGTTACACATGTAAATTTTCTCGTAAAAAAAAGAAGTTAATATATGTATTTGGTCTTACGCATTTATGAATTAACTGTTATTGATTTTCTTCTAGGCTGACATGTTGCAAACATGGTTACTTGTGGAAATAAATTTTAGAAACAAATTTAATATCACTAATTGCTCAATGGCCTGATTTCATGGGATGTAACAAGTAAAAATGTATATCTATTACAAAATATGTTTCTTAATTTACATTCGCTCAACTAGATTAATAATCATTACATTAAGTATAAAATGAAATGTTATAAAAAGTTTATTGTACCGAGTTATGAAATTTAGTTTTTAGTTTCAGTGTCCGGTATCAAAACAACTACTTTTAGTATCAGCTGTTTTAAAAAATGTAGGACTTGGAATCTCACGAAAGGAGTTCGAATAAATCATGGAAAGGAAATTTGCAAAACAAAAAATAAGCGTGAAATGGCCAGAACGAAAGCCTGAAGTGTTGAAATGCGTTTTAAAAAATGAGCTAAATGTCACGGAATTAGTATGCGTTATTTAAGTATAGCATTCATGTTTGAGATTTACAAAAACGGCT
The DNA here is from genome assembly GCA_030762175.1 of Metallyticus violacea. Lineage (NCBI taxonomy): Eukaryota > Metazoa > Arthropoda > Insecta > Mantodea > Metallyticidae > Metallyticus > Metallyticus violacea. The sequence continues at coordinate 70,540,052 of CM060835.1, forward strand.
ATGAACAAACATTATACGTTCGAAATAAGTATATCTAGAGTAGGCTGTAAAGCTAACGAAACACTGACATTAAATAAAACATTTCAATAGAAACATTCAAAAAGTGAACCATTTACGCCCAAGAAATATTCATGTCTACCCCTCAAACTGTCCATTGCCTTTTGTACAGTGTAAGCACTAATCAGTTCCTTTCTAATTTATAATTCTTCTTTTTGGTACTGTTTGATTTATCACCCTATACTTCAATCACTTCCATAGGAAGAAAATCGGGGATCGAAGTGAGGTGATATAGCTAGCAATTCAGCAAGTCCACTTACTACAATCCATTTACCAGCGAACGGTAGATTCACGAAATCCTTACTCCTGTAACACAATTTGGAGTGGCACCATCTTGCTCAAACTAGGTATATTCTTGAAGGATACAAAAAATCCTGCCTTTTAGCTGCAATGATGTTATGCAAAAATGTTACATACTTAATGAAGTTAAATCTCCAAAAATTATATTTCCCTCTAAATCAGAGCACAGTTCAACATTCTGAAGATGCTGCCATATAGCGCAGCAGACCAACATGAACAATTACGATGCTAACATAGCTTTTTAACAGAAAGTTGTCTCATCCGAAAATATTGTACATTTCTCAATTTTGTGACTTTCATTAAACACTGCGGTTACGATTTCACTGATCTCATTCCTTCTGTTAAACTTAAACCTTCCATGAGCTGATGTTTGTATGGATTCCATTAGCGTGATTTCAACAACTTCCGTTATACATGGTTGATACTGAATTCAAGTGCTACATGTAACGTAGATTTATGAGGGTCTCCTTCAAAGAATAGCGTTATATATTCCATTTTATGTAACTCTGCCTAGTTTCATACATTTTGGCTTATTCTGTACGCTCTCTTTGTCTTTTTTCTATTGTTATCGATCTGTTGATTATGTTTAACTTTTTTTTAATTTGTAAACTTCATTAAATAACTTATATACCCCTTGCTGATTTATCTTTCTGGTATAACTATTCATCATTATAGTTTCCAGTCTTGCACTTTCAGAAAGAAAAACTATAACAAACAATATTCCACTCAACAATAAAAAAGGGCGTCTACTTGTTTTGTTAGTTTTATGACCTAATCTACATACAGGTATTTTAATTTTTTTGTTAAATGTTATGAGTACTGCTTTATACTTAATTAACACAATGTATATCACAAAATGAAGTTTTTAGTGTGGATAACTAGTTCAGCTAGCTGCCTGTGAAAACACGTTATTTCTTTTGATTCTAAATAGCCAGGCATCATGTGGTATTCGATTTTTTTGGAAATATTACAGAAAAATAATCGTCCAAAAAAGGTAAATGGAATGTACGCATATCAATCATTTTTTGTCGTTCTATGGCTGAGAAATAGTTAATAGCCTGGAACATTTTAAGATCTTTAACCTGAATTTTCGTAAAACGAGAGGTCCCCTAGGAACGATGTGTTACGTAAAAATAGCCCAGAGTCGGACGTTTTCCATTACTGGCCCGGCAGTAAATGAAAGGATGGAGAGAGCTCTTCTTAGTGGTCGTCAAGGGTGGGCCCAGAGGGAGATGGTGGACCAGTTAAATGTCAAAATCCTGAAAGGTGAAGAAATTTAAAGAGACAGTGCCTATCCAGGCAAGCCTTGATCTCTCCCGCATTACACTGCTGGCGTGTTTCAACCATTCGATGACGTTCTCTCATTTAAGGAAGATAATAGAGAGCATACAAGGATCACCTGACTTAAATAATTTACTTCATTTTGGAAATACTTGAAAATGCATAAATGCAGCTTTAGTTTGAAAATAAATATTTAACAGAATTATTCCGAACACATATTTTTAGTAAAAAAAATCGAACACTTTATCCTCATAAGCTAATATTTGATTTCAGCTTTCCAAAAATATTTTATATTTGCCTCCGGCAACATAAAGACTCCAAGCTGGTCATTTTGAGGTATAGTCATTAATAATATAATAAAATTTCCCCGTATTACATTAAAACAAACCGAACATTATAATTCATATAATAATTATATTAAACTAAAAATGGTCAGAGAACTAAATGTGTGTTGTGTTTAATTATGAGTTTATACGTTTCTAAAAATTACTATATTTTGTCGATAATAATTGTGCATATTGTACCAAATAAATATCCGAATTGTTTGGCAACTGTTATCGTAGCTCGCACTGGTGATGTTAAGTGATGCAGACGTAACGAAGAAGCGAACAAATTTATGTGATTATTCTATTATCTACCATTTGTGTATTCTATGCAATAATCTGCAATAATGCAATAGAATATGGTGACTTGCTAGTCAGAAATGTAGTTACTGTTATAAAGGCACACATAACTTTAAGCATTTATAAGGAAAACATGAAAAATTATTATTTTTTCTGAAACATGTATCATAATTATATTTATATACTTCATGAAACTAATTCTATAACTTTTCACTCATGTGACGTCATCTTGAAATCGACAAATGAAACTAAACAAGATTTTGAAATTTGACCAATTACAGCCGGGTTACGGAGTGAAATTATCGAAAAAAAATTATCAAATCTGTTTTATCACGCGAAGTGCATTTGCTTTGTGGTCAGTGTAGCCACCTCTACACCTCCACTATATAGTTCCTCAACACGCATCATTGACCACTTTTGTTAGAGGGGTGGGGAGCTATTAATAGCAACAAAAACGTGGACAATCGACAATCATAACGCAAAAGCGTTTTAGTGATGCGTCAAATGTGCAAATTGATCTTATCATTAGAAATTCCGAACCATAGAATAGAAAGAAAAAGAGAGACACTGTATGTTATATTTTTTGCCTCAGTTTGGTATTAGAAAATCCAAAGGTAGCGATAGTCAACTTTTGTCCATTTCAGTCCCACACTTTCTGAATAGAATAAATATTCATAGGTATAAAATTATATACAAGTGCTGATATTCTGTGCGCGAATTTCAAACGTATATCCCTCTTATTCTTATTCTATTCATGAAATAGTCCTAAACCCGTATTTTGCTCTTCTCTATTGGCATATTGACAATCGTTATTCTTCTGTCGCAAAATTGCTTGATAAGATTAAGTACCGTTACATTATATTACACTGTAATACAGTTATTACAGTGTTGTAACGTAAGTTTAGAGAAATTATATTTATTCGTGAAATAGTGCCAATAAATATCACTCGAGAGTTTGGGCTTTCGAGATATATGCACTGTCTACGTTCATGAATTTATCGGTAATCTGAGATTCTAAACTATAAAAATAAAACAAAATATAAGTTATGTTAAAAATTAGTGCATAGCTGTCAACTATTATGTTCAGAACAAGAATAACAACATTACAAAATAGCATCAAAGCACATCAGTTTTTCTTCTACAAGCTACAAGTATAAATATTGGAGAAAAGCTAACCAATCCGCTGCGTCTTGAATTTGTTATGAAACCTTTCGTACTGGAGTAGTTTCTGTATTAGTAATGATGTTATATCATTGTCACGCTCAAACTAGTAGAATTATAGTGAGCTGAAAACAGAGACGATAATTTGCTTATATAATAACAATAACAATAATCATGATAAGCTGTTTCAGTCTGTTAATATTGTGAAACGAGCTATGAAAACTGTCAGGAACATGTTTCCCACATCGTCAATGAAATAGCTAGAAAGACTTTATGAGGCTGTGGTTGAGTCAAAGATGATTTATGTAGTAGAAATTTGGGGAGTATCAAAGAGATGAACAATGTTTGACAGGGTACGTAGAATGTTTTGTAGAAAAGTTCTGGGGTTACCAAAAAGTTCGCCGAAGGGGATAAGCCTTGCAGAACTAGGAAGCGCAGGGAGGAAAGATATAATAGCGGAGAGAATCTTCAAATATTGGTATACAGATGTTTACAATTATATAATTACAATGTACTAAAAGAATGGCTTATGTACTAAAGAGATGTCCTGGGAAGAGATAATAGGTTTGGGTACATAAGAAAACTATTAGAACAAACTGGAATGAGAGATGTGTGGCGAATGGGTCAAAGTAACAGGCCTTTGAAAAGCAATGAGGCAAAGTAGGAGATGAAGGAACAAGAGAGTTAAGCCTGTTTAGGGGATAAGCGATTTTCAGATTTATATAAAATAATAAAAATATGGGAGAAATATATAGGTAACTGTGATCAATTCACAGGAATAGTTCTTGCATGGATACGTGTAGGGGTATTATATCTAAAAGGATTAGGAAACACTTTTTAAAGAAGGACGCATTATGTGTGGGAGAGTGGATATTGCGTTCAATTGTCTAATAGAATGTGAAATGGTAAAATGGTGAGGGGATGGTGTCTGGGATGAAAAATGGGACAATTTCAAGAAGATATAGTGGCAATTAAAATGTTGTCAGATATTACGGTAGGGAAAATAAACTAGATTGGGAAATTTTGGGGGAAAAGTAAGGGATAAATGAGCTTGAGGGCACACAATTGTGAAAATTGTAATTTATTTTAGGGGTTCTTTACCATAATTATAACCTGGTGTTTAAGGTATAGGAGAACCTTAGTTTTGGTATTGCTAAATTCTTAAGTTATGTTGTTTGTTTATGTTGTAATTTTTGCTGAAATAAATTTATTCACTTATTATAAATTATATTTTATATACAACATTATTTAAAGAAAAGTATTATAATTGTAACGTCCAAGCTGATGCATCCAAGGTCACTCTCAATCACGTACTCAACTATGAAACTATATTTGTGAACGCCTCAGTTACTATAAATTATAAACGTGGCATAATTATATAAATACTAGGGTATTCAAGTAGCTGTTTTTAAACTATTTTTCAGAAAAATTACTGTTTTAAATTTTGCTCTTTCAAAATATTCTTTTTCTCCCGGCTTCTATACATATTTTCCAGTTTCCTGGCTGTTTGGTATGCGGGCGTACACACTCAAGGACAATTACATAGTGTTTATCAATATATACTGACAGTCAGTCTATCAAGTTCAACTAAGATGTGACAAACGCTCCAAATAGTCAAATTATGTATAATTACTGAACAAGTGAAACGTAATATCTGCTTGGACAGTGACTGCAGCGGTGAGTAGCATCAAGATGTTAAAATACGAGAACAGTGATGAATTTAACAATTTTCTTACTTAAATTGAAGAAGAAACTAATTAATTTCATTTCGCACACTTCTGAGATTAAACTTCCTTTTGGCTGCTGGACAGCTGCAATTAACGACGCGTTTAGAGCATCAGAAAAGCCTCATCAATTCAACATCTGCATGTTGTTCTATTTATAGTACTACACTAAGAATAATTAGTTTGTATAATGATATATACAACTTTAAAATTCTGCAGGGTACGTGTTTCTACGGAACAATTCTTAAAATGGCCCCCACGGAAATGTTTGCTACGGACAATTTGAGCGTTGTTGGAGCATACAGCCTCGTGAAATGACTTTGTCCGTAAATATTCAGTAAAACTCATCTCGGCATCCTCCTGGCGATTGTTAAAAATGCTCCTGTTGTTTTAGAAGTGTTCACTAACTTTCTAATGCTACGATTTCCCAGTATACTATGGCCACCAATAGTTCCACAGACTTCCTCTGACAATTTTTATGGATACACCAATTCAATATAAATCTTTACAAATGCACCCCATTCAACATAATACCAATTAAATATGTTCAATGTCTCGCATATACTCAACTGGATTATTCACTTCATTTCATTTTATTTCGGTAGTTCCGTTCTCTTAATACTATTGAACAGAACGTTCATATGTCAACGCAATCCTCCAATTTTACCATCAGTAGGTAAACAGGGACCTCCTTCTACTGTACACTTACTATGATAAAATAAAAACTATATGTACAAATATGTGATATGATAATATTTCCTGTATTCCCCTAGGTATTCCTCTCATTACCATCTCATCGGTCCTGGTGGTGTAGTGGTAACCATACTTGCCTTCTAAACCCAAGGTCGCGGGTTCAAACCCGGCCAGGACCAATGGATTTATTCGGGCGTAAAAATCCTAAGTATGGCTTCCTTCTGAAGGGAAGTAAAGCCGCGGATCCCGTGTCGTACATTTACGGCAAGTAAAAGAACCTCAAGTCTGAAAAAAGAGACCTCTGAGCAAAATTTGTTGGCCATTTCACGCCTTGAATAGAATGGGACGCTGATGACCTGAGCTGTTAAAGAGCGTCCGTAAATAAAACGAATCAATCACTACCACCTATATGTTGTATTAGTATGTGACGTCATAATGCAACACTCAAGTTGAAATAAATAATTACTGAACCTTTAGGCCGAGGCATATCTCTGTTTCATTTAAATGTATTTGTCTACCAAACTTTTTAAAGCATGTTGTTTATTGGTTTTTAAAGTTGTTTACACTCCAACATTTCACATTTACGATTTAAGCTTGCTGAAAAACACTATTCAACTGAGAAAGAAAAAATATTTAAGATGGGAGTCATATAGGTTTGTCAACGAATATGTCCCTTGCGGTACCAAAAATGAATCTGCTACGCCTCTACAAGGTTAAATTAAACAAAGCTAAAGATGTATTGAGAACTGAGCATTATATGACATTAGAAAGGGAAAGTTGAAAGGAATTATCTTAATGAACAAAATAAATTGCATTTTTAGCCATATTTCATCATCCGCAGCTCTTAAAACTGAGAAATTCTTCTAACGAACGTTAAACACTAAAGGAGATTTGAATTCCGAATGACTGCAATTGTATCAAACGAAAGACAATAAGTAAAATCTACAATCAGCTGAAAAGAATAAAACCCAGAACTTTATATTAGTAATCAAACACGTTCATTACTATTTATCACGCAACTCAAATATTCAGATACTTAACGCTATTAAGAAATAAAATGCCAGCCAATCTCTGAAATTTCTTTCAAGTTTACGCTCGAATATCTACAGCTCGCTTTTAACGCTCTTCCTCACAGAGTTCATTATCGCAAATTTCCAGGGATATCTGGGGCACAACTCATAACATAATGTGCAGCAGCACGACCAGCATCCCTGTTGTGCCCTCACAGCCGGAATCTCTGCCATTAACCCCACAGCATGAAGTTTTCTCTAAGAGTTCATACCCGAGTATTTGCTAATGTGTCGCTTCTTCTGGTATATGCGTATTATAAAAATGATATATTGAAGATATACTTAGGCTGAATAATGAAAGAACTATACTGGATATATTGAAAGTTCGAAACGGTAGGGAAACAATATAATATAATAAAAAATGCTCTTCTTGTTTCTATTATTTAATTTTGATTATCACATACGAGCATCATGTCCATTCTTTTAATAGTGTTGAACGCCCGTTTTTACTACAGAGGCTCCTCCGGCGGTGGACACTGGTGATGCACGAGATGAAACGATATATTGGGAAAGGATTTTGCTTTAAGGAAGCAAACGTTCCAGACTTAAGTTTTGGGTACTTTCCCGGCATTTTCCATTTATGAGGAATGAGGTAAACTTGGAAAAACCTGTCAGGAAGGATGGTCCTGGCAGGATTCAAACCCCAGACCTCCCGTTCACTAGTACGCGCCTTAACGATCTTGGCCACTCGTGGCGGTATCATGTACATGAAACAAAAGAGGGAATGCTTTTGGACAATGTAAAGTTAAAACGAAAAAGACTGGTAGAATCGAAATTTTAGAAATTAAACACGTAAATAAACAAATAATCAAATAATTATATTAATTGTTTAGTAAATTGAATTATAGACCATTCTAATATGTATCTAATACGTGATCTTTGGGAGGCCAGAGGCTTTTATTTATTACAATATTAATAAGATCCAATCCCAAACCATCGCCATAAAAAAACCATCATATTGGATGATAATAATTTGTAATTTCAAATGGAAAGGTGATCATTAACAACTCAAAATTAGTAAAACTTTACGAGATAACTAATTATGGATGTGAAAACAATTGAAACGGAGTTTTCATGAAAATGCAAGTCAAATAATATGCTAACTGGGATTTCTTTGTGATTCAAAGCTTTTACTGCATTTTAAGCATAATTTTTTGGCCCATATAACTGCATACTTAGCTAATATTATTAAAAGCTAATATCTTCATAGTTAATAAGGCATATTTATTTAATTTTATTTCGAACTAGGAATAAATGGCTTCAGGAAGAGCTCCCAGAAGAGGAAAATGTAAATATTCACCGTGTTTCTAATCTTATATTTCCATTTAAACGTAAGTCCCTACGACCAAGCAAGAATTCTGAAGAGAAAAAAAAATGAACATCTGGCACAATTCCAAACCAAATCTGTCAATTAGTTGTCTGCTAATAAGTTTTCATGTTTACAATGGTTTGCTAAGACTTTGAAGTGTAAAGTTTATTCTCCTTTGTAACGTTAGCTGCCAAATTTTGAGCAAAAATTACTAAAATTAAAGTAATTGTAAGTGAGAAATTACAAAAAAGATATTTATGAGGAATTTAAAAATGAAATGTAAAAATGCTTTACCGTCAAATGTATGAGAAAGACTTTCAAGTGATTCAATGTTTCAACTTACGTAAGCACAAGGTAATGCTAAAAACGAAATTCAAAAAGATGCTCCTATTCAGTAAATGTTTGTTGAATATTCGGTTATTGTAAAAATGTCTCCTAATTTTTCCATGATGTGTGTGAAACCTTCGTAGTAGCTGGTATTCTACTGTGGAAATTAATCGAGCTCTACGTAAATTCCTTGAAAATATATATAACCCAAGGGGCCTGAAGAATCAACGTTTACATATAAATTATATAATGCAGTTGATATAACGAAACTATTAAAAAGGTTGGGAAATTGTTAAATGCAATTTTGTATGGGTAGGAATTGATAGATCTTGAAAAAAGAAACATTATTTATACATCCTTCTTCTATGTTTACTGCAGAAGAAATCGAAATCACAAACAGCTCCACAATTACAAAAATGTTTCATTGATTCAGAAAATTTTCTATGGCCAGATGGCATCCGTAAGAGCAAGTACTGTATTTGGTGAGCGACTGTGTCCGGTAAAGCTCTGGAGGTAAGGTTTCCAAATATGATGTATATAATTTTACTTTACATGGATTACATCGTGTATCACAGATGCAGTTAATTGTCAGCTTGTTGATAACACTTACCATCTGTAAAAATGTTTAGTGTAAAATGTGTAGATCATTAAAAACTTTTAAGACATTGTTCAAATGAATGACAGTCCCTGATGATATTGTTAAAGATAACGTTCAGAATATTATTTCCAAAAATTAAGGATATAAAGTACAAGAAATTCTGCAACGGTTACGAGTTGCAATGGCCAGCAAATAAATCATAGCGCAACAAGTTGTAACTTTTGTGTTCACTCTTTTACGTTATTTGAGGTTGAACGAAATTGCTCGGGATAGGGAGAATCCTGAAAAGCAATAGAAAAACTGTAACATTTCGGTATTGACCATCTGCAATAAATAAGACGAACCCAAATAAAACTGAAAGTAACCCAAGAATTTAACAAAATAATTTTACTGCTAGTGCATATCCACAGGTGGGTTTACATTGTATATTTTGTTGAAAATGTTTTAAGATTAATGGCATAAATGCATATATACTTCAGCAATTTTTATTATATGAAAACCCATATATTCATGGGAATTATTAGATTTTGAAATATTTTAATAAGACAAACAATTTAATTCAATGGCGTTAAAAATGCCATTGAGTGATGAGCGAAAAATACAATTCTAATTTTATTTGTGATTGATTATCAAGAAAGAACGACTAATTGAGAGGCGCCTTGTTTACTTAAAGAGATGCACTCTGAATACAATGTGACTTCACATAAGGCATACGTGAGGATTCAAAGGAAATTCGATGAAACTAACAATATAAAAAGAACTCTACCAAAAACAGGTTGTCAAGTACAAATAATAAACATTTTCATTGAATGCTCCTTTCCGTGTTAAAGAAAAGCTTTAAGTTTCAACTACTACTTCATCAAGCTAAGCTCTGTGATCAGAATTCTTAAGAGAGATAACTACCTTTCTTACAAAGCATGACTTTTGCACGAATAATCGGTGGATTATCCAGCCAAAAGAACACATTTTTGTGAATGCCTTATGATAATCAATTACAATCAACATTTTTTCATAAAAAGCATGTTTTCTGACTTTTTAATGTTTAACGCCCGATTTCACTGCTGAAGAGTCACAGTTAGTTGACACTAATGATACACGATAATATATAAAAATTGAAAAAATACTTTTTTAAAGGAAGGAAGCGTTTCAGGCCTTAGTTTTAGAATATCTTCCCGGCATTTGCCATTTATGAGGAATGAGAAAAATTTGAGGAAAAACTGTCAGGGAGGACAGTCTGGGGCAAGGAGGACAGTCTGGAAATAACTTCTGTTATTTCAGCTCACGAGTTCGTGCCTTAGTGATCTCGGCCATCCATTGCGGTTGTTTGCTGATGAAGCTACATTTTAAATGAATGGATTTGCCAACTGATTCTATTGCCATACTGATAGAGTCGTAATTTCACAATGGATGGAGCCGGTCTGCTGGTCTAGTGCTAACCATGCCTAGCCTCTAGATCCAAGGTTACGAGTTCAAACCCGACCTGAATCGATGGATTTCTAGGGCGTAAGAAAGAAGAGGGCTCTGAGAAAAAATTATCGGCCTTTCATACCTTGATTGAATGGGGCGCTAATGTCTTGCAACGTTAAAGAGCCTCCTTAAATAAACCAAATAATATTAATATTAATGCAGGGAGAACAATAAACATCACCCACTAAAACTGATGAAATTTGGGCTAACTTTTGTGGAGAACCTATAAATCCAAAGCTAAATGCAAATATTTACTTGGATTGCTTTAAAATCGCTCTGTATCAGTTATGACAAATTTGCCAACGAAGCGTACCTGGAGGCGACATATTTTTAGAGATGTTTACCCCACTTTGGTTAAAATTTCTTCAGTATTTAAACCAACTTTGTCCACAAAGATGGATCGGCAGGCAAGACCTCAAAGAGGTCGAAAATGTGTAAACTTAGATATTTTTTGTGGGACTAAATGAAGTCAATTTTACATTGAAATAGCCTCAGAAACTACGAATATATGAAGTATTCAAAAATATAAGCGGCGGAAGACATTCCTAACGGGTACAAACGGTTTCTATGATCAAGCAGCAAAATGCCATCAAACTGAACATAGCATGTAGACCTTTTGTACAGAGAGTTATTTTTGATTTGTATCTTCTGCGCTTTGCCAAGGCGATGCCAATAATCTGTCCATAATACAGTGAAATCAGTTTAAATGTTTCGTAACTTAAATCAACCGATCAACGGACCTACCCCTTCAATCGCTGAGATACCCCACACGGCACATTTCTCTTTTCCAATCAGTTGCGAGCGGGATTTCGATAGAGTCCAGTAGTTATGTTGGGCAGAGTGGGATTTTATTGAATTGTGCATAGTGCAATTGTGTTGTACAATCGTGAGATACCACTCCACTCGGTCTTCGTACATTTATCTTCAATGTATATCAGGTACTTAAAGGCGCCTGGTAGAACGACAAAGGCATTTAGATGAAACTTTCCAAAACGAAAAACAGGATTACAAGTTAGTACATAAGTATAACGAAACACGTTCTGTGGCTGGCCGGAAAAATAAAATCAGGGACTACTCTACAACTATGGCGTTAGGAAGTTTTGAGAAAGTGGTGCACATACTTCAAGAAGATGTGTCAAAAGAATTGATATTTCCAGCACCTCTGTAAGAATAGGGAGTACCAACTTCTGTTATTTAACATATTGTATCCAATTTTTAAAATCTGTGACAATGCAAGGTTTATCCGCCAACCAGCAGTAAGGCGAATGGGGTCTTTTAAACTTCTCTAAATCTATTAGACACCCCCTACGCTGATGGCTGCACATGGACAGTCATTCGCAGTTTATTGTCAGTGCAAGAATTATCTCTGACTTTGTGTTATTATAACTAATTCTGGGAATAAGAAATTGTACAATACAAAAATGTGCTGTTACATATTATTACAGGCTACTGTTGTAATAATATTAATACTTACAGGGTGCTGGTGAATTAAATTTTACTATAATTCAATGTTACCATTACAATAAAAAAATAAAATGTACAGAAATAACCTTCATGGTATAAAACTTCAGGTCAGGGCAGAAACTGTAAAAATTACGAAAGTAGAGAGAGAAAATACATAAGACTAAGACGTATAAGACTGCAGACGAACGCCAATTTGAATTCTTATAGCTCATTATGAAATAAAACTAATTTTGTTTGCATGGCTCAGTATTATACATAAAACATTTTAGTCTGCTGGAAAAAACAAATTTAAAAAATCAAATAATTTAATTTTACCCTTAAAAATTGCATCACATAAATAATTTCAATTATTAGGGGAGAGTAACGAAATTACTCCCAAAGGTTCTGAATTATGCACTTGTACTACCATTTTACATTTGCTTCGCTATTTGTAATTTTTTGCAAACGCTTCTACATGAGAACTTGACAGCCTCTTTCAGCAAATAATCTCAACCTACAACGCAACTCTCACAATGGAGTCCAACGAGCTTGAAAGCCGGATCTGCAACAAACGCTTTCAACATCATTTATATTCCAGAAAGACCCGCACTACCCCGTTTTAGTGTGTGGTTACACTCTTACTCTAGCAATTGGCACAGAGCGAACAAATGGCCATAACGTTACGTGCTCCCTATAGAAGAGCGAATGGGATAGTACGCGACTGGCAACATACTTCCTGTCTTAATCTGATGAATAAATTTTCCTTTCACAGTTCCACAATTATAAAATTTCCTTACTCTGCTCTATTTCATCGTAAAATAATTTTACTGTCACTATTTTCTACTGTTATGCTCTCAGCATTATACCTTCATTCAATAAAATTATTTTATAGAGCCACTTTAAAACTGTTCTGAATTTTAGGACAGTTAAATTCTCAATTTCTTTTTTATGGTCCGCTACAAAGTTTAAACTCCCACTTGGTATTTTTTTTCAAACAACAATTTCCAGGTCTCTTATTCCGGAAAGAGAATTTTCTACTCAAGAAATTCGTCTACAACTGGTACTGTAGACCAGGAGTGTAAAACTAAAACTTTGTATAGAATACATAATCTAATAAAGATAATTTCAATGTAGGATTATAGGCCTACTTAACTTTTTTTTAAAATTAATATAATATAAACACTGCTTTATTAGAAACGTACATAGCTGAACGTGATGCAAAAATGCAATTAAATAAACAATATCTAAAAAGATATACATCATGTGAAGATGCAGTTAAAAAGTTTACATTGGCATATAGGGTAAAAAAAAAATGTTTTGTACCGGAAATCTGGGAGCACTTCTTCCCTAGCAGATGTTTGAGATCTGAAAAATGTTTTGGTTTGATACTATTCTCTTAGGATAGATAGGATGTGATAGGTTGGAGAATTTCGCTCCTCCGGGAGGAAGGGGCCTGATAAATACCGGTGGGTCAGGAACACAAAGAGGCGATGCACGAATGGCTACGAGGTATCTAACACTTCCACACATCCAGACGCAGGCGATCCTCGTGAGAGGCTGCATTCAGGCTTATATTAATGTTCTCCTTAAGTAGACTTCGTAATTTGCATTTGTTCAACGTTTAGGGGAAGAAAAACTATGACATTCTTTAGACTTTCACGATTGGCGTTGTTGATAATAAAACTGGCCATTACAGGGTTATTTAGCTGCAGTTGTTGGTTTAAACTAAATTTAAAAACCAAAGCTTTAGCTGGCTACTGCGGCAAGCATCGTCATTAACAGTGTGTAAGAGGAGGGGTAGGAATGGTAGGAGGGTTGTGGTGCAGTTGACTAGTAGTCCATGTTTTACTTATTTGAAAACCTCTCTGTATGCTACAAATATATGTCGTGCCAAACCTGAAAGTATCTGAGCAGCATTAATTTCTATTGTAGCATAATTTTTCATCTGAGTATTTTGAGTAAATATATGGTAAAGATATATGTTTAAATGCCTCTTGAAAGAATGAATCACTTAAAGTCAATAACTTCAAACTGCATTTCTTTTTCAACATATCCAATATCAACTTTTAAGGGAGTGCAATAGATTTTACGGGATTTATATTTAGTTTTCAACACCTGTTTAATAATGCAAAGTGTACAGATCCTAAGCTTAGTTTGGAAGATTGGGACATGACCATAAGCCGTAAGACTACTTTGTCTTTCTCTGAAGGAGCAAATATAATCAATTTAGATGTATGTGATGTTAACAAATTTGCTCAATCTGTCATCCAGGACTTTTCACACGCCTCTTTAATGTTAATAGTGTCTCGCCCCCCACAAAAAGTGTCAGCTTTTGGAACAACATTGTAGCTGTGTGTTTTGTTTTTCGAATCCCTACAAAAATAGTAAACAACAGTAATTACTATCTTAAGCACAAATAATATTGACAATTTGCATTATATACTACATTTTACTATTTTCGACACAATGCATATTGTGTAGTTTTCAACTGGTACTCCTAACCCCCCTTAATATAATTTTTAAATACACCCTCAAAGCAGTGTCATCAATGGTGATAGCGACGAATTTCGTCCAATCAAGTCCGGAAGATTCCATTACTTCTAATAAAGCTGAGAAAATATCATTTACTGTGTTATTCTATTTCAGTGTTATTATTTGTATAATTTCTTCAGTTATGAACAAGTCTTTGTTACCTCGAATAGCAATAAATTGGGTTGCACAGTTGATTAGTTTCTAGTTCATACTTCCGAAGGATCACTGATACACTCAGCAACCGCTTTTCTTGAGAGGTTGATGGCTGAAATTTATGTTTTTTTAATTCCTTTTTGTCGTTTTTTTTTTTTTTTTTCATGGACATAACAATTCTGCTTTAGCAACTAAAGCTTCTTCGAAAAAACAAAAACTCTCTCGCTGAAGGGATTTGATGCACATACCATTTTAAACATAATACTGAAGATGCTCTAAGGGCAAACCTGGCATATTTATTTACCTGTTAAACAAGCTGTTGCGTTGAAAAATTCACTTTTTAATTTAGCAACTTTATCCACACATTATTTGTCATAAGATTCACAATCATAACGGTTTATCGCGTTGTACTCTTTTACCACATAAATGACGGATTTATTAAAAAGGGGGGGGGGGCACGCTAGGCCTTGAATTGTTATCAAGAAAGAAATGCGAAGTTTTCAATGTTTCATTAAACACTCTACATCACGCCCTCTGTCTACATCGTTTATAGTGAGGATTACTTTTAATTTCGGAGTAGCAAATTAACTTTAGCTGCTAAATTTGAAGCGAGGAACTACAAACTGAAAGGCAGAGGCCGCAGAGCAGGTTTAACCACATGACGCCATACATCCGACTTCATTAGCTGACGTCGGTCCTGGTAGGGTAGTGATCATACTTGTCTTCTAAACCAAGATCGCGGGTTCAAACCCGGCCAGAATCGATGGATTTTTTCGGGCGTAAAAATCCTAAGTATGGCTTCCTTCGGAAGGGAAGTAAAGTCGTGGGTCCCATGTCGTATATTTACGGCACGTAAAAGAACCTCAAGTTTGAAAGAAGAGGCCTCTGAGCAAAATTTGTCGGCCGTTTCACACCCTGAATTGAACGGGACGCTGATGACCTGAGATGTTAAACAGTGTCCGTAAATAAACCAAATCATCAAATCATTAGCTTCAATTCAACAAGACAAACGAAGCTGTTCCCACCTGCTGACTTCAGAGTGAACTACAGCTGTGAAGCCTGTTTTTTCTAACGGGCAATGTTTGCTTTGCAGGACTGCTTGATGTCCATTGACCGCGTCTGACCGAGATCTGTAGTTTCCACACTTGAAAGCCGCCGGGGAGCCGGAGAGGAGGTCAGTATGCATTTAACTCTGGAAACATGTTTTTTGTTGTGTAACAGTTTATTAAACGTTCATTAGGCGGCGTAATATAGTGTATTAAACATGGGTATATGGTGTAATTCAGTTATTCTGTTCTCCAAAGAGTATTTATTTACGACCCAAATGTGTGCACAGAATCGACTCGTGATGCACGGAGATTGTTTCAAGAGAGATTCCCTAATATTAAATTTCCAGGTCGAAGTTCGATTCACAGAGAAGTAAAATATATTTTGTGAAATGGGAAGCATTGTTGATAAAAGGAGTACACAGCCACGTACAGTGCTCACAGAAGAAAGGTTAGATAATGTCGGATATGCTCTAAAAAGCACTACGAAGTCTTTCAAAGCAAACGGGAATTTTCTATTCCTCTGTTCGAAAGGTTACAAAGTTACTGAAGTTAAAACACTATAAAATTACTGTAGTACAATAACTTAAACTGGGCGACCCTGCATCCAGGAATCGATTTTGTGAATGGGTTTTGAATAGTGTACATCACGGAGAAATTGACCCTAATCTAATTTTCTTTACGGACGAATCTTGATTCCAACTAAGTGGGTATGTTAGTTTACAAAACACCCGACACTGGAGTTCAGAAACACCTAACCTGCTTACGAGGAACTCCTTAATCAAAAGAAGGAGTGTGGTGCGCCATTAGTGGTGAGAGAGTAATAGACCTTGTTTGTTTTTTAAGAAACAATAACGATAGGTATGTACCAAATATTTTTCAACCTTTTTCCGGTGATTTAACTGTGAGAGAACGTAGGTTCGCGACTTTCCAACAGGACTCTACAACGGGACATACAATTTCCTTGCATGTAATTCATAAAACATTTGAATATTCAGTCATCATTAACAACATATGGTTCTCTTGGTCTCCCGATTTAATGCCCTGCAATTTTTATCTCTGGGGAGCATTAAAAGAAAAAGTGTACAAAACAAATTCACACACCTTAGATGTACTGAACATTCATGGAAAAATGTCTTCCATTTCTCAGAGGGAGCTGCAAAGGATAAAGGTTAATTTCATCAATCTATGCTTGAAATGTATGGAAAACGAAGGAAGGAGTTCCAGCACCTGCTTGATAATGGTGAGTTAATGTACCTTTTAAGTATTCGTGTGTTACTAACAGCTTACGCCACAATCATATCTGCGGACTTTCTGGTTCCGTTTACAGCGGTACCAGCTATAGCCGATCGGCAAAACTTTACGCGCAGAGCGGTCCCACGGAAGAAAGTTAATCCATAAAACTTGAATATACTGCTTCTGACGCTAGTATGGAAGACGACATAGCTCAATTAATTCAATAACTTGAACTGAGCAAAACTGTGTATTATGCTACCAATTACCAATCCTAACAAAGAAACAGAATTAAATTATTAGAACCCATTAAGCAAAAATTTCATAGATTACGGTCATATTTAATGGCAATAGCGCCTCTTTTGCAATTATACTAGAAGTTGTATGTTTGAAGCTGTGCTCTATACAACCCACATTCAATATACGAACAACGAACGCATTCTGTAGCATTTGAATCTGATTTTTTTTGTTTATTTATTTATGGACGCTCTTTAACAGCTGAGGTCATCAGCGTCCCATTCAACTCAGGGAGTGAAACGGCCGACAAATTTTGCTCAGAGGCCTCTCTTTCAGGTTTGAGGTTCTTTTTCGTGCTGTAAATGTACGACACGGGACCCACGGCTTTACTTCCCTTCCGAAGGAAGCCATACTTAGGATTTTTACGCCCCGAAAAAATCCATCGGTCCTGGCCGGATTCGAACCCGCGATCTTGGGTTTAGGAGGCAAGAGTATGGTAACCAATATGAATCTGATATGAAAACATTCCATTCTTTTAATCATTAAAACTCAGAATTAGGCAATGAGGTCTAAAACTTTAAGGAGGCGTGAAAATTTGATCCCAAACATGTTATATTAACCATAAACCTTATACAATTAAATTATTTGCTTTTCTTGGAATTATTTTAAGTGTATTGCAGCCTTTAGGAACAGGAGTGTAGAATAGATTTCTTATTAGCCCCCCCCCCCCAAAAGACAAGTTTTGAGTTTGATTTAGCATATTGCTACCTTTTACTTTCAAATGTTTCAACTTTCACGTATTGAAAAGGGATTTAATGGATTAAAGCAGATGAAATACGATACATTTTGCTTTTATCAAGTTCTTGCAGGTTGCTATGGTGAAAATCTCAGACAGAGCTTACCAAGTTTACCTTGCTCTCAATAGCAAAGCACTTTTTTGCGATAGGGAGATTACAGTAATGTCCGTTAATAGGATTTGTTTCCGAGCTTTATCAAACACAAAAACAGAACCTGTAATAACGATTAACTTGAGACCTTTCCCTGATGCCTATTTAATACTATACTTGTGATGTTCATTACTAACAGAACTGTGCATACTCCAACACAAACGACATGTTTCATTTAACTGTTGTTCATGTAAATTTACAGTAATAATTAGTAGTAATAACTGCTTTAAAGTGTGTATTCACTAACTTTTAAGCAAAGAAGAATTATCACTTTATTCGCAATTGCTACTCCCCTCTAGAATTTATTATTTATTTCATACACTGGGATCAAAACAAGGAAATATCTTCCACCAACATCAGAGCAAATGTAGGTTACTACGTTGAGATGTAAATTATTTAATTGTTTAATACAAAATTTGAAATGGATTGGCCATTCCGGTGCATTCTCTTGGTGCTCGTATATCTATTTATAAAAGAAAAAACAACTTCCAAGTATTGTCATTTCAGGCTAAAATACTGGGTGAATGCGGAAAGCGAAGATATTGATAACAAATGTAATATAAGTTTAAATTAATCTTATTTGTATAAAATCCTCGTCATAAAAATCTACATGCCATTATTACCATAAAAGAATTAACGTCTTGAAGATATATTCGCGAAAGAAAGTTCGCTGTAACTATTCGCATGTAAACGGTGATTGATTCAATTTCTTGACAAGTCCTAGCCTACAGTTCAGAGTCAACAAAATGGTTAGCTACTGAAAATCTACTGATATATATAAAACACCTTTAATTAACATGAGAACTTTGTTGCAATTTGAGCTAATATTATACTTGTGCTTGAACAGTCTTCTTTCACACTCTACCCCCCACGGATAGCCGAGGTCGTTAAGGTGCGGACTTGTGAGAGGGAAGTCTGGGGTTCAAATCTTGCCAGAATCGTCCTTCCTCAGTGAGGTTTTTTTCCAGGTTTTCCTAAGTCCTCATAAATGGCAAATGCCAGAAAACTTAGGCCTGGAACGTTTCCTTCCTTAAAAATCCTGTCCCAACATATTTCATTACATGTATCATCAATGTCCACGGCCTGTGGTTCTTCAGTAATAAAAACGAGCGTTAAACACCATTCATTCATTTTTTCACGTTAACATATAACGCCAGTCACATATTTAAAATATTGAATTCACTTGCAGTGCTTTTTAACAACAAACCATTATATTTTAATGTAATGTTTGGCAATCCATTTTTACTCATGTTCTTGGTTTCCGGTTCATTGTTACTTACACTAAGCCTGGTACAAGAATCCAGATGTTCTGTTATCCTATTTCTGTAATTATTTTTATAAACAAATTGTAATTCACAGAGATAAATGGAGCAATATAACGCCTTCATTTTTAGAGATACATTGTTCAATATTGGATATTTGTCGCTGGGTATAACAGACTAGAATCTGGTATCATTTTCTTGTTCAACGACTCTTTTCAAATTGAATATTTCTACAAAGTAGTTATTCCTAATACAACTGTAACTTCATCTTAATTACAATATTTGCAGTGGTGAGACACAGTTCTTTAAATATAAAGGGAATTTAACAAGTGCCTCGATTTCTTTGAAATCTGAGAACTCGTCTCCAAGTTGTGTCAACATTTTTAAGTGCTTGCCATCTCCTGATAAGGTTGGACATTGAAAGTCAGAAGGAGATTAATTGATAGTGATAGGCAGGGAGTGGAAACTGAGTGTTCTAACAAAGTTTCGCTGAAATTGCAATCATAAAACTAAAGGGGCATGGGGGAGGGAAACTTATATAAATGAAATAACAGGAGAAGACAAAGGCAATGGCCTGGCTGCTTCTCGCGAGATGGAAAGCAGAGAAAATGACGGATGACACAGAGAAAGAAAGTGTCCTATGTGTGGTAAGAGGGAAAACTGGGTCATATGCTTGCAGAATGTGAAGCTACAGAGTGCTGGAGGTCACAGATTCTCTCCGAAAAAGTTTGTGAGGTCGAAGAGTTGAGCGGCATATCTGAATTTGATATTGGAGAAGAATAATTAGCATGTACTAATTTATTTTAAATGTATTTACATATTTATTTATTGTTTTTGTATTTATATTTATGAATGTATTGAATTATGTTTTCACTTGTTTAGTTCCCTGTTACGATAAATTTACGTTCCTTATTAATTGCATATTTTTATTTCCGTTATGGCTGGGGGAGGTGGGTTATTCCATAAACATTTTAGAACATCATTTAGTGTTAGTATATATATTCAATTAATGTTTTTTTTTTTTTCAAAATTTCTTATGTGTGAACAGAAGCACGACTAGACCCATGCACTAGATAAATATTTCATTTATGTATTTTTTATTACGTTATTGATATAAAAACACCTACTACTTCTCTTTCAACAACAAGGAAAATGTTTGAGCTCACCTTGCCTCAAGTTCTTTCTCCACAGTATGAAGTTTAACAGCAAATTACTTTATCTCTAAAATAATTAGCATAAGTTGTTATTAAAATTTCTCCGCAAGCTATCTGAAATGGCCTGGGGATCAACGAATTGCTGAACCCTGTTTTAGCTCATTAAGGATGTGAGAACGACTAGCATACGCATGACTTCATATGACTTGACGTTACACCCTGAACAGAAACGCACGGAATTTGGGAAGCTTCTCTAGTCCCGATCGACAGCGGAAAGAGCCGAACTTTTGTTTTCACTTCACACGAACGGAACGCCTGACTGTGACTGCAGTCCCGAGTGACAACGGAGAGAGCTAACTTATTACTTCACTCCACGCTCTTTGTGTAATTTAGTTCTATTGCATACACATATTCCATTTATTGCTGGAATCAACACACAATGTATGTATTACATTCATTGCAAATTAATTTGCATTTATAGTGCAGAACATTATCTTGCACAAAATATATTTCGGCCGCTGTGGATGAGGATAGGTTTTTCCAACCACAATCTTCCTTAATAATGCTGTCCATGCTTATTTCCAAGCTTGCTTTGTGCCTACGACGTATGTCTTTCATTTTAGAGTTTAGTTTTCCTTTCGTAACCATAATTAGGCTGTCGAGCAGCTTGTCTTTAACAAAGAAAAAGCATTTAATTTTTCGGGGAGTGCTATGTGCTATCATGTTTTCCTAGATGTTTAATGTACTCAAATTCCCTACCACATCCCAAGCTTACGAAATGTTTTGATGATGCACTCATTATTACACATATGTTACAATGAAGTCAAAGAAAATGCAGTGGAAACAGAGAAATCAGGCTATTAAACGGAGGGGTTACATGAAAACCAAAATTTAAAAATCGCTCTATCGGCACCCATATTTTTACAACAAAATTTGGTATAAATAATTTAAATAAATAAAAATTTGTTTCTGGAAATCAAGGGACCTGGAGTCTTTGGAATAAATGTATACTTGAAAACCAAAATTTAAAAAGTGTTTTTGCGTTTAATTTTCTTTACATTTTTTAAAAATTACTGAGGAAGTAATTCAGTGTATAAAATATATTTATAACGATGCATATGTTTTATATTTAACAAAAGTATCGTCGTGAAGATAGCATCTGTAAAATATTAATCTAATATGTGTGCGAATTATATTTTCATATAACAGCGTTCTGAAATAACATTTGGAAAACGTTCGCGGTATATGTTTTTAATACAATAACATTTAAATTCAATTTCAAAGATATTAATGACTTGATAACAGACACTGAAGATGTTTATGTTCTCAATGAAAAGGAGGAAATACTAGCCCAAGTGAGCAAACAGAAGTGAATATCAATGCATTTTCTTTGACCTCAGCCTCTCGGGACTGTAGCCAGACAGCCAGGTGACTTTCCGTGGCTTTGTAAAAACAATCGTGCAGCGAGTACAAGTTCGGTTCTCTCCGCTGTCGCTCGGGACTGCAGCCAGATGTGAGGTGCCAGTCTCTGTTCAGGGGCTAACTAAAGTTTCAAATGCCCCCATTAAAAAGTACACCTGAAAGATTTATTGATCTCGCAGTCCAGTTTATATCTCTATTCTTCGACATGACAGGCCTTCCGAAAATATCTCATAAATCGGCGATTAATATTCTCACCATATGAACTGGGTTCCATCTTGCTGAAGCCGTGTGGACTCATCCACTGGATAATTTTGTAGTTCATTACTGAAAAAAGTTTCAGATACATTGTCACATCGTTGGAATACAGAAATTACTACGGACTTCATAGGATCGAGGCATCGACTGTTTTGACAGTATATTTGGTTCGAAAGGTATTTTCTTGATGTTAAATACAGAATTTGTTGTTATCTGATATCTTTAAGCCTATTTCATCAGAGCGTTTGAAACGACGCGGTCTCAACATATAACTTCGCAACGATCATGCTTTCATAATATAAATTTACTTCAAATGCGAGGTGCAAATGAAATTGAAGGGCCTTACGAAAAATTATCGAGGTTCAACATTAATCATAAATTTAATTGTGACCTTGAATTAATCCAATAAAACTCTCCGTTTCCACGCGCCAACCTGTGGTTACGATGGCTGTTCAATAAAAATGATCATAGCTTTTTTTAACAGCATACCTTTACTCATCCTCATACTTTTGATGATCCTTCTCGAAGTATTCCTCTTTGTATGCAATGCTGTACCGGTTTGCCTTGTATTCAAAAATATGCTGAAAACCATTTTTGACAATCCTTCAGAATCTCATCCGCATCCTTTACCACTGCCTCTGATGAGGGAAACGTCTTCCAGGAAATGTTTCTTCTATTTGGGGAAAAGAAAAAAGCCACACCGAACTAAATTTGGACTATTAGGAGGGTGAGAGACAGATATATGGATTTTTGTGAGATATTCAGCAACAATATTCAGGAACAACATTTGCGATGTGTGGCCGTGTATTATTCTGTAGTACTGCCCTACTGTCACAGTTGTGTGTGCACGGACGACATGCTTATAAATCATTCCTTGAACATCGAAAAGGTAACTTTCTCAGCAGAAGCATCCACTTTTTTATTTTATTTTATTTTATTTTTATATGGAGATTTGCTGTTTTCTCTCAGAGTCAAAATGAAATAGCTAAGTTCCATCAGCAGTGATTACTTTTGAAAGAAACTCCGCAAATTTTGGTACATCATATTCAACTGCATGCGAACTTCCACGCAAACATCCTTTTGTTCGGGCATCTTGGAACCTACCCTGCACAAACAGCCGCATGTGCAATTTTTAAGTTACCAACCTGTGGGCGGACCCAGTGAAATTTTTAGAAATTTTGAAAGTGTTCTCAGTGAAATTGGGTGACTCTCTCTTACAATTAAAGCAGCAGTGTTAAAAGATTTCATTCGTTAGAGCAAAAACTGGAGTAGCGGGTGCCCTTCCTTTCTTCCTTCTTTGAAATCGATTGCCTCCCCTCTTTAAACATTTTAAATAATCTTCGAGCTGTTCTATAAAGAAAAATAGACTTTCCAAAGGCCTCCTGTAGCATTACATAGGCCTCAGCTGAAGATTTGTTGAAACGAAAGCTGAATCTTAGGGGAGTATATTTTTCTTCGAGTGTCTCTTTTCCATTTTGCTGAACATCTCAACTTGCACACCTTTCGTCGGCGGGAATCGTAAGCGACAACCAAACTAGCACCATAAGCACATTGCGCTTTAACCTAAGAAAACAACGTAAAGTTAAATTTTAATGCGAGAAAGTAAAGTACGTTCCATCATGTTTGAGCTGCTCTCATATTAACATTATAGGGCACATGCTATAGAAAGAATACAAAACTGAAATTTGAGATAAAGCAAACCTAATGGATCGTACATGACACATGAGCTACTGAGTATTCACAACTTATACGGTATTTATTCCTAAGTTCTCTAGCTACATGCTGTTACATGAGACTGCTGTTGGCGACAGTATTCATTTCTATTGCGCAATGAGTATTTATGATTATGTGTATTGACAGACTTCACTGGTTTAATGGAATAGTGATTCACATTTCGTTAATAATATTCCAAAAACACGTACACATGAGATGCAAGAATGCAGCCAAGCGTTTTCATTGATGAGATATTGGAAGATATTGACAACTGCTTAGAAAAATCTTCAATTCTAGTGGGGACAACATTAATAGAAGGTTTCAGCAGATTTTTTTTTTAAAAATCTTCAGTAGTAAGTTATTTAAAAGAAGTTAATAAATAAACAGTTCACTTAGTTTAGTTGCTAGCACTAAATAAACCCAAAAAGCGGCGGCTTTGCCATATACAAAAAGACCTCGTGTGTTCAAAATTTATATGGCTCTTTCTGTAATTCTACGGTAATGACATTATTAACAAATGCCATAAGTGGATCAATTGAGTCGTGTAATTTTTCGTATCTTTCTCCAACTATCTGCATAAAAATTTTGCTTAAAATTATTGAATACCTGGTGTAAAAACCATGAGGTCCATGCTTTGTAACATTTCAATGCTAAGATCAAGTTTGTAAAAAAAAAAAAAAAGAAGAAGAAAAAAAGAAAAAAAAAGTTTCCAAAACTATTAATGTCCCCTAATTATATAATGACAGATCATGTATTTGCAAGAAAGTTTTTAGCGGGGAAATTAATAGCATAATGAACTATACAAATTCTAGTATTGCTGAAAATGTATGCTAACGTATTTGCTACAAGCTATCGGTTGAAGTCGTCCGCTTTCTCTTTGTGAAATTGACTGGTTGATGGGTGTTATATCTTATGCCGCAGGCGACCTTGCGACACCTCTGTGAGACACCGCTGTGCTCCTTATATTGTGGTGGTAACATGGGGTTGAGTTTCGGATCTCACCTTCACACAGAATTTTCGAATGGTGGTGAAGCAGTTCCAGATACTTCGCGATCCCTGCTAGCCACTCGTCTAAATTATCATTCTGTAACTTATTTAACGAACTGGGGTCGGACTAGGGATGTCGCTACAAAATTTATCTAAGGAAATACTAGCATTCGTTATTCAAAACGGGATCAAATTGGGAAAATATTGGAACTAGGTATGCACTGAAAAACAAAAAATATTAAAACAATAGGGAAATTGTATTTATAAACAATAACTATTACTTACATTCATGATGGACGTCACCCAAGATGGCTATCCCGGAGAAGTCGGCGGCATGTCCACTCTCCTCAACCTGACACACCCTACTCTCGAAACCCATTAAAATAGGCTATTTAATCCTTATTGCGCATGCATAGATACTAATTTTCTTTACATTATCTATCCAGCTGTCTCTTCTACTTCTTAAAGCTTTGCTACAACAAATTTCCTCAAACCCCCCTCGCATATGCCACATCATCAGCATGCACACGGCGCTTATGGTTTAGCATTGTTTATTGTTGCTTTATGAATTGTGTGATATGCAACCGAAGCATGAGATTTTAGATCAATCTTTGTCGAATGATTTAAATGCTGGAATGTCGTGTTAGGCTCATAATGCTCTCACCTCCAAGTTCACGTACCTCAGGCTATGATATCGTCTACCGTTCTCCTCTTTAATCCTCTCAGCTTCTAGGAATATCCTTCAATCTATTTGCTTCCTATAGGCTCCTAAAGGAATGGTCCTAGCGTGAGTGTGGCTCCCATTCTATTAAAAGCTGTAAATTAACTCTCAAGTTTAACCCAAGTGTGTATTTACGGAGTCCAACATTGTCTACCAAAAGTTGCATTGGATGAGACTATTTTAACACATAGTGTAAAGAGAAAATCTTTTGTATTAAAGAAAATTTCAGATGCGTGGAGAACTTTATGACGGGTCGCTTCTGTGCTGTCTTACAAAATGTGCAATATTTACAAAGCAAGTTTAGGTTTTGCTCTCTTTTTATCTAATTCCTACTAATGGTTTTCTTTTTTAGGTAAGTTTCCTATAATAAACACTTATTTTCTCCTGTTTATTTTTACAAAGGTTTCCTAAACGCAGTACATGCAATTATACAGGACGTTTTGGCAAGCTGAACTTGCATCTCCCTTTTTCCGATGCCTATCTTAATAGTCTTTTAATTGACTTTTATGTGTTGTCACTTGCTCCCCGTTAGATAGCAGTGTAAATTTTAACATACAAAATAATTTCATATTATATCGTCATATTATTAGCTATCATAATTACAATAATTATGTACTAAATTAGTTAATATATCCGGCAGTAGGCTAGGCAATAACGATCAGTTTCACGATATTCGCAATTAACGCCGTATTGAAGTAATGTACCCGATTACATACCGTGTTTATTGGACTAAATGTGCAGTGTAGCGATTGCTGACTGAAATGATTAACACGAGAACCGAAAGCAGCAAAAACGTGCAACTAAAAGAAGGCTTCTATCTGCAGAGGAATAAGATAGTGTGTTAAAGCGACAAGCTTTACAGGTATGCAAACTAAACAGAATATATCACTACAAAAAACTAGGAGTTTAGTTACAGGAATAGGTAGTAAGGGCTTGAAATTTCACTAACTAGAATCTAAACCACTTCAAAATTCACATCCTACTTGAAAAGTAAACACAAAAATTAAATAAATTATTAATTTAAAATAGAATATTTTAACAAATATGAGATTGCTCAATAACCAGCATTAGATCTTTTGACATCCAATAAGAAGTTTCGCGGGTTAACGGGGGGGAGAGGACAGCAGCATTGCTAAACTTTGCTGGCAGATAGAAAGGAGGAAGAGGGAGTAGGTAAATTTTTAAAGTGAAAAAGCTCAGATAGGAAGAGGCAACCGGGAAGGGAAGTAGAGGAACATGGGTCACAATATTTTTGGAGGGGAAAGTATTTACTTTTGTACCGTTTTCTTTTGTTCATTTTATTTATGTGATTAAAAATTTTATTATATGTTTTTCTTTTTTAATTTATTTCATTATATATTATTTTTAAGAGTTAAGTATTGGTATGTGCATTTTCAATATATTTTCTAGTGCATTGGGAAAGCAGGTATGGTCCCAGGACCCGGACTATATGGATGAGTTAGATTTGAACAATTATATTTGATAAATGAATACTCCATCACACCACCCCACCACTACTACAAAATGATTCTAGTGCCAAATTAGACGGACCAAATGAATTGATAATTAAATTTACTTTACGTGTTAAGTAATTCCTTTATTATTACTTTTAAGATAATTGAAGACGTTAAACTTTGCTTATTTTGCTTACTTTACAATTGCAGGTATGTTTCTTCTTTTCAGAGTTTAACTTCAGGTTCAAATTTATTGGATCGTTGCTCAATTACGTGCAATATGATTGTACTTCTCAGTGTAATTTCCTTAAACGTATATGACTTCGTGTCATCTAGGTATCAATATGTATGTTTATCTCTCAGTCACCTTATTCTTTCCGCGGATTACATCTTTTAGAGCATTAAAGAGATGAAAATCAGAGTGTGTAAGATTGTCTAAACTTGTGTGGTTCCAGGTTGACAAGAAAGAGAACTTTGCTTACATCTTTGTGAGGGTGAATGCACCAAAAGCACTTCTTCCACTGTCGAATAATTTTGGCATATACTTTCAAGTTAAGTTGCATTATCAGGCAGAACATTGAGACAAATAACCCTTCAGATTCCCGGCTAAACTTACTTGTTCAAGATTAGCTGTGTGTAGTCTCTGGCTCCCCCCCCCGATTAATTTGGTTTATTTTACGGACGCTTTTCAACATCTCAGTTCATCAGCATCCCACTCAATTCAGGGCGTGAAGCTGCCGACAAATTTTGTTCAGAGGTCTCTTCTTTCAAGCTTGGGGTTCTTTTTCGTGCAGTAAATGTACGACACGGGACCCACGGCTTTACTTCCCTTCCGAAGGATTTTTACGCCCGAAAAAATTCATCGACCTTGGCCGGGGTTGAACCGCAATCTTGGGTTTACGAGATGAGTATGGCTACCACCTGACTTGAAGTGATGAACAAGATAATGCTGGAAAGAAATCGCCACTTTCGTCTCGCAACGAGCAAGTAACTTCAAATAGAAGATATTCTCTGCTCCACATGATAGCAATTAAGTATTTTAGTACATATGCTTCACTATTCTAACAGGTGGACATTGTGTTGACAGTGCCGACAGAAATATTATCACGTACCAAACAGTGACAGGGATGCATAGCTCTGACGGATATTTCCAACGATAGAACAAATATGAATTTATTGCCACAGTAAATTTGAAAATGTCCTCATAGCCCCAAATGGCCCTCATACCCCGTTGGCTGAAGACTCCGACAATGAAACTACCAATAGAGTCGGAATGACCAGAGAGCGAGATGTAATAATACCATCTTTAAATACAAAATATCTTCTAGGCTGAGTTGAATAACTCAAACTAAACTTTTCCATGTGTCCAATTTTCATATTATTTTATCCCATTAGATTCAAATATTGGCAGGGATAATGCTAAGAGACCTTATCTATACCTAACTCTACTAATCTCAGTCGGGTTACCATTTTCCTGCGATTCTGCTTATCCTGTGCTTGTCATGAAACGCTGTGATCACTATATTTGCTTTGATCGAGGCTAGCCTAACTCCTGATTGACAATTGAAATGCCTATTACTTGAAAATTTTATTATACATATTTAATATATTACCCGATGAAATGACAGTTACATAGGGTCATCGACAAGTTTCTCCGCACTTGGGTGATATGCACCACAGGAGAAAGTTGGTATTCCTACATTTCTGATATTCCTTCCTTAAAACCGGTTTTCAGCAGGTAGTCCGCCCACCATTACTATTGTTTGAACTTTGGTGTGCGTGCTTGCCTTGGTGGTTAAGGGAACACAACTATACGCTCGGCGGACAACCAGTGCTGTCACCCGAATTCTCTTCCCTAGTGAAATTTCGACAACACAGTGGCTGCGAAGCTACTCCCTGGCTTCGGCACTAGAAATATATATTTAAACAGCGATTGTCGACCAATGAAGTCCACAGTGGCTCGATAATATTTAAATTAGGCGATTTTGTAAGCCAGGGAAGGTATGTAATGTTGATCTGTGCTCCTCAAAATGAATCTTCGGTGATTCTAGCTGTAAGAATGGGGACACGATCATCTGAATGATGGCATTCCCTGTTGGAAACAATGTCTGCATCATTGATGTACATAGTCTGAAAACCATATGACAACTCAAACTGTCATACCGCTACCATGCTTCGCTGTTGGAAGACGTCTAGATTGCATGCTTTTACAGGTGCTGTTCGTGTACAGGGAGATCGCGTCACGCTTGATCCAAGAAAGTGGGCGGGAGGAAGCCGGTAGAGCGCGAAGTAAAAAGCGCATGCATACAGGCATCATTTTATTTCAGTAACAATAGTTGCTCGGCATTCACACATTCTCGACATCTTTTGATGAAAATTTAATTCGCACGCAAAAGTTCTTTTATAATCATTCTAACTTTTGCTCTTATATTCCCTTTCAGTACATCTACAGTGTGTTGGCATTTCTTCAGACTCATTTTGGGGATCCCCACAGATAATCACAGGCTGTAAGATCTGAGGAGTATGTGGGTCATAACCCTTAGAAATAATTCTGTCTTGCAAAACTTCCCTTATAGCCCCTAAGGAATCATGGGCAGTATGACTTTGGCAGAATCTTGTTGAAAATATGCATATTACCTCTCATGACCAGTTAATTGTTAAAAAAGTGTGCCAGCATCTGCTTACAATACCTCTCCGAATTTACAAATAACACAGGTTTTATTATTGGATTTGTTGTGGCGACAACTGCATACCAACCTTTTCCTCATGGCAAAGGCATTTCATTAGTAATTCGTGGAGTTTCTGTGTTGCAGAATCTATTGTTGTGAACATACGTAACGATGTAAATGAAACCATGATTCACCAGAGAAAATAATCAAATGTGGATCAACAATACCCTCATGAATATTATGTAAAACTCTGTTCACTCGACTTTCGTTGTCGTGCGGCCGTTAATTCTTGATAAAGTAACTCTATAAGGTTTCAATTTTAAAATTTTAGTTTCCATATGGAGTGAAAATTTTGAAACGCCTGATTTTTGTGCTACACTACGTAAAGATTTATTGGGAGATTGTTCAAGTGTTGCCCCAGTTTTTCTTCTGTTAGAACTGTACGTTTAGGCCTACGAATTTGAGGGCTGTAGGTCCTGGTGATGTGGTGTTTACCATACTTGCCTCCTAAACCCAATATCGCGGGTTCGAACCCGGCCAGGACCGATGGATTTTTTTCGGGCGTAAAAATTCTAAATATGACTTCCTTCGGAAGGGAAGTAAAGCCGTGGGTCCCATGTCGTACATTTACGGCACGAAAAAGAACCTCAAGCCTGAAAGAGAGGTCTCTGAGCAAAATTTATCGGCCGTTTCACGCCCTAAGTTGAATGGGACGCTGATGACCTGAGATGTTAAAGAGCGTCCATAAATAAATGAATCAAAAAAAAATTTGAGAAGTCAAAGATCCCACACTTCTTTAAACCTATTGACAAGTTTCTAAGTACGAATGCCACAGAATCTGCCCACAAGTTGCTTACATATTTGTCGGCAAACTTTTATCAGAGACACGCCTCAATATTTACAGAACATCAAAGTGAGAGTTGTGAACCTTGGCGACAAAGTGGCATTTGTAGTGGACAGCTTGGAGTTTTGTCGACATTCTTCCGCTTTCCACTTCCATTACTCGACATTGCTCGTCGTTTTCCCCATTCACTACTTTCTCACTTCGATCATGGTTTAATTTCATTTCAACTCTTTTGAAGAGATGCTCAAGGTGCAGCTGTAGGATTTCTTCTGTACTGATCTCTCGCTTGCTTTCTGAACCGAGAGAGCCAGAAAAGATACGATATTGATGGACTCACCGGGTCACAGAGGGGCAGTGGCGGTGCCTCTCCAGTTTTAAGTAAAGCGAACTAGTGGCGAATGACGGAAAGAGTAGCCAGAATATCATGAAATATAAATCCCTTAAAAAGGTTGACATGAAAGAACCCAGAAAGACCACAAAGTACTTGGGGAAAGTTCTAAATAGATAGAAAAAAAATTAAAAATACTTTTAATTAAAGCTGATTGAAGTGATATTGAGAACACCGTCGGAGACGTCAAATTTGCTGGCTATTGTTGCTTAAGGTATGAAAATATGACTTTTATAGCATTCAAGTATTTTTATATAATAAAGAACTGTTCAAACATTGAAAAAATCAATGTTTGTTCTCTTCTCTGGACTTGTTGAAATTGTTTACAAGTTACCATAGTAACAAATGTTTATGTAAACAAATGAAGTATTATATAGCGATGCAGAAAAAAAATACCCAGATGATATGAACGGAAGAGTAGGGTGTAATTTGGAAATATCTCAAAAGATTTTCAGTTGTGTAATGTAGTGAAATTACTTACATTGCTGAATTATTCGTGTTCAATTTTATTGTTATAATAAAACATTCATCATTTTTGTAACTTTTTTACAAAAATTATAAATATTCACAAACCTACCTTAAGTAAAAATGCATTTAAAACTTTCACAATCACATTGTTGTGGTTTTTTCTTTTTATATAAGAATATATATTTAAATATTTTATATTTCTTATTGGACTTAGTTTTCTTCCTCTTTCCATATCAAAAGCTGGGGTAGTCCGTTCCGAAACTAAAGGAAGTGGTCGATCAACATTTCGCCTTCCCACTGGTTCATGTGTAAGCCAGCCATGAAATAACGAATATGGAATATCAACTGCATGTGAGACAAGCATTATGTTTGATATTTCTATGTTTATTCTATCATTGGCTATACTTTTGATTTCTTTACAAATTTTTCATTTTCAGTAGAGCTCTCCTTGTGGCTGCCCTTGTCTGCAGTAGAATCTTCAGTTCTACTCTTCCTTAAAAGTTTTAGGAAACAGCGTCAGGGGTTTCCAGTGGGTACATTCGGCCAGAACATATCCCATTCCTCATCCCGTCTCAAAAAGAGTAGATTCTCCTAACAGAATTATGCTTTATTTTTTAGCCTTCCAACTTCCTAAAACAGGCCATTCCTGATCTCGGCTTTCCCCTAGAACAAGCATATATACCTTTTTAGCCCAGATTAGTTTAATTTCATTTGATAGGCTCATGGAACTTAAGTGTTACGTTCTACCTCGATTTCCTGTCTGCTGATAACCTCTAGCCTTGTTCTAACCTTCTTCCATACGTTTTTATCATTAGCAATGACTCGTTGCCGTATTGAACCCAGGCTCTGAGTCCTCTGTAGCCCAAAAGATCGTGTATCTATGTGTGTTACCATGTGTCAACGCTGTTTTAGAAATAATATTGTGCATTTCAAGGAGTTCAGTACTCGTACTCTTCCTTAAATGTCCATTTATACAGACATTAAGCTGTATTTCCGAATATTTTTCTGAAAATCCATATTCATTTAAGTGATTTATACTATAAATCCCAAATGTGTAAAACTTTTTAATTGTTCTTTTATTTCCAAATCAAGCAATAACAGCAATATCATAAGTAATGAACATTCTGAATTGTAAAATTTTCCCTGTTGAGTTTCAAGTGGTATTTGTAAGTGAAATAAATTGTTTATATATAATATGATAATGATGATGGCACCGCGACCTAGAAACTATTTTGCCAGATGATAGATAACATAACCGAATGAATGCAGCAGACTTTGTAGCCTAGGTTTCCCAGGCATTCATCTAAAGAACTGAGAAAAACCCATGAAAAATCCCTATGAAATAATCCCCAAGTCGAACTGAGATTCAATAAATGGTAAGCCCAAACGGTACCACTAGATTAAGGCGGTGGTAAAATTGTTTTCATTATCTTCCAGTGAGCCTCGCTTGATCGTACATACTCTACCTTCTGCATGAAACAGGAGCAAAGAATTTTATTTTTTATTTTAATTGCTAAAGAAGAATGCCATTTGATAGACGGCGTAGCGAGATAACCCTCACACGTAATCAAGGCTAAGAAAATTGCGTCGGAGAGATTTTTACTTTGAAAAGTTCTCCTTGCCGCTTTCTTATAGCACGCCAGCCAACAAGAAACCTCTCGAGGAAGGAGAGAGATTTTTAATCAAGATGTACGCAAAGAGTGCCACATACAGTTCTGCCCTTCTTCCCTTACCGCAACCATTTACATCCATCCTATTTGGTAAAACTTCATTAAAATAACTAAAAGTGCCTCCAGCACTGTTCGAAAGCAATACTCAGTTTTATTCTGTCGATTTAATATCCCCAAACTAATCACTGTTTGTTTTTATTATTAACACATAAACTTGAGAAGAAAGCGTATTTCTTAAAGTAGTACTCTGTTTTGAATCAGACATTAAAGAAAATAAGGTCATTGAGTTTATGGATATTTGAATTAAATTTGTATTAATTGCACAAAACCTATTAGTGATTTTGGAGGATATTTACTTACTCCAAAAGTCGGAAATAAAAGTGCTCTATGCTGAATAAACTATGAAAGAAATATCTACTATATCTTGTGAAATTTACGGTCCTGGTGGTGTAGTGGTAACCATATTTGCCTTCTAAATCTAACATCACGGGTTCAAACCTAGCCAGAATAGATGGATTTTTTCGGGCGTAAAAATCCTACGTCGTGGGTCCCGTGTCGTACATTACGAAAAAGAACCTCAAGCCTGAAAGAAGACGCCTCTGAGCAAAATTTGTCGGCCGTTTCATGCCCAGAATTAAATTGAACATTCATAACCTGAGATGTTAAAGGGCGTCCGTAAATAAACCAAATCAAATCATTCCCGTTCCTGCAATGTCATAGGAGGTAACCGTTCTCTGTTAGCTCTTCCTGCGTTTCTTTCTCTGGAGTTGTACTTGGTAGTTATTTATTTATTTTTGCTGTTTTCGTAATTTTCCACATACATTTCAATTTTAACGTTGTGTATCTAAGAAATATCTATACAGTTTGAGTTCTACGGAATGTTTCAGTGCTTTTCGGCCCTAATTTTTTTTCCTTTATATAGTTATAACAGTCAAACAAATGAAAGTAATTCTGTGACATCTAACATGGATGTATATTCACACATGAGAAACCTGATGACTTTATAGTTAGTGTTGAAAGTGATTGTAAATAGCATCAAGGCACGCTTTTGATGTTATGGAAGGTATTTACTAAAACAACGGATGTCACAGTCTTAATTTACCGCCGAATATCTGTTTTCAATTCAGCGACTGTAATCACACACTATTTTAGAAGTTTCTAGATTAAGTGACCGTTACCTTAGTTTCTGATTCTGAGAGGTCTGGATACACATGAGCTGATTTGAGTTTGCCTTTCTCTTTCGTGCTGTTTTGTCTAGTGCTTCTCCATTCTACATCTCTGGCTCCACCCGCGCCTGGTAGTCGCTACAGGATTGGTAAGTTTCTTGCCTATTTTAGGATTAGCACTACCACTTTGGGGGCTCACTACTAAATATCACTTTAAATTTGCTTTAATTTAAATTAATTAAATTAAAGGTTGATTACAATTTCGTGATTCTTTACAATTTGACTGGCTCTGTATCTCGAGGTTCTTGAAACTTTGAAACATTCACAACTCAGGTAATAATAGCAGCAGGTGTAGAATTCAGAAAAGGGTTTTAAATGTTAAATATTTTAGATTTTAAGAATATTTAATTTGTATTTTAATTGATATGGTATAATGTATCACATTTAAGCTTCCTGCAATTATGGTACGTTTGCAGTTGATAAAAATGTTTTTTTTAAGGAAAATATCTTCAATGTATAAGTTTTAATGCATAGAATTACTGGCTAAGTATTGCCTAAACATAAGTAATTTATATCCTGTGTTGATTTTTTTTAAATTTATAATTAGGATCAATTCATAGTATGGGCAGCAATGGTGATCTCTTGCATAACATTCTTTTATATAATTCTTCAGAAACTGAATACTGATTTATTGATACATTTTTATTTATTGTTTCCTGTTTAAAATTTATTTATTTCTAATTTTGCAAAACTGTTAATTCTTTAAAATTGTATTTGTACTTCTATTTTCCCTTTGTTATTTATATTGTCGCGTTTTCTCCAAATATGCTCGCGATATCAAATGGTCTCTCCAGCGACTCCACTAAATATGTCGGGAACTAACTTAAATTTAAGAAGCACTCGTTCACTTCCTAATTCTGCTGCTTTAATGAGGCGATATTGGGAGGGGTGTACTCAGATCTTAATCTTCATCAATCCTTCATATCTAAACAATTAGAAAAACGAAGTAAAATAATCAAGAGCTAAATACCGTAACTAAGATGTGCTCGTTATTTCATAATAAGTTTAATTTATTCAATACTTTGTTTACACATCCTGACTGATAATTGGCATACAATACCTCGATGACCTTGCGGAACTGGGGCACATCCGTTAATTTCTTAAGCACCGAAGCAGAAGGAGGAAGTCCGCTTAATCATGCAAAAACTAGCTTTATATCTTTCCGCGCATGCGCCACCGTCTTCCTCCATTCATACGTTCCTTAAAACCAATCTTAAAGACCCTTCCCAGGGCATATCGCAGCGCATAAGTTTACAATACTGCTTACGCATACACTACTAAAATATAAGAACCACAATATGGCACAGAGCTAGATTTATATGCAAGTTGTTAAATACACTTAGAGCCTTAAGGTTAGTCATTCTCCCTTCCTATTCCTGGCCTAATTCAGATATCTATCTAGAGCAAATTTCACGCTTTATGTAAAATTTGAGCTTTCCCAGTGTATGTTATTATAAATGAGTTCTCGGGAGAGCACCCAGGTAAGACGCGGTTATTCAACCAAGTTTTCGACGACTGTCTCTGCCATTTTCTTCAGGGATCTGCTGCTGAAGTGCCTTGGGGGCTGACTGTGTCTATATATATTTACTTCTAGTCGTAGGCGTGGCTCCTTCGTGACGCGAGCCAATGGGAGACGAGAACTGCTTTTCTGCAGCAGATCCCTGAAGAAGACGGCAGAGACAGCCATCGAAAGCTTGGTAGATTCACCGCGTCTTACTCGGGTGCTCTCCCTAAAACTCATTTATGTTAACGCTGAAGCACTAGTCTGACGGCGAATCAGGTGATGATATCAAATGCTACTTGATAATTTTAACCCAAGTACATGAGATTAGGAGGAAGCTCTTAGAAACAAAGCAACCACGTCAGTTTACCACTCTCACCTTGAAGCACTCAAATGTTGAAATTACAAGTAGTAACGCAGAAGTGACGTTTCTGAACCTGAAAACGCTTGAACATATGCGAACATTTTGACAAAGTAAATATTTCAGATTGTAAAATGTATAAGGTATATTCATACCGCACGTAATATCAATATCACTGTTACAGAATAGCTCAGTTCATGCATATCTCGCTGCTTGTGCGGTTATTTTAATATGAAGCACACACGAAAATAAATGCCGCGCGCCAGCCTCCCCCACGCCAGTAAAGAATGCTTACAATAAAGAACAATTTGGCCATTGCGTAGCGCTAATAAAGAGTGAACAGAGTCATGAATTTTAATTAACCTGCACGTGTGGGCATGACTATGTGTGTGTAGAGGGGGAGGAAATGCGGCTGCCTGTTCTTTTAGCAGAAATAAAAAGTTCATTGAACAGCGTTTCTACAGCGCTTAACATTCACCAAGTTTCTAAATGGCACATAAACAAGCGTTCATTTCAAATCTTCCTAGTGTGATCAGCTACCTGTTTAAAATAAATTAAATTACGTCAATTTAGATGCTGAAGAGAATGTTTAATCAATTGTTACCACAGATACTTTTTTCAACAGTTGCTTGGCAGCCTGCATTGTTGTTATTGTTTAAATTTAAACGGAACAATACTCTAAAACGTCATCCCTATGTTATAATGTTGAGAGTTCCCCCATTTCTACTCCTGGAATCCGTGGTTTGATTCTTTGAACTGCATGAAGAATTTTTCTTCGATAAGATTATTCCTATGGTGACCATTTCATTTACGTACCCTTATGTTTAAATACTTACCTATCACATAAAAACACCCTCGCTCTCATCTCCATTTGGACAACGTACGTAAACGTATCTCGGCCTAAGAAATCAGCTATAATACTGCCACGCCAGAGGAATGCTCATAAGTTCATACAAACAATAAATTGGATTGGATAAAAATACTACAGAAACAACTACGCCTTTAATGTAATAATTGTGGTTTGATAATTAAATTTTTCAAAATGTTGTGTACCTTACAAGGAAAAAAAAAAACATGAGGATTTATCAGGAGTGTTAACATTGCTGTAATAATAATAATTGTAATATTATGCAAAAAGAGTTATGCTTTCTTTCGAAAACTAACTTACTACTGTTAGACACCGATAGAATTGAATCCTTTTTAAAACTTGAGCATCTTAGTTAGAGGTGTTACTATAAGTTGCAAACGGTGGCTAGGTATGAGGGGATAAAAACTAAAATGTAATCAAAATTAGTTTTAAACTTCCACCACAACATCCAAATTGATACATTTTGCAATGAAAACTCTGCATATCCCAAAAGAATGAAACATCACAAAAAGCTTATACGAAAATAAAAGTCACTTATAGTTACAGCTTCGAGCTTGTAATTAATCTAGCTGGGAGTTCGCTAGGTTCTAAGCCATAAAGGTAAACACCGGGTACGTTTATTTTTTTACCACGAATCTTCAAACCACTTTAAAGTCAACAAAAAATGGGACAGGCGCTACAGAAGGGTTTGGGTCAACTGAAGGGGTCGAAGAAATAAATTTAAAATGTAGACGGATATTTCAGTTGGCTACTGCGAGTCCGATACCCACGGCGGTATCGCACCATTATCGTAATTCTCCCGTTTCCTCGGTTTCACTCCATCAAAGTACTTCGCTTTCTTAATCTTTCTGCTTTACGTTTAAAAGC
The DNA here is from genome assembly GCA_030762175.1 of Metallyticus violacea. NCBI lineage: Eukaryota > Metazoa > Arthropoda > Insecta > Mantodea > Metallyticidae > Metallyticus > Metallyticus violacea. The sequence goes on from CM060835.1 coordinate 70,578,083, forward strand.
AACTAAATGGGTGCCAAACGTGTATTCGTGTAAGGGTCAATCCGAATGAAATCCGATACCAAATAATCCTATAAATTAGTTATTTTCATAATATACAAAGAAGATTAAGAAATGTATAAAATGTGAAGGCTGTTTTTGTATAAATCCATCACTTTTCTTGTTTTAATGCAATAAACATATCGCAGCTAGGTAAATAAAAAAAAAAATTGAAGGACACACACTCAAAACAAACCAGTGTTACGCATTAAAAAAATTGCGATACAAATAAAAAAGGAGAATATACTGAACCTCTCCATTTGTTGTAAACTCACCCATAAATATCATCTCCAGACTGCTCAAATGGCCAACGCTATTCAAATTCCCATCTATAAAGCTCAAAGCTCCTCAACACAAACAAGAACCACCATAGTCTCAATAGCACTCCTCCACATAGGCAAAAGCAGACAAAAGAGCAAGAATTTTTAAATAGAATAACTAAGGCGTGTGCAAATATGAAGAACAAACAGTTCGTGCTCTCACACAAAATATTCATAACACACGCATGAACAAACAAGTCAGAACTGAAATTACATTCCAGCAATCTCATGAATTGAATTCCACAATATGGTCTTGTTAACAGAGGGGTACCTTAGCAACAGGCATGATCAGAAATGGCATAGCAGTCTTCAAAAGCAGACATAATAATAATAATAATAATAATAATAATAATAATAATAATAATAATAATAACAGAAACAAAGCAATATTTAGGAATCGTTTTGAAAAGTAAATCATGGTCAATCCTGAACCATTCAGAATGCAGGGCAGAGAAAGGGAAAGTGCCAACCACACTAGCAAAAGTACAGGCAGATCCATAGGGTGTTGACTAATGCATTATACCTTCTATTTACAAATAGAAACTCTTACACATATAATCTATTATAAAACAACTTATTAACACGATACTTTCTAACAGTTTACATGTTCCAAGAGCTGTGTTTGCTTTCCTGTTCAATGCAAAAATGGCGTCTGTCCAATGTAAAAGCACAAACCTTATCACAAATATTCTTGGGGAAAATTTAAACTCAATATGTTTCTGGGACAGGAAGGAATTTTCTAATTGGAGATATAGTTTTTTTAAAGTATTTTACAACACAATGGTAATTTTCAAAGACTTGCTTGCACTAGTAATACTGAAGCAAAGTAAATTATTATTATTATTATTATTATTATTATTATTATTATTAGTAGTAGTAGTAGTAGTAGTAGTAGTAGTAGTAGTAGTAGTAGCAGCAGCAGTAATAGCAGTAGAAATAGTAGTAGAAGTAGTAGCAGTAGTAATAGCAGTAGAAATAGTAGTAGTAGTACTAGTACTAGTAGTAGTAGTAGAAATAGTAATAGTAGTAGTAATAGTAGTAGTAATAGTAGTAGTAATAGTAATAGTAGTAGTAATGGTAGTAATAATAGTGGTGATAGTAGTAGTAGTAGTAGTAATAGTAGTAGTAATAGTAGTAGTAATAGTAATAGTAGTAGTAATGGTAGTAATAATAGTGGTGGTAGTAGTAGTAGTAGTAGTAGTAATAGTAGTAGTAGTAGAAATAGTAATAGTAGTAGTAATAGTAGTAGTAATAGTCGTGATAGTAGTAGTACTAGTACTAGTAGTAGTAGTAATAGCAGTAGTAGTAGAAATAGTAATAGCAGTAGTAGTAGAAATAGTAGTAGTAATAGTGGTGATAGTAGTAGTACTAGTAGTAGTAGTAATAGTAGTAGTAGTAGAAATGGTACTAGTAGTAGTAGTAATAGTAGTAGTAGTAGAAATGGTAATAGTAGTAATAGTAATAGTAGTAGTAATGGTAGTAATAATAGTGATGATAGTAGTAGTAATAGTAGTAAAGTAATAGTAGTAGTAATAGTAATAGTAGTAGTAATAGTAGTAGTAATAGTAATAGTAGTAGTAATAGTAATAGTAGTAGTAATAGTAATAGTAGTAATAATAGTGGTGATAGTAGTAGTGTTAGATCAGTTATTTGTTTTGTGATCATCAGAGCCCTGAAATTAAAGGCAAAATGCCTTTTTTATCTGATGGGTATATTTAAGAGTCAGATAGAAATGAACAAGTTTTCGTTTTTTGCCTATTTTGCCTTCTGTTTCTTAATTAAAGGTTTAAAGATTTTTTTTTTTTGCATATTTTGAATAAAAGTGGATTTTTGGAGATTATCTACGCATTTTAAAAAAACACAAAAGACTTTAGTATACAGAAGTGAAAAAGCTATAAAATTAAATGACATGTTCACTGTACAAACATTTTATTCAGAATCTTGTTATATATTTATTTCTTTTCAAGTAATCAAAAACTCTCTCCTCAACTCATTCACTTATACTCTTTAAATAGTCGAAGCTTCATTAGTGAAAGAAGCGCACGGTTACGACATAGTAATACCACAAAATAGAGAGTATGAGGGAAGTTCTGTAGTTTTGAATAGTCCTGGCGAATGACCTCGTATAAATTTGCGCGAGACTATTTTAGGAAATTTTTGGTGCAGGTAACTTCTAAGCTCATAAATGTAACAAACAATTGGAAGCGAGAAAAATGAGGGCGGTAAAGCTGTGCTATAAACTTTCCTTACAGTTGTTCAATGCGGAATTAAGAGAGATATTATCCTGATTGCACTATAAACAGTAAACAGGAAATGAACTCGACCAGAAACCACTGCACATCTTTTATTCATTCGTTAGGACTTCTTTATCTTGTCTTGATGAACATTTCCACGATGTCCCGAAAGGTAAATGCTCTTTGTAACTAGTAGGAGTTCTTCTGAAATATGAGTAGCTTGTTTTAAACATGATCCAATCACTTCAGTCATAGTAGAACATTCTTTTTCCATAATGAAAAATGTTCTCTCTGACAAGTGACTGGCTATGACAGTCCATACCTTGTAGAAGCATTCGTAACCAAGAAAAGTAAGCTTAAGCACTTTAATGATATCATAAGGAAATTATTAAGTACCTATTTTCATTAATGCAGTGCTATTGCTGTCTTTCTTCAATTTTAATAAATGCCTATTTTCATTATAATGCTGTCTATTTTCAATATTTTAATTGCCTCTTTGCCCGCCTATTTTAATCAAAATAAATGCCTGAACTTCCGGGCTCTAGTGATCACATATCACCTGCAGGGATCTTATTTCCCTTGAATATTTTTTGTAAAAAAGTAGTTATTTTTAATATTAAAACCTTTAATGCAGAATCTAATAAGCATAAACAAAAAAAAAACAAACAACTAGGCAGACTATGCATAGCAAATTTAGCTAAAATTGGACCAAAACTGATGCACAGGTGACATATTCCGTGTTGAAAATATATATTTAAGAGAAATTGACATTTTTTGTAAGTATGCATTTAATACTTTATACAGGCTACCTTTGCCCTCAAAACTGTCATTCTACGATTGAGATTATTCTGAAAATAAAAAGAAAGAATGCAGAAACTGACAGTAAATGGATATGAAATACATAATTGCACAGAAAAAATTATAGGTATATTGGAAAGCTACATAGCAAAATATTCTTTTATTTGGAAGTAGCACTGAAAATGCAATACATAACTGAATGGCTCACCACTAATTAACAACACAAAGCAAAGTAGACAGTTTGTAACAGTATACAGAAAGAACATAAATATGTAAACGTTTATAATTTATTACACGAAGAAGCAGGGCCTGGTCGTGCATATGGGCCATTTAAGCTGTGCGCAATTAAATTTAAACGTTACACTGAAGCTTTAAAAATGACAGGAAATGTAACATGTTCATAGATATTTTATATATTAATAAAAAATCATACATTGTCATTTTTAGCCAAAAATTCAATCTCAGTGGCCTTTAAATGATACATATCACGAATGTTCAGTAAATAAACTCACAAACATTCCTTTTATTGGGGTAAGTTCTGAGAAAGTCATTCAATGGTATCATGTCTGCATATCTTTTGTCAATACTATAATTAAAAGGATTCTTTGCTTATTGTATACTTATTTTCTAATGAATTTACAGCTTTGACAAAACATAGTTAAGATTATGCGAAAGATAGTAACAGAAATAGTATTATCAGCACGATAATGTAGCAACGCCCGGAAACCAGGCAATGTATAACAAACGCCAGTCACGCAAGCGTATCAATTCATATGTGGCAGTCATCAATAAATAAATCATTAAAAATAACAAAATATCTCTTAGTAGCGTAAATAGAGCTTCACAATTCTGTTAGCAGACAATAAATTCCCTTACGCTTTATATCGCCTACAATTTCTATATTTATTTTGCTTTACTGCAGGCTATACACATTACGAGATGAAAACCCCCATCTTGCTGGGTGGACCACAGCTGAACAAAGATTGGAAATACCACATCGAATGAGTTTCTCTACCCACGCGTAGTCTTGAAAAATTTCTATCTTTAGCTGAGATTTTTCTGTTAGCAATTATGTATCAACCTCCCCCCCATTCAATACAAAAGTGAAGGGAAAGAGAACTTCTCGAATAAAACTTGTTTTCTTTCTGTTCTTAAACGTTCTCCTTCCCTAAAGAGGTGGTTTATATTCACATAGCTTTCTACAATCATTTCTCTTTTTGTATGTTTGCCCCGTTGTTTATCCATCCTCTCCGTTGTCCTATATAATATTTGAGCTCCATTATATTCTACTTGCTAACTTTATTATCATCTATTCTTTTTACACGGATACTTTAATGAAGTGTTTTTCCTGTCTCTTTCTTTAATTACCTCGGTTGCTGTCGCTTCTTACAGAGTCGGAAATAAGTTTGACACAGTTCTTTACAAAGTGTAGGTAACAATTCACTATCCTACATTTCACTTCAAAGTACAAATAATAAAGGTGTTTGCTGAAAAGGCAGTTCAAATCTTTTATCTCCTTTAAAACAACGAAAAAAGTCTAATTTTAACAGTTGAAAGCTTGTCTCATAGAAACAAATTTCAAGAGCTATTAAAACGATGTCCTAATTATGTTTATTTAGAGGTTTTCATATTCTTTAAAGAAAAAGCCGGCTATCCTACATGTAAATAACTCAATAGATAACGAAAGTAACCGTATTTTACTGTAAAATCATTGCTTCTTTTAAAATTTGCTATATATATATAAAATTTTAACTTTAAATTTTAAAATTAAAAATTTCCTAGCTTAAGAAAAAACTAGTAATTATTATATATTATTTTAATTAATATCACCTGGTATCGATTGTTTGGTTTTGAATTAATACATTCTAAATATAACGCAGGCTTGCAATTTACTTGCACTTCAAGTAGAAGACTCAACCCGAAAGAACATTCCTGAAATGCTAAACGACATAATCACTCTGAAATTTTCTCCTTTCGTATATGTTCCTTCAGCTCTAGAAATAAATGAAAAATCATTAGAAACTACGTATGGTGAGGACAGTAGATGTACTACCAATTCAAAATCAATATACAAGATTACGTTATTATTACGAGATAGGATTTATTGAATATTTATTCTCTTCTATACAATCACAAAATCTGTAATAATGTTGCGGAAGTTCATGGCTATTTCATGTAATTTCTTCAACATAAAAAACAATGTAGCTATGATCTTGCTTACCCAGTTGTGGATATAAATTTGCCAGAGAGTACAGATCGTGCATCGAAGTTAGAAACCCACATTCTATAAGATGGAATAAGCGAATACTAACGTTGCTTGTATTACAAGTAAACTGCACTGTATTCATATCTTAAAAGGTGATACTTGCTGATATAAAATCGCAAATAATAATTCATGTTTCAGTTAATATGGGAACTGGGTAGAACGACGAGCAATATAAAGATAATGGAAAGGGCGCTGAAATATCGGTTCAGAAATTAGATGAAACAAATTTGTTAAGAGAATGCCTAGAATACCAAGAAAAAATCTAAAGGAACAAAGGTGCATAAAGAGTCTTCGGAAAAGAGATTTGAAGAAGTACAAATAATGTAAAAAATTTAAGAAAAACGGCAAGAAAGAAATGCGAGGATATAGAAATCAAAACATAAGAGATCCTTGGTTTTTTATGCATCGATTGGAAAGGGAAAAATATACAGCCAAAACAAGGAAGAATGAGCGAAAAAGTATTGCATGGGTAAGAACAGCAATATGGAGGTTAAGAGGCATAAGGAAAAGTATTCCATGTCCTATATGTGGCGGAAAAATAAAGTGAATACATGATATTTAAGTGCAAAGTAATAAAACTTTGGAGAAAAGACATTATTAAAAAGAAATGGTTAAAATAAATAGAAATATAGTTATAACGAAATGTTTTACAAAGATAGTAGGAATAAAGGACAACATTTAAGCAAAATGAAGAATAAATGGTTTTGTATAGTGAATAGAGACAAATAGTAACGATATAATTCATGCTAATTAGAATTAAAGAACTAAGAAATAAATAACAGTATAAGAATGGTATTGTAAATGATGAAAATGGTAAAGAGCCAGGACTGAACGCGTTCATATTCACTTGCACATTGCTTAGTACAAATAAATAAAAAAATTGGCAAGATGATGTCGCATCAACTCACTTTGTTCATTAAAAATTAACAATAAATGTATGACACTGTTGTTTATGAGTTGATACTACTATATTACTTTCTTATGCAAATATTTAATAAAAGCACAAAACCCGCTTTTTCCTCTTCTAAAATATTTGCAAATCATCTATGTAAACTAATAGAACTTTTGAAGTATCAAACTATAAAATTTCGAATTAAATTTGGCATGTAACAATGATAATATTTTTGTGACACGCATTCTATTCTATATTATGCGACCAAAAATGCTGTGCAACCTACGTAAATGTTGCACTTATTTTGTTTTAAAATTAATACATTTTGTATATGACATAATGTACGTATATCAAATAAAGTTTTCTCAAATGAAATCTCAACTTTCATCCTTTTGCTATGAGCAAGACATGAAAGCTTGTAATCCATCCGCGGAAGCCTTCGTCTGCACTAGCGCCACTTATTCGCAAATAGCACTAAACTTTAAAAATTGCATGAAATGAGCAAGTGTGACACATGAGTAAGCTGACAGCCTCATGTTGTGCAACAGGATTTGCTTTGCTAATTTGTTGTGGAATGGGGTACGTCCATCTTCATGAAGTCGCTTCCAGATAAACGCCCGCTGTTGTTTTGTGTTGTTACTTCCATCAATACTCAACTAGGAAACTGACCATTATGGGAATAGGCACTTTCTCATTTTAAAATGTAGCGGTGAGTAAAGATGTATCACTTCGTCAATAGCTGATCTCCTCGTCTTAGATATTAACTAAATGAATGCAATTTTATAAACGTCACTAATATTGATTGTGCAAAATACCCAACAGATGGCGGAATTTCAATGTGATTTCGTAAGTTTTCATCGCAGATATTTAAAAGTTTTAAAAAAAATGAAATGTTCTTTTAGAATGAAAGTCATTATTTAATGTTACTTATTGCTTTACGTATTAATACCGAGTGTGCCAAAAACGTACACAAACTTTCACAGTAGATAACTATTTAATATATTTCAAAGTTGGACCGAAAAACAACAATAATTGGTAGTATGATGTTCTGTAAACAGATGTGATTCACATACATTATGATAATGTTGCTACGTGATAGGTAAATAAACAATGAACAAATGAAGCCAAGATTGTCGTATGATGTTCTGTAAACAGATGTAACGTAAATTACGTTATGCTAATGTTGCTACAAGATAATCGAGCCAAGATTATCGTTTGAGCAGCACCAAGCAGTTTTGAGGTGGTATTGGAGAACCGATGATGTTGTTGAAGTTCAAAGGTGATGGAAACGTGTACAGAACAGAACCGCCAAAGCGAGTTACAATTGCACGCATGCCAGACAAATTTGAGACTCATGGTACCGTATGCGATGTACACAAGGGCAATTTTGCAAGACCTCGGAATGCAACAAGCCAAGGCACTATCCAAGGCAATGGATAGGACGAAGAGGTCCGATTGAGTTTCCACCACGTTCTCTGAATCTAACTCCGTTGGGCTTCTACCTATGGGGAACTCTTAAGGATGTTGTATACCGTAGAAAATCAGCTACACTGGCAGCACTTCGGAAAGAAATTGAAACGGCATATGCTGCAATCGCTGGGACATTTTCGCAAACGTTGCTCAATCAGTAGTTCAAACGTACTCAGAAGTGTATTGGCGCCGATGGTGAGTATTTTGAGCAGCTGTTGTAATTGTAAATGTCTAAAATGATTAGTACTTACCATTTTCTGTTTATATGAATTCAGATTTGTTATGTTAAGACAGTTTTTTCTTTGCGTTAAGTAAGTGTGCATTTTTGGCCTCATCTGTGTAATAGACACATACTGTTTACAATAAACTATAAAGCGCCTAGTTCGTGCACTCTCAGCACAGTAACTGACCGTAAAGTATTTTTCCGCTTGTTTAATCAACACACATTGTTCTTTGCAGCAAACAGACAGCAACTCTCTTAGCATTTTGACTTTTGGATGTTAAAAGATTAAATTGGGCTATCATCTTAATATTATCGACATTTCCCAACTTTCAATGCGCAGCAGATCGTGATATACGATAGGATACAGGGATGTAACATTTCATAGCTTCCTGAAGGATTGTCCAATCTCTGCAAATCTCTGTTTAAAGCCTTAATTAATTCATTATTTGGTGAAAATATCTCCTATCAAAGGTTATATTTCAGTTTTTTTTATTCTGTTTATCCACGGAAGTTCTTTAACATCTCAGGTCATCAGCGTCCCATTCAATTCAGGGCGTGAAACGGCCGACAAATTTTGCTCAGAGGCCTCTTATTTCAGGCTTGAGGTTCTTTTATATGCCGTGTATCTACGACATGGAACTCACCACTTTACTTCCCTTCCGAAGGAAGCCATACTTAGGATTTTTCGAGAGCATCATAGCCAAATATTTTGAATAAATGGAAATTTCTTTGAACTCAAGGTCTACTATATCATCTGTAACAATTTCCTTATGCAGGAGTTTACCTGTTAGTTTGTGTGGTATTATCCCTCACCGTAATTCATAAAGTTAAGTTTAAATTTATTATAAGATAGTGTTATTGTGACATCTCAATACAAAATGCATAATATTAACTGCTACTGACTCCAACATTTGTTAATAGATGAACTCCCTCGCACGTCTATTCTTCATTTTAAATTTTGGTTTAGAGAATAAACCAGTAGAAACATGAAAAATGTCTGTCTGTCAGACATTGAATTGGATGTTACCTCGTCAAGACTTTCGTTTGTATCACTATATAGGGTATCCCAATTGCCTTACCACCTAAATTAACTTTTTTTTTCTGATGCATAAAATAAATTGTTTCAAGCAAAAGTTTTTTTAACGTCATGGGGGAATTCTTGCCGAGGAATAATTTTATATCTCCATTAATGTAGGAGATAAGGGATAGAGCTTCATTTTTTAAATAGCATCATGTACATTTTAAATTAAGCATATACTTGACTTCTCTAAGCACTATTCAGAAATGTACCACACTGTACCATGTTATTCAAGAAAACAGTAGAAACTGAAATAATAACAATGCATGACTTCATTTATTTAATAGCACTACAGTGCATTTTTAACTAAAGCATTTAACCTCTTCAAGGTATATTTAAACATTAATTAATGATCAATAATAATTTATGAATGCAACAGAATGAACTGTATTGAACAATACATGATCTTGTATACATAACTTATCACAATTCAGAAGTAAGATGACTCTTTGTAGCACTGTGGTATTACCACTGCCTGGAAAACAAATCGTTTAAATTTCAGGCTCAAAATGATACATAGATGCACTCTGTGGATGAAGAACGCCCTAGATCGTTTTACTTCTTCCTCCTGGATGGCTGTACACGCGTCAATAATGCGCTGTTGCATGTCCTCCGTGTTGTTGGAACATTTTGATAGACATTATCCTTGACCTCTTCCCCTTAAAAAGTCTAGTGGTGTAAGGTCCGGAGATCGGGTAGACCAACTAACTGGTCCATCACGTACAATCCACCTGCCAGGGTTTACGATCCCGAATTCGTTTTCTTGTGCTGCGACAACTTTCTAAGGATCATCGCCAGGCTCATATTCACAGGAAGTTTTATCACACTCAGATTCTGGCATTGTCAATCAGCTATATCGCCAGACACAGTCAATTCCCCACGGTTAGGATACTATTCTAATTTCGGAGAGAGTAATGTTCTTCAAAGAAGGTATCTAAGCACAACTTCATTAAACACAAACCATTGTGCCGCTAATTCAAATGATGTCATTCATATGCTATGACCCAATGACACTATCAGGCATTAACGCAAGTTAGATTAGCAAGAAATGCATCAGGGATAGAGCGTAGAGGTCAACCATTGTGTTGTTTATTTCACCAAAAAGAAAAAGGCAAGAACACGCGGAGTTAAATTTCCCACCGTTGAACTAAAGAAAAGAAGAACGCAATGACCAAAACATTAGGAGAGCTGTTCAACAAATGGAATAACAAACAGGTTGTAGCTTCTATGTCTCTCAAAGCATCGCAGCAAGTAACAAGTTCTCAAAGAAGTCGCCATGAGCCCACGAGATCTTCATTTTGTGTGAAGAAGGAAACAATAGCAAAGCCCTCAAACGAAATGTATGAACAGTTAATATGGAACAACGAGGAAACTCTGAGAGAGGAGGAATTATTTAATAACTACGAACTTTATTGGTTACGCGTTTGTACTCAAAATAAAAAATCAAATAAACATAACTCAAGAATAATGTGACTCATTAATTTGGACCAAGGAATGACTAATTGGCAGGCAATACTTTTAGATGCTATGTCAAACCAAAAGAGGCCCCAGTATCGCATAATTTTCATATGTATGGGAATTCTAAGGCGCATAGACATAGATCAGGAAACAGGTTCAGAAATCAACTATCAACGATATTACTAGGGCGAAGCTGAGTGGAAGAATGGACACCGCCGGCTGCGATATGCCTAATAGCCGAGAGTAAACCTTCCTATAGCGGACAAGGTTTATAACTATAGCCTTATATTTGGCATAGTATTACGACATATCCATTTTAAAAGAAAATGGATGATTTGATGCCTTCTGTGCCAGAAACATGCTCTGTTTTTCAACTAAAATGTTTTAAGAACTATTACTCATTTTAATAATTAATTATTTTACAATTTTTTTATATTTTTGGGAACAATTTCTTTTGTTTAGCGCGTTTCTGGTATTTGAACTATTTCCGACTAATTTAAGAAAGCTGTGTACTGCTTTTCAGAGTTTCTATTCAAAATTAGATTATTTTCTTCTCATCTTCCACAAGCATGCCACGATTTAAATGTTGTTTTTAACGTATGTAAAAAGGAGGAATAAATAATTTTATAGTTGAACAACTAACTCGAAACTGTTATGACTGTTTCTACGACCTATTTGGTAGAGATTCTATAGGAATTTGTAAAACATGTAGGCCACGAATGTGAACTCAGCCTTAGCAAGGCCACATCTTGCCAGTTTTTTGATATACATAAAAGGAAATAGTAACATATGAAAACTTTCAAGCGGGCAGCACATTTAAAATAGCAATACATTTCTAAAAACCCTGCATTTTTGTCATCGTTGAGTTCTTTAGTGCTGTTGCAATTTTATTTATTAAAGGAAGCATCAGTTTTCTTTTGTTTATATTAATACAATACAAATATCAAGTTTTAATACAATAAAGTATAAACTTGGAAGTAGGTAATATGTTGGAAGATATCTGAGAGGTTGGTAGGATATGTGCACACGAAAAAAGTGTAATATGTGTAAAACCTAGGCGGAATTCTCTAATAAATGTCGTCCATACTTTTTCCAGAAATGTAAGATAAAAGTTTAAGGTCCAATTTTTACACAAGCAATAACGTGAAATCTCTCTAAGTGTACTTTGGAGAAAATGTAACTCAAGTGCCCCATGAGGATAACACCCCATTTGCGTAAAAGCTACCTATCATTTAGTTTCCTGGTGCAATCGACCGCACACCTGTGTAACCATATCTCCGAGTGTTCTATAGAAATTATCTGATTTGTCTTAGAAAGAAAACTGATAATAAATTGAGTCTGACTCACTTAAACCGCAGTAAAATGTTAGGGGTTTTAAAATAAAGGCTTTTGTTCACTTTTATATACCTTAATTTCATTTATATCAATATTTACTTACATTGTTTTAAATAAATAAAACTTTTATGAAACCTTAACAAAAACTACAAAAAATGTCAAATCTGTTGTTTTATATTTTATACACAGATCGCGTCCAATATCTGAATTACTATCACTATGACAACGCTCAGTTGGGTTATAGATATGAATACAGAGCTCAAGAAACCTGTAGTTTGAACATTTACACAATATTATGGTATAATTTTGGGGGGTGTGATGGCAGTATCGTAATAGTAATGTTTAAAAAGCAGAAAAAAAAACATTAGACATAACTTTGAGAGCAAATAAGAGAGACGAAAAATATTAAAATGTTATCCATCAAACTAATTTAAATGATCGATAACATGGTAAGTGTGCTAGGTTAGATAATGGCATGTCTTCTGACGCTCCTTTGAAAAATTAGATAAATGTCCAAAAAGAAATGGAAAAAAAATTGCGAGATGGGTGGACCGTTTCCTAACAGTATATGAATAAGTTGAATAAATAATGTTTCAAAGCAATGATCATAGCTTTCATAGATCCAAATATTTTTTTTTCTTTTCAAAACTATTGAATTAAAATGGATTCTGCCCTACAAATAATACAAAAGTTGTATTTATTGGTGAAAGTGCACCAAAGAACGTGTAAACGGTTTCTTCAGCTGGAAACTATAGGGAACAGCAATATTAATTGATTATTTGAAAAAATAAAAGCAATATTGTGCAGCATTACTCGATTTTTAACCATAAAGTCAAGAAGATACTTCCATATAGTCCCTAAAAATGCTATCTTTTTCACCAGGATAACGCACTAGCTTATAAATTTGAAGTTGCAATGACTGTATTTTATGAACTAAAATTCTAGTACTAGTTGCTATCACATGGTTCGGGATTATCTGTTTCCAAACGTAAAAATGTCTATTTGAAAATAGATTTACATCGAATTCGGACATATTTAATGGTGTAGGCGTTCATTTTTGCAAGGCTGAGAAATTTTTGTTTTTGTAAAGAAATTAAAATCTTAGCATTTTTGGAATAGATATATCGAGATAAATGGAAATTATATATAATGAAAATAAAAACATATTTTCTAATGTAGGTCAGATACTTGACGAGATGCATATATAAAATTTAATCAAAATCCTCAATAAGTTCAAAGCTTAAAAAATCTAAACTTTTCTAATTTCACAATATTTGTTTTTCACAATGCAGGGTTGTAAACATCCATTGAAATGTTTTCATATTATATAAAAAGTTAAACTTTAAAATGCAATTTTTAAAATTAAATAGTTTTATCTTTTTTCTTGAAAATGTTCCACAAAATGCAGTTTGATGCAAATCTCAACATTTAATTAGAAAGAACTAACAAAAAAGTGGGATACGATTTTTCAAAACACTGTTTTATATAAGATAGGGTAATTAACCTGATAAATTATAAAAAAATGTAAAATAATTATTAAAAGTAAGAACTCTTTTCTGAAACCACGACAGTATGAAAAAATAGTTATTAGCTCTAGTTTTTATAATCTCAAATGAATGTTAATATTTTTATTTCGTGAAAGTTAGTATACGAAAGAAAGTACATAAACATATAATTTCTTACAAAATTATTAACATAAAAATTTGGTCGTTTGTGAACAGTCTGGGATAAAAATTTGAAAAAATTGCTGAAAAATTGCAAAAATTTATAAATTTCACTTCTGGATACACACGGTGCCAACAACTATACTGAAGCTGCTGTTTCTATTGCACAGCAAGATAACTGTGGAAACTCGCTATAGATCAAGCACATAATACCAACAAGATAAGTTTTGTTCAATTTAAAATGTCTTATATACAGAGCTCCCACCTGTATATGATTTGGCAGCATCTTTTCTTATAAGGGATTAGGTATTTAATCAGGTATCGATGATCTTTTGGAATGAATATTTATACAGAGCATGATAGCGTTCAAGATGGAAGTAGCGAATGACTAAATTGCCAATAGAAGAGAACACTTACTTGCGTAGGACTTTAGCCTGAAGGCAAAAGAGGTAGACGATTCTACAAACACTGGAATGAGAAGTTTAGAAATTCCGGCGTAAGCGAAACAGGCTTAAATTATAAAACACGGAAGGTATTTTTAGAGGTAGTTTCAGTGAAACAAGAGCTACTGAAAGCTTTAATTAAGCCAAACGAGCAGAAAAGTGCGTAACAGGAATGAATGAATATAATGAAGAGACCGTCCATTTCATTATATGAAATTGTTTATAATTATTTTATAATATTAAATTAACTATAAAATGCAATAAAGATCATAGTTATGCGACGCGACTGGGAGACAACGAAGCCATTTAAAAGAGAGGAAGTACAAAAGAGCAGCGGAGCCAAATATGTGGTGATGCAGCCGCGTGATAGAGATTGTTTCCTTGTTCTAATATTCGGTGTATCTGCCTAATAATGCAGATAGTAAGGGTCCAATTCTCATCAGCCAATTTAAAGATTTTTTATGCATCAGATTGAGTGTACCGGAACATTATCGATCCTCACAAATATAATTTTGCGAATCTGAGGCCCAGAATGTCTTTGGTATCTCACAGCTGTTTTGTCCCGGATTATTAAAAAATATAAATCGCAGTTTATCTTGATATAAGCGCAATTAATAGAATTATATGATTGTCTCTAACCAGTTTTAGATTTCAAGATATATTAACATCTTAATGTGCTTTTTATTAGCAAATTAATACTTCATGATAAATATGACATATTTTTATCAGAAAACTAAAGAGTTAAATATGTATTTTCATCCAATTTTCTAATGACAGACGCAGCAGTGGGGACTCTATCGGCCTATATGCCAATTGGACTACACTAAAATGCAAATGGTTAGGCCATACAATACAAAAGTAGGTAGTAGAAAGGAAACAGCTTATAAAATCACCCAATTATCCTTGAGTAATTAAGTTGATATCTTGACGCATGTTATCCTTTAGTTCCTCTAAAGTCTGTGGTTATTACTCATTAATGAATTGCATTACGACTTGAAACTCGATAACCTGGGAATTTCTATAGAAATAATCTCTTAAGAACATAAGCAGGCTCTATATGGACATACAAAACATAAATTAATGCTCATTGTGGAATAGACCTATCAATTGTCATTTGGTATTCATAGTAGATTTTATTTTTTAAACAGCATTTAGTGGCCGAGACTCGAGGCCAACGTAGCAGCTCGACAAAATTCGCTCGCTGCTTTTCATGTATACCAACTACCTTTAGTGATGATCTATCAGATAATCTGTTATTTCAAACGATTTTATTTAAATATCCAAGTAAATGGTAGAGATTTCATGTGTAAATTGTTCCCGTGAATAAACAGAAAAAGAAAATTGACACATTTAAACCTTTGACTGTTTATCGATACTATACCGGCTCATAGTAATTTAACTTCTAGAAAATGTTAAACATTTTAATCATTTGTTTTACATGTGTCGAATAGCCAAGTATATCAGCAAGGTAGACATAAGTGCGCAATGTACTACAATTAAAAGTAGACCAGTGCTACTTAGGCAATGAAAATAGTACTCAAGAATTAAAACAGTCCCGTTTAATAATGCAATAGCGATTGTTTAATATTTCAATATTATATATAATTAAAACATATAAAATATAAAAAAAATTAATTCATTTAATTTTATTAGTATATTAAATTTTTATTGATAGACGTACTTTCCGTACAGAAAAAGTGGGAAAATATAACAAATTATTTTAACAGTGTTTAACGTCCGCTTTTATAGGTGGCATCATAGGAGATGAACTCTTATAATTTATAAGATTAAATGATAAATTGTGAAAGGAGGCGTTTCAGGATTGAATTTTAGAGTACCTCCCGGGCAATGGTGAACATTGAGGAAAATCTGAGAAAACCTCAAGATCCTGTCGGGATTTGAACCGAAGAACTCAGCTCATCAGTCCATACATAGCCCCTCGGCCACCCGTATCAGTCAAAGCAAGTGATTTCGTCAATAATGCGCATACAGATGTTTATCCTGTGATAAGTCAATATAAACATAACATTTCAGGTTCACAACATATGCCATCTGACATACTTTATCACAAAATGTGTGTGTGCTATATATTGAAAAAGGTCAAGTGTCATTTCATTGCCCCGTATGACTAGATTTTCCCGCTTTATGTTTTGGTGTTCTATAGGTAACATAAGTTCCACCACACACATCGAGGAAATAATGTTTATTGATTAATGAGACGATATTTTAAAAATAAAGTGATGCCACATGTTTCATTTTTAAATAATGTGACACTTTTCTGCTAACGCGATGAACGAAATGTCCACTTACAAAATCCGCCAGAGATTGTGACGTCACAACAGTAAGGTTAGGACTGTAATGGTATATGCCATATTTTGGTGAAATTGCCAATAAGATATAGAAATATTAAGAAATGAATACGTTCATAACACTTTAAATGCTTATAACGGCTTTTTAAACGCCCAGAATTTAGTTCGTAATAGCACCAATAACAAAACGAAACCTGCTGATTTAAAAGCAATTTTCCACATATTTCGTTGAGGAAAAATATTTCCTTAGACCAGTTCTTCCAAGAGCACAATAATTCTTAATTTACACAGCTGAACTGGCAATAAGCACTAAGTCAATAAGAAAGCAAAAGAGAATTGGCGTACAAAATAGCATAACTGCTGACAACACGCCACCTGCTTATAACGTTCATTGTGCTCTCTCGCTTTCTAATCTAACCGCTGATACGTAAACATAAAGGTCTATGATAGTTTGTCTACCTAGGTTTATGTTATAAGCAGTTCGATGGAAAGAATGGTGACATAAAATGACGTAACTGATGGCATCCTAACAGCAGTTTGTGACGGGTTCATTAAATCTTCAGTTCGACCTCTAAAGAATACTGCATAAAATATATATTTAAAGCTAAATAAAACAAAATAAACGAGTAATTTAATCGTTAATGAAAAAATTGAATAAACAGTAATAAGTAGACTATTTACATTTAAAACATCTCAGAATTTAAACGCATTTTTGCTAAACTGATATATGTTAACAATGTAACGTTTAGTCGAACGAATTGCATAAAAGCTTAGAATTTGGGCTAATATTATATTCAGATTTTTTAAATAATTTAAATAATACTAGAAATACTTAAAGCAAATCAGGTTAATCCTATTGTTGTAAAAGCTACAATCATACTACGCTTTTATCTCTGTTCATCCTAATACTCGTACGCTTTTGACTTGATGAGTGTGCAGTAAAAAGGAAACGTTCCTAGAAGCGACAAATTCGTTTGCTCAGTAGTAAACAAGGAAGAATGTCATTTGTTTACTAAGAGCTATTGCGGCAGCCGGAACTTCATGGCGCTGAAAACAAATGAGTCCGACGTGAGTAAACAAAAGAAGTGAAACCAGTCAACTTACTCAGAGGGAGCCCGGTATTCGATAAGTTTATTCAGATAATACTCCACTTAGAGGGATGTGGTGAAAGACCAAGTTTATATATATCGTTAAAAATTATTTAAACACCTGCACAGCCTCTCAGTCGACCTAACAGCTGTGTCCTCCTCCCGAGGTCAATACGTGAACAACTCCAGGTGAAATTTCAACAGACGTGCTACTGGGTACCATCATTACATTGCTGATTAATCGGCTCCCAGTTTACACAGCTCTCTTCCGCTACACTTTCTAGGCAGCTGAGGACCTTCCCAATGTGGGTGTATCCGTGAAGAAGCTAAGTCAAGCATAGCCCTTAATTAATACATGATATGTAAGCATATAAATGATTAAATATTTTGTTAATAGAAGAGTAGGACTCAAAAACTATCAAAGGGACAAAGTACTGTTTAAGAGCAATATACATAAACGTTAAATATGCCTTCAGAGGAAAACAAAAAAATGGAATAATGTTAAAAGAAGGGTCAATTTCTCATTACTATTTTCTGATGATAGAAAACTATATGACAAGAAAATAAATAAAGCATAATACATTCAAGCGATTTAGATCTAGTAGTAGTAATGAACGTTTTATTTCACGTTGTAGGATACACACAAATAAATACAACTGTCGCATGGGCCTTACAGCCGTACATGCTAATGTCATTCTTAAAGCAATCAAAAGGGGGCGGAAACACACACACACACAAATCTGCATAAATACATACAAATATTTCGATATATTTACGATTTCTATTAATAATTCTATATACAAATATATAGACATGAATAGTTCGCTTACTCTTGAACCCCCTTCCATTTACTCACACCCCCTTTCAATCCCCCCCTCATCATAATGTCGCCTTGGGTGGCCGAGGTCGTTAAGGCACGGACTCGTGAGCGGGAAGTCTGAGGTTCGAATCCCGCCGGACCGTCCTCCCTGACTGAGGTTTTATCCAGGTTTTCCTCAGTTCTCATAGCTGACAAATGCCGGGGAGGTACCCTAAACTTAGGCCTAAAACGTCTCCTTCCTTAAAAAAAAACTCCTTTCCCAATTTATAGTTTCATCTCATGTATCACCAGTGTTCACTGCCTGTGGTGCCTCAGTAGTAAAATCGGGCGCTAAATGCCGTTAAAAAAAACTCATCATTATGACCATTAAGCTCCGTTGTCGGGTCTTCTCTAGGAATATTCCCAAATTGTGCGAGTATCTCGCATGCACCAACACTTCCCGCCATAAGTTCAAAATTTATTGGAATTCAGAAATTGCGGTGATAAATGCTTATTTCTTGAAATCTCCGTTTCCCTGCATTCTGCCAAAATATGCTTCCAGGTATCGCTTTTTCCGCACAATGGGCAAATGATTTAGATCTAAAATTAATGAAAAGATAAACAAAGAAATAGGATTAATATAAAAATTAAATGATGTTTTGTGAGATCAGCATATAACTTACAAAACATTTTTTTTTAGTGGTGTTAACGCCCGTTTTTACTACTGAGGCACCACAGTCGGTGACACTGATGATACAAAGTATATATTGTGAAAGAATATTTTTTAAGGAAGGAAGCGCGTAGGCCTAAGTTTACGGTACCTCCTCGGCATTTGCCAGTTATGAAGACTGAAAAAAACCTGGGGGAAAAAACGAGTATAGGACGGTCCTGGCGGGATTCAAACCCCAGACTTCCCGCTCACGAGTTCGCGCCTAACGAACTCGGCCACCCGTGGCGGTACAATAAAACAGAATGCCAACTTTAATGTAATCATAAAAAACATAATAGAGAAACGTGGGAGTTTTGAGTAAAATCAAACTATTTTCGAATTAAATGATTTTGGCAGCGCTGTACAAACATTTCTAGAAGAGATAGAATAAGGAATAATATCCCTGGACAGAAGAAGGGTCAAAATTATAAATTAGATTTAAAATTAAATGTTATAATGATACATACATATTAACACAATGGTAGAGGAAATATTTTCAAATAAAAAGTAGAAAGAATTCTAATTGGTGCGGTAAGAAAAATGAACTAACTAAATTAAATGGAATTTTAAGTAGCTTGCGAGAAAAAAAAAGGACGGAATGTGTAACCAAGAATATGAAGAACAATGAAATACTAAATGGGTAAAAGAAGGTATTTTCATCCATGTACAGCCCCATAATGAATAATAAACAAAAAAGGAACTACTGATGATTTGGTATACAAAAATCTTTTTAATGACCTCTTTTATTAAATCCGTCCATAGTTTTGTTCCAATAAGAACATATATTAAATTGCAAATTGTCCATTGTGTCGGGCAATTGTACAAAGGTGAAATCTTCACTCCTTCATAACTTTATGGAGTACACTCGAGGAAACTGACTAACATGCCATTCAATGAAATCTTTAAGAAAGAAAATGTTCTAAATTTTGATCTCATGCATCATTGTAAGAGTGGAGCGAGAGACGAACTCCTTGGAAGCTATTTCACATAATTTCGGTGTTCAATTCTATGTTAGGGAAGCGATTATTTACATGAAACGGAATTACTTTAACAAAGAGATGCAACTTTTTAAATTCAACAACAAAACAAGTCCTGCAAAAGAACAACAATAGCGTACATTGTAACATCTTCACAAAAGTATTCATTTGAAAAAATATGTCTTCATAAAGAACGGCATTATACTTTTCTCTTTCTACTTAATGGAGTTTTTTTTTTTAAACTGATCATTTAGCTTTGATATAAAAAGTCTCCATTCCAATTTTCAAGAATATACGAACAGTTGTCAGATTTTCCAGTCCCTTGTGCGAAATCTGGATAATTTTGTGGTTCAATTCTACTGAGCAATTGGTAAAAACTTCCGTTAACACTGGGCGTCGAAAGAGCTTGTGAATTTGCAATCCTGAGAATTTTTAAAGCTCCAAAGTCCAATCACTACGTTCTTAAAGAGGATGGTTATAAAATGGTGTTTAAGTATAGATCTAGTTAAGTCGAATATGTTGGCATATTTAGGTATGGTTTAAATTGTGAGCTTTATATTTTTTAATTTAAAGAATTCAGGATATTAAGCTAATGATCCCATTACGTGTTGTATCACCAACATACATAAAGCAATCAACAATTTTACCGATAATCCTTTATATTATAATCTCTCAAAATATAACAATTTTATTTCATTTTCAATCAATTTTCTCAACTTCTCACATGTTGAAGTAATGTATAATATAAACAAAGTATTTGATCCGCCGAGGTCTTTAGGGCGCGAACTCTGAACGGGAGACCTGGTGTTCGAATCCCGCCAGGATCGTCCTCCTTGGCAGGTTTTCTACAGGTTTTCTTCAGTCCTCATAAATGGCGTTAAACACTGCTCAAAAAAAGTATTGGATAATGATTGACTTAAATTAGTTTACCAATATACATCTATTAATCATCGCTTAAAGCTCACTTTATAGATAATCTTAAAATGTTGTTACTATTAGACCCTTGAAATGTTTATCTTTATAATGAACTTGGCTCCTTTGCCAAGAAATGTCTTGTTCTGTCCTATCAAAGTATAAAAACATAGCTCACCAAATTGAAAAGTAATTAAATTCTTAATATACACTCGCTTACCTACGAATGGAAAGGAAATTTGATATACTAAACATGTATTATCCATTAGATCATATGATAACATTTATTACAATATTCCACATTCGTCAAACAGGTAGAGATACAATTATTGAATACCTGAAGTGTAACTCATTTAGTTTATCGAGTTAGATCCGTCTAGCGAGAAAATATAAAACACGTCTATCTTGTTCAGTGGTTGCACTCCGACTGAGTTTCCTTGCTGGTTTCGCGCTACCCGTATGACCCGGTGAGGGAAACTTAAAACCCACAAATTAAGATTCGGCAAGTAACTACTTCCTTCTGGAATTTTACTAGAGGCTGTTAAGTGTCGTTACAAAATAACGAAGGATTCCCCCCAATAATGTTAAGTTAATAAACCCACAATCTACATAATGCATAAGCCACAATTTTTTTTTTAATGGTTTATTTATGGACGCTGTTTAACAGCGCAGGTCATCAGCGTCCCATTCAACTCAGGGCGTGAAACAGCCGACAAATTTTGCTCAGAGGCCTCTCTTTCAGGCTTGAGGTTCTTTTTCGTGCCGTAAATGCACGACACGGGACCCACGGCTTACTTCCCTTCCGAAGGAAGCCATACTTAGGATTTTTACGCCCCGAAAAAAATCCATCGGTCCTGGCCGGGTTCGAACCCGCGATCTTGGGTTTAGGAGGCAAGTATGGTAACCATTACACCATTACAGGACCGACGTAAGCCACAATACCAATAAAGAATATTGCTGAATATAACTTACAACTATACCTAAAATATTTAGGCTGAGTAAAACGGAAATATTGGTGCAAGTGTTCCAAAGAAACCTTTGTATTCAACAGAAGGCACCTTTGAACCTTGTGGAAGCTCTTCCTCTATCCAATAAAGGACGTTTGAAAACTAAAGAGAGAAGAAAATCCACCACTTTTTATCATCACAGAAAATCTGCATGTTGAGGAATATACGATCATAGGAACAAAGAATAAGAGGCAATCTTAAAAAGGAAAAAATACGGAAAAGACAGCCAGAAAATGAAATTGCATCAAGCAGATTAACAGCAAGGGATAAATATGGTGCAAATAAACGCTAATAGGTAGATGTGTTTATTCAAATTTTGAAATAAATTCTCCCGTATATATATATTTTATTAACTAATACATAGTTTTATAATAAATATTATCAATCTCAATGTAAGTTTTACACCAAGTGAACGTAAAATATCTGTATTAATATTGTAAGAAATTTCAACTGTTTATTTTGAAACAATTTGTTTTAGTTTAGCACAAAATAAAATTTTGAAATTTACTAAAAAGTGAAAATAATAACAAAAATGCTCATAAAATGTATGTGAATGCATAGCATTATAACCAATATATGAGGAATGAAACTATATAACTACAGCAATGAACATGAAACATCTCCTTTAATATTGTTAAAGATTTTAATAGTTTATTTGGTAACATTAAGTTTATCACTTTTGTTCATTAAAAAATTGAATAAGAAATTTATGCCAGTGTTGATTGGCATATTTCTAGAATAACGTAAATATTTGGAAGTTTTTTATAGTCAGGTTTTACTGCTGAGGATCACAGGTGGTGGACACTGGCGATACACGAGATGAAAAGATAAAATGGGAAAATATTGTTTTTAATTTAAGGTGGCCTAAATTTAGCGTACTTCTCAGGAATTTGCCATTTATGAGGACTAAGAAAAACCTGTAAAAAATGTCAGTCAGAGAGGAAGATCCTTGAATTCCAGACCAGCTCATAAGTCCGTACCTTAACGACCTCGGTCACTCGTGGCGGTCATTTAAAATGTTGATATTTTAACGTTTGTTTTCTCGTGGTATAAAAGTATTAATTATTAAGTAAATTTATTGTTTGTTGCAAATAAGGTTGGAATTTAAAAAGTTTGTAAATTGTGCGCTAATTTTCCAACAATTTATAATTTTTTTTCAATATTTATAGACAATTTTATTAAGAATTGTTGGAGGTAAGTGCATGAAACTTTCCTTGCTTGTTCTTAATGAATAAGATGCATTTAATCTTGCAATAGAACAGTGGAATATCTTCTCTCTCACTTTTTCCATTAAAAAAACTACCTTATTTATATCCGAGAATTTAGGTATTTAAATTCCAAATTTTGCAAAAAAAAAAAAAATAGAATATAAGAGGAACAAAGAAAATTCTATGCATGATATTTTATTTTTGTATTAGATAGAAATACTTCTGAGTATTGGATTAAATAGTATTCATAAAGAAGGTACATAAGTATAGTATGTCATTGCTTTTATTAAAACATTCAATTAAAACCAGTAGAGTGAAAAAATCTGAATAAATTACAGATTAGCAAATAAAATTTCTTATCTCTTTAGCAGATATATATTTTTTCTAGCCACTGTTTTCTGATGTATTCTTTTAAATACAATGTACTTTTTCTGTAACAGGTCTTCTACTGGATCTGGTCATGTTGCGTCTATACGACTTTCCAGAAACAAAAGTCTGTTAACTTACGTCCATGCCATTACAACTTTTTCATCCCTTTTCTTCAATTCAGTGACACCACCATGTCTAACCTAGCAAATAAAGTTGTAATCGCGACAAAGGCAAAGTAGCGTAGCGTAGTGTAGTACATTTGAAACGTCCGCATTGATAATGAAGATGTGGTGAGATGTTTAAGCAACGACAAAATGAGTACCTGGGTAAACTGGAGTACTCGGTTGCCGGTTCGTACATCACAAATCCCACTTGCGGCCGCTGTGATCGAATTCGGATTTATTTAAAGACGCTTTTTGATCTCTCAGGTCATCAGTATCCCAATCAATTCAGGGCGTGAAATGACCGAGAAATTTTGCTCAGAATCCCCTTTTTTCAGGCTTTGAGGTTGTTTCACATGCCGTAAATCTACGACAAGGGACCTACGGCTTTACTTCCCTTCCAAAGGAAGTCATTCTTGGGATTTTTACCTCCGAAAAAAATCCAATGACCCTGGTCGGGATTGAAGGCGCGATATTGGGCCGACGAGGTATTGTTGGTTGCCACTAGACCACCAAGATCGATGGATGGGAAGCGAGTAGTCCAACCACTCGGCTACGGCGCCTCTTTAATTCGTCAATCACGGAACCTCCGCTAAGAACAGAATGCATGGCGAGTCAAAATAGTGAAGCCGCCTATCCCCTGCTAAAACTGCAGGATTTTTATACTGTAGAGCGCCACTACCTTTCTGTGCCCATTTGTACAGTACCGCCAAGAAATACTCCGTTACCGATTACTTGGAGCTGCTTCTGTCCATACGCAGTACTCCAGTAATATGACATGGACTTTAAAGGGATTATGATAACTCGTGTTTTATAATCTTTCAAATGAACCAGGTTTGATTGTGTTCGCCTTATCTACAAACTGTAACATTATTAAATTAGTGCACTGAAAACCGCACTAAAAGGATGTGTTGCTGGGCTATTGCGGCTCAAACGAAGCCAGTGTTGACCATGGTACCTCAAGTTTTGTATTTGATCTGTTATACTGTAATATTAAATTAGTGCACTGAAAACCGAACTAAAAGGATGAGTTGTTGGGTTATTGGGGCTCATACGAAGTCAGTGTTTACCATGGTACCTCAAGTTTTGTATTTGGTCTGTAATATTCAAGTATTTCACATGAACCAACTTTGATTGTATTTTTGATTAACGTACATTCCTTGTGAAAATGAGATATAAACACATAATTGTGTACATGTTACCGACAAACACATATAAAACGTTCAACTCGTTAGCACGCAATCTTCATGCTAATACTGGCCGGAAATGATGCGCTTGATTCCCGCAACGTGCTGAAGTACACTTTACTATTTGCAATGAAATTAATACTTTTACTTTTGGTAACAGATATTTTCTTTTTCGCTCTACTTCCAATATCCACAGGTTTTGTCTCATGCTTTTTAAATTCTTATTATTAAACGGGCGATATCTTAATTCTTATATTTTTTCAGAAAAATAAAATATAAGCTATTGTTTTTGTTTCTCAACCTTTAAGTATTTCTGGGAAGGAGACCTTATGTGTTGAAAAAACTCATTGTACATATATTTATGAGTCCACGAGTTCTTTAAACCGAAGAAAGAAACTAACGCTAAAAAGTTTTTAAAAATATGTAAAAAGGTATATTCCTATTTGGAGAGTATTTACCAAGACAAAATATTAATAAATTTAGTAGACTCAAAAATCCTTATCCTCTCCAATGCTACATTTAGCAAATTCATACCCTTTATTTCAGAAACTATAAAATGTAGTCGATTTTTGCACTTATGACAACTTTTAAAGGTGACTGATAGGAACAAAAAATTGCATTTAATAGTAAGAAAGTTAGATAATTAAATAATTATTACTTAAAAATTTAATGTTAAAAATGTTATTTTTTACAAAAAATAACTTATGCTTTATACTTAAATTTTTTGAATTTTAATATTTTAAAATACGTGCACAGTATATTCAAACTTTTTCAAGTTAGTTGTTACTCTGTGAAAAATAGTTAAGAGTTTTCAACATTTTATGATTACAAGGTACTGATATAACTGGGCATTTGTATGAAAAAGGTATTTTTTTTCTAGAAATTGCAATTAAGCATAACATTAACAGACAGCTCACATTTGTAGAAGAAATAGACCTCATAAACCTCCACGTTGATAGTCTTCCATCACATCCTCTTTATCCTTATGCATTTTATTTATTTACTTAACCAACAATTAGGGGGGGGGATCTCCTCTGTATAACTAACATTGGTTTCAAAAAAAATTTTGAAAATACGTACGTGTATCTAACCGCCTCAAAAACATAAAAATAAGTGTTAAAATCCAAATATTCAAATGATATCAAAAGATGAACAAGTAATAATAATAATAATAATAATAATAATCAAATAAATCATGAAATTTACCATTTTGGCTTTCCTTAAACAACATAAAAACACCACTGCTACCTTACCCAGGTTTTAACTCTTTCCGGGCACGTCATCTAACTCAGAAAGTTAGTTTAGTAGCGGACAGAACTCGATATGTGACTTGCTCCCAACTTTAACTCTATTAAATGTTTTATGAGCTTTGCCAAGGTGAGATACACAAGCGTCCTGACTCCCTGAAATTAAATAATTCATATGAGAAACATAGTATCTCTGGAATGGGATATTCTATACATAAAAGTAAAATGTTGGACACTTAGTCACTCAAGGGAACGTGTAAATATTGGAAAAGTTAAAGTGCTACGATACCGGGGGAATTTCTGAAGAACTTAAAAAGAAATGATTAGAGTTGTGCTAAGTTTCTGTTTTTCCCTGTTGCACACTTTGATGGGTTATTTATACAAGGGTTTACTTAATAAGCAAACATACAGGGCCAAGGTTAAAGTAGACACAGTTTCTCCACAGAGCGTATAGTATCAAATATTATTACAGGCCACAGTCTGAGAGTTTTGTTGTTCAAAGCATATAATTGGGTCAGTGAACACAGTACATTCTACTGCTGTAAAGAACATATCAGAAATTAGAATAGATGTATATATAAAAAAACAGAAAGAGCGAGGAAGAAATGCTGAAGAACATTATGGAAACTGGTGAGAAGCATCAACACACGCAATAGAGGATGGACGAGTGACAGTTTTAGTTCATGATAGTGGAGAATGGAGTGCGTACAAGTTAGCCTAACATATAAACCCATCAAATCATGGAGTTATTTGAGGAGGTATTTCAGGAGAACATGCTACATAAGTTGTCTTCAAAACCACTTCAGCATGGATGGCTCTCATCCAACCCTACCAGCGTTACATCCTTGTACGTAGTCATTTGGAACATTTCTACAGAGAAAAATCATCCCGCTAGATGAAGCCGAGTGAGATTGTACAAGTCAGCACTGAAACAATCCTTCAATGATGGTGGCTCTAGAAACTTACAAGCGAGAAAATGTATACCAGAACACGAAAATCTTAAAAGTGGTCCCGAGAGTGGCGTATATCTGATTGTGAAATCCCCTCAGCACCAACTGCTGAGGACAGGTGTGTTCAATGAAATGAAAATGCCAATGTCACAAAAATAATTCTGTAAGAGATTTGATACATGGTAGTGATGTGAGTTGCTGAAAAATTCACCAGGCTGAACCCTTGCAACTTTGGTTCCTTGACAGAACTATTCAGAAGAAAAGCGTTTTCAACAATTACTCAATGTAATTAACTGTAAGTGTACAAATCCAGCGCTGCTGTTTCTCTGTAGATTGGAACATGGTATAACAAGTATATCTGCGAAATTTATGGAGAAATGTGGCCTCCAATTGCGTTGCTTGCCAAGTCTCATGTCACTACATATGAGAAAATATTTTACTGGCAACATAAGCTCAGGACATTCTGGTGACTTGTGTTGATGGCATGTTAAGAGCATATAAATCACAGCTCTTTGCTAAAGGCCTCCTTTCGTAGCCTTCGCCTGCCACGTAGTACCTCAGCGAGCATCAAACAACTAGGCACCATTTTTGGCTTCTGTTGGACTGCTCTCTGTGCATTATTTATTTTACAAAGTCATTGTTTCGTGTTTTAGAGATTGGAGCTTCTAAGCTTGTATTAGCGTTTAAAACGTGTTTCCATCCCTTTTTATGTTCCTAACCTTCCGGGCTACGCTTCTCACCTCGTCACTATCGAATGGGTAATACTTATGAATTTGTACTTCTTCCTAACAATTAAAAATCCTGTTATTATCAATTTAGTTGCGTGACACAATGTTATGGTGTGCCACGCTATGACGAAATCAGCCATTCCTTCATTCCTCCTCTGCTCTCCCTTCCTTATACAGGAGTTTTCTAAAAGTTCTTGGCCTGACAAAGAAAACAAAAGATTTACGAATTTTTTTTTAATTTGTCAACATAGTCACCTTATAAATTAATAAATTTAGTCCAACGACTATCCAAAATTTTAATACCCTCAATAAAATAAAATATATCTAATTGTAAAAAAAAAAAAAAAAAAAAAAAAAAAAAAAAAAAAAAAACTCTGTTTCAACCTCATTTCATATGATTTTTTTTTTTTTCAGGTTTGGAAACAAAAAGTAATCTCTGGGAGTCAAATATGGCGAATGTGGAAGCACTTAGAAGCGAAGGTCATCAGTTTTGTAGCAGAAGTTCCAGGCGTGTGTGAAGGCGCATTATCTTGATGAAACAGAACTTTCATTTTCGCAAGGTGTGGACGTTCTGCCCTTCTGGAGGTAGTCTACAAAACCGTAGCCATGACTTTCTCTGCACAAGAACCGTTTTTGCTTTCTTTGATGCACGTCCCTATTGCCACCCACTGTTTGGACTGCTCCTTCGACTCTCGTGTGTAGTGATGAATCCATTTTTCATTTACTGTTATGAAACATCGGAGAAACTCACTGGCATTGCGTTTAAACAAGTCCAAACACTCTTACGAAATGTTCATTCAAATGCGTTTTTGGCCCATTGTTAACAAAAGCGGTACTCATTTAGTGGAAAGCTTTTTCATATCCAAAACTTTGTGCAAAATGTTGTACACATGGCCCATCGCGGACTTTGCAATGTCAGCCAACTCACTTACCTTCAATCGACGATCAATGAGCACAGCATTGTGAATTTTTGTCACAGTCTCGTCGGTGTAACAGTTGTGGAATATCTTGAGCGCTCATCATCTTGAATGGATGTACGACCACGCTTAAATTCAGCAGTTCACTTTTTAACCATCGAAAGTAAAGGGGAATCTAACTCCTTTTATATTTCTGTTTGGGCTAAACCCATCAAAATGAAGTACTTTATCACAGCTCGTATATCAGTTTTATCAATTTTGTAGAAAATACTAACATTAGTTTGTTTACACGATCGTCATAAATAAGTGACTACACTTACAGCTAAAGGCTGATACTTAACAACTATCATAGTAATTTGGGCATCTTCACATCTGAAAAATTTTAGTATACCCAAAGTATGACGCTCATTACCTTGGAATTTTCTCCGGAACAATACAAAGCTATATCCAAATTCTCAATAACATACCAGAGAAAGTTAAATTTAAATTGTTTGATAAAGCTGTTTTAGTGCTCTTCTTACTGTGATTATTTCAATTTGACTTCCTCGTTCTTATTCGTGAACTATAAATGCTGAAAAATAACGATGAAATACATTAACCGACAATTCAAAATTTTCTTGCAATTATCTACCCTTTAGTTATTTAACAATTGCATTGCATAGCTTAAAATAATGTAATGTACAAAACTGTCAGCTAACAAATTAATTGTTAATTTGTTGCCACTTGTTAAATACATTCAAGACTTTGTGTTAGAAAGTCTTCTGCCGTGATATTCGGGACAAACACCTTTCCACTCACTAAGTGACATCTGTCGCTAGATTGTACATGGATTTTAAATGCTCTGCTAGTGGCTGGAGAAGAAAATAAGGGAAAGAATTTCATTGGTGTGGTATAACAGTACTATAAAACACGATTTTTGTACAGCTGTGCGCCTAATACTCGGCCTTAGCTATAAACTTTGTTTGCTGACGTAATGTTTTACTTCTCGGCTACAAGTATGCCGAAGTGGAAGGCTATTGTAGAATTCGCTTCCTAAAACGTATATATAATTTTATGCTACAAAATGTTTAGAGTAGGCTAAAAAAGCTTTATAATGGGAAAAGACATTAATTGACACGAATAAGCTCTGCCAACATAATATTTCTAATTACTTTTTTTTTTATTTAACCTTCCGAAATCCCCATTTGAGTTAATTTAGGGAGTGATTGTGCTACCAAATGTTCAAAACTTGACTTTGTTAAAAAGAAGCAACTGAACAGAAAAAATTCTGAAAGGATTTAACGCCACGATGAGCTGATTCGTATTTAAAATAAATTTACAAAACAATGTTTTGCTCTAGAGTAAACTGTTCGACCAGCTTCGAGAATGAATGCATACTGCAGTAAAACCACAGGAATAAAAAAATTCAGAAAGCGGCGTTTCTACATCTCAGGCACCTTCGTGAGGAGATGATGCAAAAGAGATACAGAGTGGCCAGGATACTGAGACACATAGACTGAGTTCTTAACAGATAGAATATGTTTCCAGATGCCAGCAGAGGCCCCTCCATGGCGCTGGAGATCCGCAGAAGGACTGCTTCCATATCAGACACTTCCAACAAGAAACTTTTCAAAAGTGCAAGCCACCGTCAATCGCACATAGCACCAGCTCCCTTGCCTTGTATTTTCCCCTCTGTAAATGAACCAGAAGAATGAAATATGGCATGGGAGCGAGGAAAATTCGTGGAAAAGGAAATATCCGCAACAGTATTCGCCTAAGCGATCAGGGAAAAGCACGAAAAATGCAGGTCAGGATAGCCAGTGGTAATAGATTTGAACCCAGGACCTCCAGGATGCGATTGCTACGTTAGAAATAGGGGTAATGCTAGTAGTAAGCGTGATTTGTCTGCAGGCAATCAGCTGATTGATCCTTGTTATAAGCATGAAAAGGTATATAGAACAAATTTCATTTATGAAGTTTAAATTGCATTCACGTGTTAAATGCAAACGGACTTACACTATTTTTAAACGCTAAAGCTTACTAAATGTCTCAAGAATACGTTTGTATGTTGTATCTAGGAGACTTCTAGGTTGTGAATATTAGTCGAACGCAGTAAATTGGACCTAATACTGGAAAAGGATTCCATTCAGAAGATGAAAAACTGTCACTTCAAACGAGCTGTTCAATTACCTAAGGGCGCCTTTCAGTAACGCAGGCGGTGATTTATTATTTGCTGTAGCGATGCATTATCAAATGGTTTTGTGGTTACGGAATTAATATTACAATTTTTTGCACCTACTGCGCAGGGCGATTTCATGAATATCTGCTTCTTCTCTCGCAATGAACGATGCTTTTGTATTCATTTCCTCATAATTGCATTTGTATATACTTGACTGTGTGAGGCATTTCCTTCTAAAATTCTATTATTTTATTTTTTCTGATTACGCTCCATATTACATAATGGCCATTTTCGTTAATATTAAAGTTATACCTAAGTTAGATGCATAAAGTATTGTTATCGTAAACATCTTTGTGTCAATTTCCTTTAATTAAAATAGTAATCTTTAACTTAAAATCTAAGTGTGACGAAGACGTGTTTGATGCTGTTTATGCCCAATTTGCAGACAAAACTTCTATTATTTAGGGGGGGGGTGGCAATGAAATGTTAATTCAAAGATGTGAAAAGTATATTGCAGTAAAGAGTAATATATTGAAAAGCGAAATGTAGTTTTTGTTTTAATCACACCTAGAAAATGGTTAGTCCGTAAACTTATGGACCTACCGAAAATCTACACCGCATAGAGGAAACCCCTCATTATGATAGGAAAGTTGGAGTTTGGTGTGCTCTTAGAGCAAGTTGTATTATCGGTTCAGAATTTTACGAGAGGACAATAGATGCAGAATGGTAAGAGAAAGTTCATGGGAGGTTTCAACAGGACTCTGCAACTGTTCATGCAACAGCGGAGTCCATGAATAAAATTAAGGAAGTGTTTGAAAACAGAGTGATTAGCCCTCTCGCCCACTAAATTTATCAGCGTGTGATTTTTAACTGTGTGGTGCCTGAAAAACAAACAAACCCTCACACTTTGAAGGAACCAAATGAAAATATCACAAATTAAATCAGAAATATTACAGTGGCCGAAATTAAACTTGTCAATCAGAATGTATTTTCCGATACAACGCCTGTTTAGCTAAAGGGGACGACATTTCCAGCATCTTCTAAGAGGTAAGCTATTATGCACAATTGTACGAACGAAGTTAAAATACGTTCTCAGGTGGCCGCAAGACGCCCAGCAGCCGGGAATCAAAACACCAAGCGTGCGGAATAGTTTTTTGGTATATGTGCAACAAAATGTTGTGTAGTTCATCTATGGAATGCACGTGCATTAAATCTACAATAACTAGCCACTGGGTAGCTTTAACTGTTTCTTATCTAGAGCGCACACAGTACAAATACAGTTATTTATTATTTTTAACCAACAACACTTTTAAAATGGTTGTATTCGTAAAGGTTGTTAATGGCCAATTAACGCATTAATACTAACAGACCCATCTTTGGCAGTTACAACTATCTTGGCATAAATACGAGAGAAAAGCACACGTCTATAGCTGTTTGCTTAGGCCTCGACCATATCGACAGAGAACCCTCTCTTGGGACGGTGTTTGCCTTTCTAACGACAGCACGCCGGATATTTTGTGTATCGAACAGGTGAACACCTACCAAAATATTTAAACGAGCGAATTCACTACATCACCTCAAACACAGCGACATAGAACTTGGTGAAAGCGAGTATAGGTCCTCTTACAAATGTCCCCCAGAGGCCGATGTTTACCTCGGCAGGATTGATGAGCAGGTTGTTCTGTGTGCGATAAGGGTGTTTGCCACACATTGTGCCAGGAATTACTTGGCTGTCATTGGCATAGCTCAAGTCAGTTAGATATTACTTCATTATTCAGGGAATAATATGGCAAGCATAAAAACAGTATTGGATTAAATGAATCTTCGTTCTGCCATACAGATTTTACAATTTAGCGGGGACCCCAATTAAATATTAAATACTACACATTTTTAAATTAAACGTTAT
Source organism: Metallyticus violacea (assembly GCA_030762175.1). NCBI lineage: Eukaryota > Metazoa > Arthropoda > Insecta > Mantodea > Metallyticidae > Metallyticus > Metallyticus violacea. Next base: position 70,610,932 of record CM060835.1, read on the forward strand.
TCTAATGTTCAGAAAACTACATGATGGACGAATTCATATCAATAGATAAATAATTATAGTTGACTTATGGCAATTTCCGTTAAAGCACCGAATGTAATTACCTACCGGAACCTGCAGTTGACGTCATTCTTTAAGGCCTACAGTAATAAAAGTCCTCCTTACCGCGTGGAATGACTTTTAATAAAAATAAATATAAAATTCAAACTAGGCCTTATTAATTAATGAAATGAAATAAGTATCATTATTGTATGGTATTAGGGGAATAAAATTAGAATTATTGCAACCTATAAGCATTACAAAAGAGAAATTACATTTTTAGAATTATTATTATTATTATTATTATTATTATTATTATTATTATTAGTGAGATTAAACTACAATAATTAATGGTATACTTTGGTATTATCTTTACATTAATCAAAACAGAGAGAAATAACAGAAAGTTTCCAGTTACAATGTATATTTAAGAAGAGGTTCATTTGTTTCAATAAAAAAAAAACATCTTACTATTCAGAAACAATTACAATGTGCAAAGCAAATAAAAACAATTGAAAGTTACATCGATTTTCATAGTCTTGAAATTTAATTTAAATGTCATTGTAGTAAAAAACATGTAACGTAAATGTTTTCTGAAGGTTATTACTTATTACAGAGCTCTCTTACTTAGAAATATAATTTTCACAAACACATTAGATTAATATTTTACATTTGCTGTCTTCACAACGATGCTTTTGTTAAATATAAAACACATGCATCGTTATAAATACACTTTATATGATTAATTTATTCTTTTATTTTAAAACAATATTGATAATATTAAAAGCAAGAGCGCTTTTTAAATCTAGATTTTCAAATATACCCTACTACTAATGGTTCAATTTTGCTAATTATCCGCAACTTATTTCTTGTTTTATTTTATTTAAAATGTATATTTTGAATTTTGTTGTGAAGAAACAACTATTGGTACTATTAAGCGATTTTTAAATTTCGAATTTCAGGTAAACTCCACTCCTAATGGCTGAGTTACGCCGATTTTCAGAAACTATATTCTTTATTTTATTTAAGTGGTATACACGGAGTTTCATTGTGTAAAAGTAAATAATCCCGCTAGAGCGATTTTTAAGTTTTGGTTTTCAGGTAAAACCCCCTCCCAACAGTTCGATTTCACTTTCATAAACTATTATTCTTATTTAATTTCAATGGTAATCACTAAATTTCCTTTAAAAACATTTAAAACTGCGGCCGCTAGAGCAATTTTTAAATTTCGCTTCAACTCCCACTAGTTTCAAAGGTATACCCTACTCCTAATAGCTCAGTTGTCCTGATTTTCGTAAGCAACTTTTATCAATTTATTTTAAATAATTCTACAGAGTTTAGTTAGATAAAGCAAAAATTGTAGTCAGTAGAGTGATTTTTCAATTTCCTTAAAAAAAACCGTTTTAGGTTATCTCAACCGCCAATGGTCCATTTTTTCTGGTGAACGAACTCCAATTGTTTGTTAATTGATAATTATATATAGAGTTTCGTTGAGAAAAAGCAAAAACTGCGACTTCTAGAGCGTTAAAACGCGCGCGCGCGCGCGCACACACACACAGTAATTTTCGCTGCCAATATTAGTACAATTTCAATAGCATTCATTCCTTCGGAATTCGCTAAAAAAAAATTAAATAGATGTTTTGGTACGGCTGCAATATCTTCATTCCTTCGAAATTTGCTAAAATGGAGGAAATGTTGAAACAAAGGCTCTTGAACCAATGAATTCAAAAAGGCATCTAATTAACAACCAAAATTTTACTCTTTGTTTTTATCCCTCTACCTATTGTGCACTATCCACGTGCTGTTTGTGAAAATCCGAATTTGTATTTACAAATTTACAAATATTCACTATAAAATTCTCAAAATCTACCACCTCCAAACTAATAAGCCATCCGTATACATAACAGAGGTATTCACTAAGTGTTTGAAAAATAGCTTGAATTAGAATTGTAGCACAACGATCAATCTCTTTCTTAAAATTAAAAAAAAAAAAATAAAACAAAACAGATTCCACTTCGTCGTCTTTGATACGACAATCATTTATTTCATCTTTTTTAAAAAATAAATACTGCTGAACTACGAAGAAATCAAAGTAAAATAGATCCACCTGCAAAGTCAGTGATAAAATCTCAGGCAGTAACAAATCAAATAAGTATTGGCATACAAAAGTACGTAAACGACGACATCAAATTTTAACGTGAATGTGATATTTCGCAGTTGCAATTTGGGAAACGACAGTACACAGTGCGGTTGCATACACCCCACCCGCCGCACAACCAGCATTAACTTTTTGCAAAGATGATGCTCAAAATGTACAAAGGTGGCCATTGTAACCCCTAAAGATATTTACTCGTATATTCCTACCTTGCAGCACAAGTTGGTTATTTCTCCCCTATGTGGTCTTGGGTTTATCTAAGCTCGCGGATTGGATTTATAGACACTGTCTTTTAAACTACTCGATAAAATAAAAGACTAAATTCTCTGAAACTCAACGCAACAATAGACAACCTTCCTTTAGGCGACTAAGCACTTCCTTAAAGGGCAGCGTTCTCTAGCAATTATTGCAATGCAGATTTCATTCGCGATAATTGAAAGAAAGAAAAAACTCTTATACCTGACTAAAGGGTTACGTTTTTCAAGGAATTCTATGATAAGGGTCGTAACATACAAAATTACAATCATAACAGGGTTTACGGTATCTTTCGTTCGGCGCGGTACAGAAAAGTAATAATATTGGAACATGTCTAATAAAATGTTATATTAAAAACTTACAAAACTGACTCTAGTAGTTTTTCTGTAAATAATGTTTCATTTCATTGTTTACTAATTTCAGAGTTTATTCTGCTGCTTCAACGAGACAAAAATATAACAAAATTGAGTTAATCTCTGATTTCTTGACATTATAGTGATATAAGACAAGCTAAATAAAATAGGTAATAAATGTAGTAAACTATTCGATAACCGTTATGAGAATAAAAAAGATGTATGCTTGGAAAATTACAAAATATTTCAGTAAACATACCAATTTATTAAGGAAGGAAATTGTTACAATATAAAACTAGAGATCTAATAATATGACAATAATATATATATATATATATATATATATATAAATTAAATATAATGCAGGCCATTAAAATTGTAACGCCCCTAAAGGACATGTTAAGCCCACCCAACATTTCCTCAGAAGGAATGAGCATGGTACAAGAGGTGTGTGCGTTTTATCAGGGAAGAACCGTGACATACCCAGAGTGTGGGATTCATTTCGAGAAATTGATGCGTGTGTAGGACGAAATGTGTTCACAGCGAAGCGAACATCAGATCAGTGGGGTCAAGGCAGGACAAACACACAGACGTGAAGGATACTAATATTTCCGTCAAACAACCATAAGGAACGGCAGTTATTTCCGCATGGCTATTACGACCACGTACAATGTGTTGCTACTTTAATGACCAACAGTGTGGTATATTTATTGATTTCAAAAATCACAATATCTTATAGCTCAAATTTTAATTGAAATCGCACGAGGGGCCAAAATTACAAAAATGGATTTTTAACATCGTTTTTTTGTCTTCCTCAAAACGGGCAAGCTTTCATCAGATAAAATGTTTGGAACTGCCACTGAAAATGTTTCAAACTCTCCTACAATTTACAACAACTTGGTTTTAAACACTTTCTTGCAAGTACAAACGTACCTGAAGTAAACGTAAATCTAAAAATAAAGAGGTGGTCGAGTGGATTCTCCGCATAGGCAGTCGGGGTAGCGAGTGAGGACGCTTATTTAGGCAAACTCACCAAAGGGTTTAGCATCTCCTCCAAACAGAGCTTTTGGACGCACTGATCCGGTGCATAGTACCACACAGAATTTCATGTGAAGATCTCAACGACATCAAGCGTGGGGGAGGCATTCATCCTCATTGTGGCTAACATAGAGAACCTTCCGCAATAACCGAATGTTCTTGAATATTTAATGATACGAAGCGCTATAAAATAAAACCATTCCGGGCTCATTTATTAACATAAACCAATATAAAAGTATTTAAACTAAACAAAAGCAGAATTAGCAGTATTAGAGGAATAAAAATAAGGTACTGCTTTAGGAGAAGAAGTATACTTGGATATTCAGACACGCATCCCACAACTTCACCAAGCGTCGGATTCCGTCCGAAAAGAAGGATCGTGGTTACTGCTGTGAAGCAGCTCCGCACCCAACTGTCACTTATCGCTGAGAGAGCTTCAGAAATTTCTACACGCGTTCAAAACAAGAGTTGCAGACACAAGCCGTTGCGCTCTTCTTTATGCTTCACAGTAAATATTTGCGGAACCCGTTGCGATCAGACTTTTTGATATAATTTCTAATTCAAAGGGTATAAATGATCGTCCGTTTGCTGACGTCCTGTTCAAAATAATGTGGCCCAATTCTTTACTGTTGTCTTGAATGCACATTTCCCACTATACACGGCATTAATGGGACGATGAATTTCACTCTGTCAAAAATTGAATAAGAACACGATTTATTTTTGATGGGTTCAGAATTGCTGGCATGTTTGCTCAGGACCCGTATAGCTAAAGGACCCAAGCGAACCGCTCCTCTAATGATGCATGAACTATATAGTTGCCCTTCTCCCACCCTCTACCAGAGCTGAATAGTACGGGATTCGGAGACCGGGTGGGTTTCAATTGAGCACACCTCATATTAGAACAGAAGAGGCAAACCTTTTTTATGGGTAATACAAACAATGGTTATGATTGACAGTAATCTTGTTTTCAACTTACTTTATGAAATGTTGGAATACGCCGAGGGTACACAAAAAATGTATACACACTTTCACAGTAGATGTCTATTTAATATATATCAAATTTGAACCGAAAAACAACATAAATGTGTAGTATGTTGTTCTGTAAATAGATGTAACTCATACATTATGATAGCGTTGCTACGTGGCAGGTAAATCAACATTGAACAAATGAAGCCCAGATTATCGTAAATCAACAATGAGCAAATGAAACCAAGATTATCATATGATGTTCTGTTAACAGATGTGACACACATTATCCTATGCTAGCGTTGCTACAACAAAATGGAGCCGAGATTATCGTTTGAACAACGGAAAGCAATTTTGAAGTGGTATTGGAAAATCGAAAATGTTGTTGAAGTTCAAAGGTAATGTAGACGTGTGTACAGAACAGAACCGCCAACGTGAGCAACAATTGCACGCATTCCAGACAAATTTGAGAGACATAGTAAGGTATGCGATGTTCACAAGGGCAGATCTGGGAGACCTGGCACAACAAGCCCCGCGCACTGGATCCAAGGCACTATCCAAGCACTGGATAGGACGAAGAGGTTTCCACCGCGTTCTCCTGATCTAAACTCCGTTGGACTCTACCTATAGGGAACTCTTAAGGATGTTGTATACCGTAGAAAAGCAGCTACATTGGCAGCACTTCGGGAAGAAATTGAAACGACATGTGCTGCAATCGCTGAGGACACTTTCGCAAACGTTGCTCAAACAGTAGTTCAACTTACTCAAAAGTGTATCGACGTCGATGGTGGGCATTTCGAGCAACTGTTGTAACTGTAAAAGTCTAACATGATTAGTGCTCATCATTTTCTGTATGTGTGAATTTCAATTTTATGTTACCAGAGTCTTTTCTTTCCTTGAGATGTGTATACATTTTTGGCACCCTCTGTGTATAAAAGAACATGTTACAATACTAAAAAGTTTCATAGAAAAATACACCGTACAAACAAAACTGTGGACTTGACATGAAAAGTGTGAAACAATTCGATAAATGAGAAAAATGACTTTTAGATGTCTGTGGGAGAACATTTTGTCTTGTTGAGGAAGAACTATTGTGATAGGAACTGAAGCTAATAGACATTTCAGCAAATTGGATCTTTCTGTTACAACCGTCTGCACAAAGGAGTATCGCGATTTCTTTCTTAAATTCAGAAGGAGCATCTTGTGACCCGTGCTGCAAGTTTTAGCGCTTTGCCAAGTAATCAGAAAGAAGTATTGGAAACCAATTCATTGCCCCTTATTATGATCCTCTTTCCAAAAGGGAATCGTGGCGCAAAGCCATAGAAGCAGCGCCGACAAAATTCAAACTCCTCTATCTGCCAAAAAGAGTATTATGCTCCCCCTACACAAACTGAGCGACGCCATGCACAAGAGAGGAGGAAAGCTAGTTATGGTGTTCGCACTGTTCCAGTGAAGAACTGTGGGCTCCAGAAGACCCAGCACTTCCTCCAGTCTATATCTAAACTAGACACAAAAGTTAATGGCACATGGCATCACTGCGCATAGGAGAGTTGTCAAACTAAGTAGGTGTGTGCGGATGGAAACTCCATTAGAGCCTCATTGAGCAACTACTGAATTTGTGCAAAGTCGACACGTGTTCTATACTCCAGAAAATATTTGTTTATTGAAATCATACATATATATCGATTATCTACTATGACACACAGCACTTCAATTTTTATGTAGAAAAACTAATTTAACTGTAGAGCATTCAGGGCTATTTATATATTTGATTTATTTAAAGACGCTCTTTAACACTTCTGGTGATTGGCATCCCATTCAATTCAGGGCGTGAAGAGGTCAATAAATTTTGCTCTTAGACTTTTCTTTCGAGCTTAAGGCTTTTTCACATGCCGTAGCCATAATTATATACCGGAATCAACGTCCAGGGTTAAGAAAAGACTATAAAAGATCTTATGGGCTTTTACTATTGACCTCACTCCCTAATACAACAAATAACTACACTGGTATTATTATGAGCCCCATTACAATACGTTCGTTAGTTTCTGTAAAGCAACATGGATGGTTTTTTTTTTTATTTTATGCAACATTAAATGAGTACATGGTTATAATATTGTCGTGTCTACATTAATAAAAGAGGAACGGCCCAAATATATTACTAAAGCAAAACACATTCAAGTAAATGACCTGAATCTTAAATGACAGAATTTCTGGAGTTTTTTTTTTTTTTTTTGTGTGTGTGTATTCGTGAGTATTCATGTACATTTTTAGTATAGCATTCATTTCTGTATTTTTATTCATTAGTGTTATTTTTAAATAAAGACCGAATAGGTGAAAAGAAAACTTACTAAAGTGCTTAGGAGAACAAGCAGCAATTAAGTATATTTTATATCTGAAATTTAAAAACGAAAAAGAAAGTGTAGGTTGGAAAATAAACAAAGACGCAACAGTTTTGAATTTCGAGGTGTTGCAGATTGTAGAGCAAATGTTAATGACCTTGACCCGTCCCTTCGAGGACCCTGCGTAAATCTGGTTTCTGGTAACTCTCCAGCGTTGGCACTGTTACTATCGTATATGAAAGATTGAACATAACTTAGTAATATTTCCTGATTATCACATTATTAAAAATACCTGAAGGTACTCTAATTAATAAATAATTTACTCTGTTTCGCACTTGACCTTTATCAGGACTAAAAATACTGAGAGATTCCAGAGATGTTACAACGCTGTACTTCTGTACAAACTTTGATACACCTAATTCCTCACACGTATCATATCAATGCAACATAAATAAGTAGAAGAATAATTGCCATCTCATTTCCAACAGAAAGGGTCATCAAGGCTTGTTCCGTACTATATTTTTAAATAAGAAAGGAGGCTTCCAAAATACCGCTGCAAGCTCCAACTAAGAAGCCAGAAAGAAGCAAGGAAGTTCGTAGCAAGACAAATGTTATGTTTTCGTTAGAAGTGGAATAAGGCGTATTGTTCATGGATATTACTTCAAGTTATTTAGTTCTTCCTTATATGTATATTGTGTTTATATGTTTTTGGAGTGATGTTTTATATTGGCCACTCACCATAGTTTTAGAACGAATTGTATTGAATAGTGAGCCTATCTTTTTATGACGTGACTTCACTTCAACACAAAGTGTTTAAGCGAGCAATTTATGAGGCGACTGGAAACTGTGTAATTTCTTAACCCTGGACCCTCTTATAACTTCTTGAGATATATTTAAGCACAAGTGAACACAACATACGTTTATCTAAACTCTATCGTAATCAGAACTACATACTGTCTTGTTTTCATATGTCTTAAAAAAAAAGTGCATGAAATGCTCTTTGCTTAGCTTATACCAATTTGTTGTTGAGAGCGGAAATCCAGCAAAAATTAATAACGAATGTCTAACTGCGCATCGAAGAAATCAAGAGACTGTACAAACATGTACAGGATGTTAAACCCTTTCTGATTATAATATCCCTGCAATTATTATAAAATTTTAATGAGAACAGCCTTCACTAAAGAGGTCTATGTCCAGTCAAAACAACTCTGGTTGTTCCTTCCACTAATCAATTTCCTCCATCGACTCCAAAAAGTCTAATGCGTTTCCATGGCATCTATGGTTGCCCTCTACCGCTTCTGCCCTGTAACACCCATTCATATACCATCTTGGGGGACAGGAGTATCTTCCATTCTCCAAGCTTCAAACTCTTTTTTCAAATGAATTGACTAAACTCTACTCAGCATCCATATTCTTTGTATTTCCGTATTTATAACCTTTTCTATTCTGGATTAACTTGTAAATTTCCAGAAGTCCATATCACATTAAGCATCTAACTCAAAAATGTCTATGTCTCAAGTGTTCAAGTCTAGTGCATAAAGAACCACACTCTTCAGAGGCGATTAATATATCTGTTTTTTCATTTTGTTAACGATGTTCCGGCTCCAAAATATAGAAGTCAGTATGCCAACTATTTTCCTATCGCTGCTTACTAGTTTCATAATTTCAATCTAAGAACATCAACATATACTACTAATCCAAGGTAAGTGAAATCGTTCGTCTTCTAGTTCTTTCTCCAACTGTATAAGGTCTTTAAAGTTCAGTCGTTGTAATTTAGATACTTTTTTCGAGCGTAAAAAGAAATTGTGCCTTCTCAATAATGTGATTAACAAGTATGGCCCATAGCTCACAATAAAACGAGAAGGAAATTACAAATGACTGGAGCATCCTGTATGTTCAGCTGAAAAAATGATGTAATGGTTCTGACCCGTGTCCCCGAATATGTTAGACCGTGGGAGCAAATGCCGCACAAGAGGTCGATACCTGTATGGCTCACTTGTTTGCCTCTAAATGTGAATGTAGTGATATTTTTAAACAGAGAGGGAGAGGATCCAAAATTATCTCTGTGATGGAAGCTTTGAAATTGATTTATGTAGCACAATGCTTGGTGTGGCCTAAAGAATATTTGGCCTATACAAGAAGTGTAGATTTTTTTAAATATTGTTTAACACCCATTTTTACTATTGAGGCACCACAGGCGGTGAACAATGATGATACATGAGATGAAATGATATATTGAGAAAGGGTTTTTTAAGGAAGGAAATGTTCCAGGCCTAAGTTTAGGGTACTTCCCTAGCATTTGCCATTTATGAGGACTGAGGAAAACCTGGAAAAAACCTCAGTTAGGGAGAACGGTCCTAGAGGAATTCGAACCCCAGACATTCCGTTCACGAATCCGCCCCTTAACGACCTCGGCCACCCGTGGCAGTAAAGGAGTTTTGATGAAATGTTTGAAAGCAGAAGCGGTGCGGTATCTGAGATAAAACATTGGGAGGTCTCTTGTTCGCTATCGAAGCAGTGAGGCATTAGAATAGCATGGCAGGGGAACCAGAGATTTACTTCTATACCTACATTACATAACAGGATATTTACATATGAGATATGTAGATGATAGCCGAGCTTGGCGATAACAGAGACAGACATGCCTCCAGCACAAGTCGTTATCGTTTAGCGGTGGAATCGAAGAAAATGCTCGTAGAAGGCAAATCGCAAAGCGAAGTTGCATAAATATTTATATATTTCTAATAAAAAAAAAAAATAAAAAAAAAACACGCGCCTCCGTTTGAAAGAGAGGGGAGTTTCTAAGCACTAGGATTAATATGCCGATTCATTTTCTCCGCCATCGAACAAACATTTAGGGAAATTTTTCAGCATCCTCTAAATTTGAAGGAAATATTTGTAATAAAACCACGAAAGCGGCGATGAAAGTAGTATGGATACAAATGATTGCTTCATGAATTGCAAAATAACTTTAAAGAAAAGAAAAAAAATCGCTTTTCTGTTTATTACGATAATATCTATGCTCTATGCTTCATTAAATATCTATCTGTCATATACAATGAGGTTATTTGCCTTACGGGACGCAGCTGTTTATTAACTCTGTAAATTCAGGCGCCGCTACTGTAAAAAGGAAGAGTCGCAGCGGAAAAGATGTTTTCATTTCTGCATTCGTATTTTTACTGAAATTATAAAATGATACTGCATTTAAAATTAATAACTTGTGCTCTATATGATGCCCCTAAGCGGCAATACATTGCCGGCATCTGCGTACGAAATGCCTGTATTTAAGCTGACTTTTATCTTTATCAACATATTTATCAGGATATTTTCTTACGAATCATCTTATCTCTTCCCTGCAAGAATCAATTTTCCCATTTGTATCATATATAAAATCCATTATTTCAAAATAATATTTATATAGCGGAATAACTAACGAAGAACAATTAACATACAGGCCGTATACATAAAAACACTGAGTAACATTTGAACGCACAACCATTGGCTAAAACCCTCCCTAAAACTAAAACACAAGCTACTACCTGTACATGTATTATAGGATTTTGCGACTGGCATCTCCCAGCATCCAGCCCTGCTCTGTCGACCATTAACTCAAATAATTTCACTATATTGCTAAAAACTGTACATTGAACTATCAGTGAAACTTCAATTATTTTAAATAAAGAATATAATTTATTATTTCATACCATTACTGCTTTGGAATTAAGTAAAGTTAAGCACATGATACAAAAGTTCGCAATTAGGCAATTCAATTTTAGCTTCAATACAAAGCTACAACTGAACTGTCTAATGAAAATTCATAACTCAAAACTGTTGCGGTTTCGTTTGTTTTCCTAGCAACAATTTCTATTGCATATTTTATTTTTGGAAAAAAAAATAATCTGCCAGCTCTGCGTTATCTGTTAAGCAAGTTTCAAGAGACTGCGATGATTCACTCTTTAAATATTTTTACTGAAACATTAAAATACAATTACTTTAATAAATACTTAACGAGAATGCAAACTTTAAAATACAATTTCCGTCAAATTTCTTTTAAACAAGTTCCAGAATATTAAAAAACTAACTTATCTATTTATAACTTAAAATAATTACCTATGGTAAAGAAACTGAAGTATTGATATGTATGTTATAAAGAATATGTGTGCAAAAATCAAGTTTCATAGCAAAACATTTTAGAAAATAGAAAGATCATTCATTTTGTCCCTTAAAGTACTTCAAACCCATAGGTTTCCATTTGTAAGTTAAGATATATGCGTCAGTAACGTCTTGAGTGTCGAAAAGGGTGGTCAATGTCGCTAAGGAACGAATTCGTGAAAGGGAAGTTCTCTGATTGAGGTAATTTCCAGGTTTTCATAAGTCTCATCAATGGCAAATGCCGGGAAGATACTCTTAACTCGGGCTTGGCTTCCTTTCTCAAAATGTTCCTGTACAAATTTATATTCTCATTCTCATCAGTGTCTACCACCTGTGATGCAATAGTAAAAGGCACGATAACATTATACATTCTATACATGCGCAAAGTGGGATTGCAACAATTTAAAATTACGAAACAAAGCACTTCCATGTCATTTAAAGATAAAAATGTAAGATGAGCGTAAGTTTTCCAAAACAATGCAGAAACATGTAAAATGTTTGTGATATAGTTAAAATATAAGTTTTGCATTATTTTGGGCCTCAGTATATTTTAATCAAGTAAGAAGCAGAAGGAATATAAAAACAGCACATTTTAATTAAAGGAGACATTTTATTTTGAAACGATTTTTTATGAAATAAAAGCGTTTTGCAACAGCATTACGTGACTTATGACGTAGTATAAATTTTAAACGGAATCTTATTATTCTTTATTTATTTTTTTTTCATATTTTGTGAAAGAAAGTATATTTGTATTAGCAAAATTAAAACTCTACAAAAGATACTATCTAATTGGGAAGTATTTGGAACATATGATTAAGTGTATACATTATGTTTTAACTTTAATTTGGTTTATTCATTAAAATATTTGTTGTATTAGTGTAAACACCAATACAATTTTACATTGAGTTTTAAAATGTTAAATATTGAAGTTAAAAATGATTTTCGTTCAATTGTGATTTTTGAAAATGAATTCAAAGAAATGCTATATGCATTTAAAATTAATGAGCCGTTCCCATAAACATACATTTAAATATATTATTCGTATTCTATTTCAGGTTCTCTACAAAAAAAATAGATTCATTTAAAAACGTATAACAACTTTTACAGTAATGCATGCAGAAACAGTCTGATGTCACAGAACTAATACTTTTAAAACGAACTGACTATATAGACGTTAGCTGAATAACTCAAACTAGGTACAAAAAGCGAATGGTAAAGAACTTATGATTGAAAACATAAATAAATAAAATAGCATGCGTCTGTATGTAAAGATTTACTTAATTTACAATATACTGGACAGTAAAATATGCCCTGGAACATCAGAGAGAAGTTGATTATAGCCACTCATAACTCAGGGAACAAAAGAGATAATTAATGATATGAGATTTCAAATAATAGTACAAAATGACCTTTCGAAATGGATGTTTTATGTTGCTTTAACACGGTGTTTTCATTTGATTTTCGCCTGACTGTATTTACCTACATAACCTAGTTTCGATTTATTTACCCTTCATTGCTACTGCACTTTAGTATACAGTTCAAGACAGGCTTTGTCCCAGCTCTATTAGTACAGGCATCGCAGATCTAACAGCTTGGTGCATATGTCTTTAGCATATTGCTATGGAATATGTCATTCCTTCAGTTAGAGTTGATATCAATCTGAATTGAAAGGTTACTCCAACAGATCTTTACACCTGTTTAAAAATTATTTCAGATGTCATAAAAACAATGAAAAGGAACCTTAAAGAAGTCCAAACTTGGATCTTTAAATTGTCCATATAAAGTTACATTTAATTAGAAAAGTTGGATAATATTGTGCAATATTCGAGTCAAATCCTTACCAAAGAAGATCTTACTACTAATGAAATTAAATGGCAAAGTTTCCCTTCATATTCGATACCGACGTTTTCATTTAGGCCTATAGGGCGTCAATGATGAGCGTGCATTCATCTCTTTGAGCAACTGAACTAGAAAATAACTCCTTTGGAGAAGTACTGAATGACAAGTAGCTGAAAGTAAGGGTTGAGCTTTCAAAACCCACAGTATCATTCATGAATATTTTCAAATGAATAAAAACCGGTTTAATGTTGGGTCCTTAGAGTTGCGTCATTAGCAACCAGAGAAAAAAAGTTGAAACTTATAATCAAGAGGACGAAAACTATTCCCTTCTTGTGATTCTTGTCATAGATTAACATTTCAAACCCCCATAATAAAGTTACGATTATTCATAATAGATCAAACGGATTTGTCCTACCAAACTCATAGTAAATAAAGTAGCTTCAATATGTTTGCCATATTGAGTAGGAACAAATGAGGGCACTGACGTTGCTAGCATTGGCATACAGAAGACAAACCTATTCAGCGCACTCATCGTCACTACTGCAGAGTTTACAGTCGGACGCTTAAGAAAGTTTGAAATAGTGATGTGAGAGAGTGCCGTACTATATATATATACATACTTTTAAAAGGAATGTAAAAAGTTTTCTTTGGGAGATATGACACAACTTAAAATGCACAAAGGCGTGCCACATTTAAAGTAAGGAACACATAAAGACACTAAAAACACTGTTAGATGCACTGAAGACGACGTGGAACACTGCTGAGGTCACTGTAGAACACTGCAGAAGTTACTATATTTCTCTTTAAGTAATAATAAAAAAAAAATCCCCTGCATCTTGAAAGTTCATTTTTTGTTTGTTATGTTGGTTTCTCTGGCTGCCAACTCAGCAGACTGTAAGGAAGGCACACAAGCCGTGTGATATACTAGACTTAGTCCTGTTCTCCATCTACGCGATCAAGAGCCCATCCATGCTCGAAATATAGTAACTTCTGCAGTGTTCTACAGTGACCTCAGCAGTGTCCAACGTCGTCTTACAGTGCATCAAACAGTGTTTTTAGTGTCTTTGTGTGTTCCTTACTTTAAATGTGACACGCCTTTGTGCATTTTAAGTTATATATATGCACACATTATAAGACTCAACAACGGGCCTAAATCAAAATTATTCTCTTCATGGATGAATTATAGAAATACTAAAGTAACAATTTTTTATTTTCAATCATCAAATTTGCATTAAAGAAGATTATTTGAGAAATGAAGAAATGTAATAGTTTTTTTGAACAAATTATGCACATAATATCATATATGTACATTATTCATTTGTGATGTATAGTGTAAATTTCAAGAATTGGCCTGATTTAAAAATAAATGTTCTTCTGAAATATTTCCAGTCATTTGTAATGATGTTCATTTGAAAACCTGGAACTGATGACCAACACATTCTAACATTAGGGTATCGAATGTATGTCATAACAATGTTTATCCCAAGGGAAATCTTTTAATTTCCTTCTTAATTACAATAAAAGTTTGTTTATCTGATTAGAAACCATAAGGCTTTGTCTCCATTGTGGCATATGACTTTCATTTTATAACTACCCTTGAATAAAAGCAAGTTTTCAGTGAACGCTTTATCTGTGCTTACGTTCATCCAATAGGAGCATGGTTCACATTCACCGAATCAATGCAGACCAATGGTACAGAGCTGTGATTTGTGGTCATAGAGGTCCCTGGATGTTGCTCTTCCTTTCTTCCCCTCCTGCATTCTTCCATTTCTTCTTCCATTTCACTGATAATGGTTTTCAACCGGTAATGATCACTATCTCCATTCTCGTATTCATCTGAAGATGCTTCCTTCTGAAGCCGAAGAAATATACGTAAATACTCTCATCTAATATCTCCGAAAAAAAAAAAATCTTTCCAAACTGAAAATTTACAACTTTAGACCTGATGTGACGAAATTATTCCCTTAAATGTACATAATTACCTGAAAACTTATAGCAACCTCATGTATCATCAGTGTGTACAGTAACTTTGTTGAACATTATTCAATTCTGCATCTAAACAATATCAAATTGGCACTTATAATCACTAATATAGGATCTATATAGTAAATTTAGTATTTTTTGCCTTAATGTAACTGATTGGGGCATCTAAGAGGCATGAAAACTTTCATAAGAAAGAATATAAATTCCTCAAAAGTATGTTGCGCTCTTGAGGATTGGATTTTTGTTGCAACACTCCGAGTATCAAATGTTACCTTCATGCGTCCAGGATTTACTACATAATACATGGTAGAGATAAAAGAAAATCAAACGAGGTGTCGTCATGCATGAAGAGGTGCGAAAAATATATGGCAATGATCAACGGTTGCATATTGAGATCCGTATTTCGGCAAGGAGGGTGCGTCATGTGCAAGTCATCCTTGACTGTAACTATGAAGATATCCATTCTCTGTTGGAGGTGGATAGGTGATGAAGGATGAGGGGATTTGGCTTGAAAAATAACGCTGCACGTAATGCAAGACTTGCTTGGATATCGTGAAATATATCCCTTTAGTTGCATCATCCAACCACGTTCACTGATATGATAAGGAATTGAAAATATTTCTATATCTTCCAGGGTCCCCGTGACTTATCTTATTTCAAGAAACCACCCACAGGAGGACGTTTCCATGAAAGAGAGCAATCTTTGAAACACTAAGGCGCATGGGTGACAAATATGGCATGGTATTACCTGGATACAGTTGTTACCATTCACTTTTGCAGGTAGATAAAACATTGTTTTTTAAACATCAAAATATTTACGACAGAACAAAGACGCCGAATATACAGAAAAAAAATAATTAAAATGATGTCACATCTATCATCGCAGACAGAAGAACTCAAGTATTCGGATGGCAGTGGTTATCATGCATAAGCATAAGTGAACGAACCGTGTTTGTATTGTGTGTGTTTGTTTACATTTGCTAAAAAATAATGCACATAAATAAAAGTGCGTGTAAAATAAAAGTATTCCAATTTATTACCAAATACAGGACAAATATGTTTAAAAAGAAATAGAAATGTAGTCGAGATATGTCGCTATTTTACGATGGAGAATTTGAGTACCAATGAGAACATACCCCAACGAAACTGATTTTACAATATACATATAAACAATGTTAAAATAACTAAAAATAATTTACATAAATATGCACATATTAGATATTCTTGATTCAAAATCTTGTAGGTCAGATATTGCTGACAAAGTAACGAGAAGACAAACTGTAAGAAATTCCATTCTTTCATGGCGGGCATGTTTAAAAGAAATGAACGGCTGCCAATTTCGATTTACGGATATTTAACAGAATAAACTGTGCATTTTTAAGTTAATAGAAATGTGAATTTAAAAGAGAGAAACATATTCCATAGAAGGAAGGCTATGATGCAACAATTACAAGGCAAAACACACCATAGTTTAACACAGTTGATAGCTTGTTTATCAGTGTCTTATGTAAGGATGAGAATTTTCTGCTTAAATGACGTATTTACAGAAAATATCGCATTTATCTGTTTACTTGTTGCTCACTATTAATGAATATGCACATTCATGTTTCCAACTGAATACTATTTTCCAATACATGGATTCCATTCTCGATGAAAACAAGACAATTTGATCTCAGGAAGATTTCTTGTCATGTTCATGTGCTTGGGCATGCATCGATATTTCACCCATTTTCAGGACTGCCGTTGGGCAGATACCTGAAGTACACGTGTCGTCATTATGAGTATTACCATAATAATTATAGTCCAGATCATTGTGTGCTAAAAATTTTCGAATGTTTCTATTTTTATGAGAAAAATACGATAAAATTAGAAAATATTAGCTAAACACCGAAAAAATTTTACTAAAAGTATTACCTGCATAGCATAAAACTTTTCATTCATATCTGGAAATACTGAACACTTAGAACGTAAATACCAAACCCTTTGTAGTAAACAAAAACAGTGAAGAATGCCCAGACGAAAACAGCATTGTGCTTTGGGAGAAACTGGGAAAGTTTTAAAAGTGAGACAATTTATTAAATAAGGTTTTTCACTTTTGGAAAAAGTCTCAAAATGTAAATGTTCAAGTAGATATTAAAGTTTCTGCTAGCTGATTTGCTCCTCTGACATCTGTTGCAGTAGAAAGATTTTCTGTTTCAAAATGATTTTCACTGACAAAAGGCAAAGATTAACTGTGGAGCATTTGAAAAACCTTTCTGGCGATGTACCACACAGTAATTATGAAAGAGAACGAGTATGAAAATGAATTCTAAAAAATTTCCAAAAATATTTATTTTTTTTTTCAATATATTCAATATATGCAGCTATGTTTGTATAATACAGTTGCCTGTCTTCATTTGAAGCCTTAGTTATATGTGTCTAAAACCCCTAGCTTAACTGAAATACGGCCTAATTTATTAAAATTTAAGCTTATATTACACACCTAAAACTGCAATTTTAGTGCCTTAAAATCTGATGTCTACTCATCACAAATCCTTGCGTATTATTATAGAACACTGTGTTATATTGAGAAAAGGATAATTCCACATCACACGATACCAACATCGCGTATCACTAACAGGCATACAGTAAAGTTCACTTATTTGAACTCATTGCAGAAACTTTGGTAGCCAGTGTTTTTTTTTTTTTTCCCTCCCTAAAACTGCCGTTAAATCTTTTTCTAAGCACTTCCATTTTCGAACCTGATTCAGTAGTGTTTCAATATACCGTATTATTGAATCACTCAATAAGCCAATAGTAGTTTCTGTTTTATTTATTAAATGAATCAAGACGAAAACTGACAGATATGAAGAACAAGTCTTTAAATTGGTGTCACGTATAAATTCTTGATGATATCAATTGCAGAAGGGAGTTTTTGTACAGTTCATTTACTCCTTAAATGCCAAGACAATTAAGCCAGATACCCCAATGCTTAAGTAGGAATATAAAAGACCATGAAAGTCCAGGATTAAACTTTTTGAATAAATCAGTAATGGTGTTTTACTCATACTTTTTTTTTCATTCGCCACGAACTTGCTCATATTAGAATAAAGGGTTCGGATTGTTTCATGCAATATATGCAGAAGGAGAACGAATAACGTAACAAAGACTTTTTTTCATATAAGCTGCAGCATCTGTAAGCTGACGTAATAGATGTTTCATATCATTCGGTCAAAAGGTCTGCAAAGAAGCATTAAATAGTCTAGCAGTTGTTACATTATTTGCATTTGCTGACATTTCTTTGCAGAAAATTAACTTCATCATTTTTCAGTACACCCACGTTACATTCCCACATTCCCGAATATCTATAGTTTCATCAATTTTCAACTCCACATTTTTATTTTCACATATTGCTGTAATATGTCTTAATATTTCTTCTTAGCACTTTGGGAGATAATTTTTCCTTAGCGTCGACTCATCAGGTCTAATTTCGTATTTAGTACTCTCGAGCTTCATCTTATAAAGTTAATTTCAGTGGAAATAAATACTTTAAATACGTCTGAAAAGTACTCTGAATTTTTTCGAATGGTAAGAGATGAGGAAAACGTTGATTCTCCAATAAGGAATTGCCTCTACGAAACATGTGACGTAGCTGCGATGTGCTTACTTCCTGTCAACTCTTGTATTACCTGGGAATGTTAACTGTGCACTTACAGATTTCGCAAACGGTGGTAAATGTGTTTTTAAATTCAAGTACCTACTGCTGCAAACGTTCATGCACATTCAAGTTGACTTACGGCATCTCCAATTTACACAGTCAAACTTCAGAAACTATGACTAACAAGCAAGAACTCTCAATTCAGTGTATTACCTCACTGCTTATAGAAGCAAAAAGATATATACTATATCAATGAAGTCACCTCGGAATTAGATCCCGCTCTTTTCTATGAATGTGCAAGTGAATCATTCCCCCTTCAAGATGAAGTGACGAGCTCGTAATCGTATGGAATGTTTTGCAAAGAAACATTTTGTTGTAAAATGTTGGCGATTGCGTAGTATACTACTTATTATGTATTTATGAAAAATATTGACACATTTATTTATAAAACCTTTTTGGAAAATGTATTTTTGTGTGAAATAAAATTTTGAATCATATCAGACCTCGATCAGAATACTAAACTTTGTTTTAGAAACTTATTCATTAGCAGGAAAAAAACATTTATTTACATTAAAATAATTTACAGAAAATGAGGACAACTACATGGTATCTATGAGAGCTACAAAGTTATCTAGGAAAAAATATTATGTAAGAGTGGTTTAGCAAAGGAAAGAGAGATAAGTGCATAATGTAAGAGTCATTCGAAACACGTGGTGAAAATGCATACAGCAGTAGCTTAAGTTCAGTTTAGCTAAGCAGTAAAAAGCTAGATTAAAGAATTAATGAGAAGCTTAATTGATTGTGTCTAAACGGAAAATTTGCAGATGATATTAATCTCAACTTGACAGGGCTCCTTTCCTTTCATAACTGTAGTTTCGCCCTTTTGTAATAATTTAAATTTGTCACAGAATTTATTACAGACGTTTAATATAAAAAATTTACCCCAGTCGTCAACAGCATTCAGCATTTTATAGCTTATGAAATATTCTTATTTTATGATTATTCCACAAGCTATAAAACAGAAATTCGTTATCGAGTCTTCATTAGGTCATATTATTTTGTCGCTGATAGTGCCGAATTCAGTGCTTTCTTAACCTCTCTGTTTACTCTTAAATGTTTAACTGTTTTAATTAATTACGTAAAATATACGAGAAAATCTCTTCGACAGGGAAGTTTATTTTTATCTGGTTGGAATTAATTGTTATTATATCTGAAAAATGTCATATCGAGCAACAATGTTTAAAGACAAAAATATGATTTTGTTTTTCAAAAATGTTGCCATTTTTTTAAAAATTTTACATATTTCCCAATCATAGAGTAAAACTTAAACAATTTTCTCCCATTTCTAAAATAATATAAAGTTTTGTAAATTTTACGTGGAATATTATTCAATTCATAACGTGTAACAGTTGAGTAGCCCTTTTCGAAAAGATTCCGGCAAAGTTGGAGTCTAGCGTGCTTCCACAATTTACTTAAAAGTTCCTCAGTTTTGCAAAATATTTAAATTTCATTTCAGGGTTTTACGGCTGGTAAGAAGTATAACCTTTTAAATTCTGCAGGTTAGATCAAGTTACATACATTCTTAAGAGAACACACTTTTTCCAGATTTGCTGAAGGGATGCAATAACGTCATAATGAATCCATTACACGGTATGTTCTGAACCAGTTTAAATCAATGATGGTATATTGGCACTAATGCCACCAAAACATGTAGAAGGTATACACTTCACTTGGCTTCCTTGTGTTTTTAATAAGAATAATAGTTTTCAGAGATGATGCAACCATTATACGGCGGAATTAAATGTTTAACAGTGCCATAAGACAGAGCAACTGATCTATTCTTAAAGTAATTTTCGTTTTCTTTACACAGAATAATAATGAACAACACCAAAATAATTTCCCAAGGATCTCAGGAAAGTAATTTGAGATAGGATACTCAAGAGTATTCGAGGTAAAATGTAAGAGATATGGAGTATTGAAGTAATTGAAATTCGAAATTCAGAAATTAACAGTAAAGCAAAATAAGGTTATGTTTTACATTAGAATAAGTTATATACTAAAATAGATAAATAACAGAATCAATATTATTATAAAACATAAGTGATTTTATATTTTCAGTAAATCAAGTAATAAAAAATAGAAATTTAATGGACAAACACATATAACCTTTATAGATTTAGAAAAGACATATGATAAAGAGTTAAGAGAAATCTATTTTAGAAAATATTATAAAAAAGTACATCCCAGACAGTTTATATAAATTACTACAAATATGTACAAATAAACCAAAATAAGGATTAGAATTGGAAATGGACGATTTTCAGAATAAATGATAGTTAACACTGGTTTAATACAAGGGTGCAGTCTATCTGGGCAATTCGTTTTATTTAAGGACGCTCTTTAACATCTCAGGTCATCAGCGTATCTGGGCAATATTTAATATACATTATTTTTAATTTTTCATTATTTTACATCCCTTAATAGCTCTAACCTATTTCATTTATGCAGCATTTATTCCTGAAAGTGTTTTCCCATTTGGTCCATACATATACACATATATTATTCTATTAAACAGCAATAATACAATTTTTTTTTTTTTTGAGTAGTGTTTAACGCCCGTTTTTACTACTGAGGCACCACAGGCGGTGGACACTGATGATACATGAAATGAAATGATAAATTGGGAAAGGATATTTTTTTTAGGAAGGAAGCGTTCCAGGCCTAAGTTTAGGTACCTCCCCGGCATTTGCCAGTTATGAAGACTGAGGAAAACCTGGAAAAAACCCCAGTCAGGGAGGACGGTCCTGGCGGGATTCGAACCGCAGACCTCCCGCTCACGAGTCCGTGCCTTAGCGACCTCGGCCACCCGTGGCGGTTGCAATAATACAATGAATATGCTCCTTTATGCTGATGATATAATAATTCAAGAAGCAGAAAACGGCTTGCAGAACGATGCTGGGAAATTTGTTAGAAAAACATGGACTCAAGTTCTCAATCATAAAACGAAAGTAATTGCTCTTTAAGGAAAGCAACTGCGTAGATCCAAATGAGCAACAAATGACGTAGTGCTGGAACATGTAAAACATTTAACTATTTAGAAAGCAATATAATATATAAGCACAATCAAGAAATAAATAATAAAGTAAGTAACTTCCAGAACAATTGTGGAACATTAGCAAGAAGATTAAAAAGAAAAACAAAAACAGGAACAAGCTCAAAATTTTATAAAACAATGGTGATTTCAACTTTAATAACACATGGTTGCGAAACGTGGACTATAAAGAAAAATGATGGCATAAAATAAATGCGACAGAAATGAGATAGCTTAGAGCTAATAAAGGATTTAAAATAATGAAGAAATCGAAGAGTTGGGTATTTTTCCAATTAATGACAAAATAAATTAATATAGAAAAAAACGGAGAAATCATTTGCAGGGGATGATAAAACCCCGCTACTCTAAAATGGCATATGATTATCAACCATATGGGAAAAGAGATATTGGAAGAACGAAGTGAAGATGGAGAGATACATGAGGTCGGAAGAGGGGAAGTGTCATAAACCATGAAGAGATAGCGATGACTTAAAAATAAATTGATTGTTAATAGCCCGTAGTCAACACAATAACAATTAGGCGATATCTCACTCTGCATAATTTACAGATTATCAATGTCGGTCCTGGTGGTGTAATGGTTACCATACTTGCCTCCTACACCCAAAACGCGGGTTCGATGGATTTTTTCGGGCATAAAAATCCTAAGTATGGCTTCCTTCGGAAGGGAAGTAAAGCCGTGGGTCCCGTGTCGTACATTTATGGCACGAAAAATAACTTCAAGCCTGAAAGAAGAGGCCTCTGAGCAAAATTTGTCGGCCGTTTCACGCCCTGAGTTGAATGGGACGCTGATGACCTCAGATGTTGAAGAGCGTCCATAAATAAATCAATCAATCAAAAAAAAAAAAAAAACAGACTATCTATCACATGATGGCATGTCATTGCGTTTGTGTAGTGATGGAACTAAAATGCTAACAACAAAGTTGCTACTCCACATTTTTTGCTAGTGTTACCAGATTTATGTTTTCAGTGTTTTTATGTAATTTATGAGCCGATGTCGTACCTGTCCTCTGTCGCTGGTGGTAAGATGAAGCAATTTCTGAAAAAACGGTATATATAAATTTAATTTACCTTTTATTGTATCTTTTATAAGATTTCAATATGTTTCACATAAACATTCTTTCTTTTAAAATATAAGTGGATACGTCAGAAAATTTGAATCAGTAACAACCAAAAACACATGCTTTGCATTACAAATTGTTGCAATTGCCAGTTATCGAAGCAAGATAGACATTTTTCAGAAGTACACCTAAAGTACACCATTACCTAATGTAATGTAATGTAGGTTTAATGAAGGCATACTATTTGTTAATGAACATCTCTGTAACAAGACCCACTATTACAATTTTAAGTGATTGTAATAGAAACCAATGGCATGAATAACCATTGCAGATTTACAGATTTCTAAAATATTAGTTTTAATACTATAGATCCTTGTTCCACATATACAATGAAAATATTTTGTATTGTTCATTTACTCTCTCTATACTGAATTTCAACACTATGACTATTTTAATAAATGCAGTCGTTATTTAAATTTTGATATTCTTTTCATAACTATAGAGGAATTCATTTGTTTAAAGGGCAGATAATCGCTAGCCTTCGCGTGCTACACCAACCCAATCAAGAGATTGCTATATTACAGTTTTATTGGACCGTCACGGGTGGCCGAGGTCGTTAAGGCTCGGACTTGTGAGCGGGAGGTCTGGGGTTCGAATCTCGCCAGGACCATCCTCCCTTACAGATATTTTTCTCAGTTTTTATAAATGGCAAATGCTGGGAGGTATCCTAAACTTAGGCCTGGAACATTTCCTTCCTTAAAAAAATCCCAGTATATCATTTCACCTCATGTATCATCAGTGTCCACAGCCTGTGGTGCCTCAGCAGTAAAAACGGGCATTAAACACTATTTAAAAAAAGAAAAACAATATTATTGGCAACCAGCAAAACAGAATGGTTACAGATTCTCACAAGTTCTGAGCAAATAAGATAAATCATTATATAACATAAGAACGGATACAGGAAAATTAATAAAATTATTTTGCGATTTAATAATGTGAGTCGATTACATTATAAATGAAACCCCGTTTATCCGCTAATGTTCCGATGCATGCACGCACTCTGTTACCTGTTGTCGAGACACACAAAGTGGGGCCAAACAAATGGATGGTATGGTTCACCTGGCAGTTGCAAATACGTTAATAATTAATCGTCGTTTATGTTTAGCAGAATGCTATAATTTATGGAGAAGTCGTGACTCCGTTTTTTAAATACTGTAATATTTTCCTCCAACTTCATTTAACAAGTGAATTACGCTTTGCATGTTTAAACCACCTGGAATGCAGCGTGGGGAAATATGGTATATTAGGTAAGAGAAAACGCATGGGAAAAAGGGGAGAGCGGGTGGAATACAGGCTGCGAGAATGAATACATTACTTCCACGCCTGGCTCCCCACATTCGCCCAATGTACGTACTGGTATGTATGTATTAAACATGCATAGTATGTTTACGCTTACAAACAACCCTCAGAAGATGAGAAAGACGACGGAATGGCTCAGTTCTCAAGTAATTAGTCAGAAACCCAGCCCCTCTTTCTGCAATGACAAATCTATTTGCCTGTATTTGTCATAGGCATGTTTTCAGATGTGTTTACTTGACTGTAAAACACAGTTTTCCTACCTTTGATGTTAATTAAGTCAGTTCGCCTTTATGAAGCTATTTCCTAGTTTTAGGCACAGAAAATGGTTGCGAACATAGGCTGTAATAATAAAGGAGGATGCGTACAAAATTTCTTATATTATTTCACTTGTCGATGAGATATGTTCGCCGGTTAGTGTTAAGATGTAAAGTATTAAACTTTTAAAAACTGCGTCGAAATATTATTTATTTAAAAAGTACAGGTTGCAGTTGTTTTTGATTTAATATTCACATTAATTAATGTTTACAATAAATCAGTAAATGGGACCTCCATAATAGGAAACAAATCGACAAGGACGGAATCATGATTTCGTAAATAAATGCTTGGCAATTCTGCCAACTTGAATATTTGTAGCTTGCAGAGAAAAAGCTGATTTCACTATGGTATGCTCACCTACTTTACTATTCTACAGAGGACTCGCTTTATAGTAAATATTTTTAATTTTCATGCAATTATATTTTGGTCTGGAATTCCATTTGTAACTCTTTTTCTGGTCTTTTCCAAAAATTAGGCTACTGCAAAGACTGGCAGTCTCTGCTAGCGCCTATTGTCACATAATTGGTTTATTCGTGAAACAACTGCATTAATAACGCATTTGGCCTATGTTGTTTCACAGCACTTGGATTAGGCAACAGGGCTCAGCAATAATATAATGTTATCGTTCACCACATTCCATTTTTACCCAGATTTTTCCTGAATGCAAAACGGTAGGGTAGCTTTATAGCTGTGCTTAATTCGAGAGCATTAAAAATAAACCGACCTGCCAAATGATCTGAAACTAAATTCCATAAGAGCCTAACATAAACTGAGGCTTCTCCGCCCTGTGTTCACTGCACTAATAGAATATATTCCATTATTTTAAATAATTTTAACAGTTAAGGCAATTCTTCCTTTATATCATGCACATGTATGTTTTTGAAACGAACAAAAAAGTTACAAGAAAAAATTAAAAGAAAAGTTGCAAAAAGGAAAAGAAACATGAAGAGGGCATATAAAACAGTGCCAATTTAAAAACGAGTACCGACTGGTGGTGCCAGATTAATGCGAAAATATGTTGCAAAAATACATTACGGAAACCTTATGATAACAGTTGGATAGTTGGCAAAATATATTAAAATTCCTAAGAGTTGATAGTTCTCTGTAAGTCATATTGACAGATGAAAAATAAACAATTCTACAGCGCTTACATATATCTAATGCATCTAGCACCCAAGTGGAAAATAAATACCCTTCAAATATGGTATTTTAAGTTTATATATATATATATATATATAATATATATATATAGTAGAAAGATAACAATTGAAAGATAACTTTGATATGAGTAACATGAAGTTGCAATATAAAAAATCCAAATTACACTTCAGCCTTGTGTTGAATGCACATCATATGATGTTATGTATCAGGGTTGTGTAAAGCTGGTGATTACACTGGGCAACAAAAAAATAATTTTAAAATGTTTCCAGCACTTCATGAGGCAATTCCTACTAATTTTGGGTTGAGAAAAACAAACATGACAATGAAAAAATTTTATTAGCTCTAGTTTCTATGATATACACAAGGTGGAAGTATTACATATTAAAGGATTGAGAGAAAAGGACACATTTTAATTACATACATGCTAACAACAATGAAAGTGCATTTGATTTTTTTAACTCGTAATTACATGCTAAGAGTTCTAAATTGATGGAAAAATACTTCGCAGATAGTCGTGTCTGAAGAGAATCATGTGGTGGCCTATTGACTTCGTCGTCTTTTAGCTTGCCTCTTGTGATGGAGTTCCGCAGAATCCCTATACAAAGACCAACAGTAATCCGCAAGCATTACTTCATTCCAACGGCCCTGATATCTTTGTTCCATAACAGAAATGTCCTGATGGAATCTCTCCCCATGTTCATCACTAACAGCTCCACAACAATTCCGCTTGACTCAGTCTGTGCGGTTTATCATCTTTTCCCTCAAAATCAGGGTCATGGGATGTAGAAGGCTTGTTTGGTTCTTCTTGTTCCACACTGTCTTCATCTTCTACTTCAAACACACAATTTTCGGATGGAGTAGGAACTGGTAAACTATCCGAATGTGGAATGGGTCGAATAGCAGATGGAAGATTCGGGCACTGAACTGTTCTTCTTTTCTTCATAGACAACCCTGCCTTTATAGGTGGAGTCAGGCAGAAATAGCAGTCATCTGTATGGTTTGTAGGCTCCCGCCAAATCATAGGCACAGCGAAAGCCATACATCGCTTATTCTTTTTCAGCCATTCTCGCAGTGTAACTGAACATGCGTTGCAACATATATGTGGAGCCCAAGACTTATCCTGGTCCCCTACTTTCATACCGAAATAATACTGATAGGCAGTCTTTACAAGAGGCATCAGATTGCGTTTCTGTGAGGAAAATGTTATTTCACCACAAATATAACAAAAGTTATTCACCATATTTACACATTTTCGTGGCATTTTTACAAATTTTACACTTGAAAAGCACTCGCGAACCAGAAATTTTCCAATAATTTGAGTAGAAACTACATGTAATTCACAGTCACAGCAACAGTATCTATGTTTATGACTTACAAACAGCTGAAGAGCATTTGTGTTTTGTTATTTGACAGGTGTGCCAACTCCCAAAAAATTCCCCCAAATTTAAAATCTTCACTCTAAAAAATGAAATGTCACTTTATCTTCAAAACAAGAGCTAATCTTTCATTTTTATGGTGATTTTTGAATTCAGCAAATGGAAATACATGTAAATTCTATATTTTTAAGCCCGAAACATTTTCATTGTTGCCCAGTGTTATAGAAGAAGTAAAGGAAATGATAAGAATGCTACCTGGGGAGATGAAGAAAGGATATGCGAAGTGCAACACAAAGCAAGAAATAGAGGAGTCAGCAAGTGCGGTAATGGGCTGGAGGAAAAAGGGGGTTATTTGGAAATGCAGAGTAGAAGAAATAACAAATTTATGATGTGCGCGAGGGAGGAAGAGAAACATAGTAGAATAGCAAAAGATTGATGCACCTAATGATAGCTCAAATTGGAATAGATCTGTCGCAAATAGACAGAGCCTGTGGACGTTGGGGATTCGGAAATCGCCCCATGATACGTTGAGGGACAGTAAATATTTGCGAGACACTTCGGAGGATTTCAGTGTCAGAATGAGACACGAAAGATATTTTTGAAATGGCAAATGGCAGTCATGCTGTTCTGCAGTTTGATAAACTTATTGTTAATGGACGAGTGTGGACCAGGCATGAGTTGGAGGAACGTTAGAGGCGCCTGGTCGAGACAATCCAAAGCAGCAACAACAGAAGGTTGCAGAACCGACATGTTTCGCCGGAACTGGTGCCAGAGACGGTGGTGGGAGCTGAGCAGATACAATACTAATACTAATATAAAAAAAAAAAATAAAAACTTCTACATTATTGCAGAGAGCAACAAGCAAAATACTATGCATCTCAGTCATCTGTCGGCCAAAAAGTCAACTGGTCTAATAGTACTGCTTCTTATATTAAACGCCCATATTATATCAATTAATGAAATATCTATGCTGTATAGTAGCCTATGTAGATCTGCTTTCAGACACTCACACGTATGAAGTTCGGTTTCCGAAAGAATTAATATTTCTGTTTTATATTGGTTTTTAATTTATTTATAGCATGAGGGTATTTTCTATCTAATAAGTGGGATAGGCTGAGGGACTAGAATGGGTTATATGTGCATGAACCTTTGTTGAGATCTAGGTTCTTCCGACCGTGCTATAGCTTTCAGTAATTGTCCAAAGTAGTTGGCATGGAATGAGCCTTTTTGCAAACCAGATAGTGATGTTGGAAAGCCCCGATGCGTACGGCTCATTAATTGGCAACAAATCAGACAGAGATAAGGTAATGCCATACTCCCACCAACGCAGTTGATAGTGAGCGCCTCAGTTAACCGACGTCATTACAGTATTATCTTCATACTAGGTTTTTTTGCACCATCTCTGAATGGCACACGCCAAAGTTTTAGTTCTGATTCCAGATCATAGCTTCCCAAATGCATTTAACATCTGTACATAGCAATTAATTTTGAATATATATGAAATTAAATCAATACATCATGGTTACGAACTGTAAATGAAAGAATATGTACGATGAATGCAGATATGCAACACACTGTTATTAAATTGTAATAAAATCACTATTATTAACTAAAAATACATACAAATATAGTTTAACTTTTCATAGTTAAAATAACCGCCACGAATGCCTGAGGTCGTTAAGACGCGGACTCGTGAGGCGGGAGGTTCGATTCCCATTAGGACCATTCAATCTGATTGACTGAGATTTTTTCCAGGTTTTCCTTGTTCCCATAATTAGCAAATGCCTGGCAGGTACCCTAAACTTAGGCCTGAAACGCTTCCTTCCTTGAAAAAAAAATCCGTTCCCAATTTACCTTTTCATCTCATGTATCACCAGTGTCCACCACCCGTGGTGCCTGAATAGTAAAGATGGGCATTAAACAATAAAAAAGGAGTTAAAATTAAGATTTATCGAAAGAATATATATATATATATATATATATATATATGAAACATAAAAATAAAGAAACACTATTAACAATGTAACAAATTAACACTAATAATAAAAGTAGATAAAGATAAAACACAGAGAAAGAGTCACACTTGAAAAGAGTCACACTTGAGTGTGACTCTTTCTCTGTGTTTTATCTTTATCTACTTTTATTATTAGTGTTAATTTATATATATATATATATATATATTAAAAACTAATGTAAATTTAATAGCGTATAGACATTTAGAAGCGTCTACTTAATAGAAAACAGAGGGAAACAGTAACTATAAAAGTAAAATTTTTTAAAATAATTTTAAATGTTAATTGGTTATATTAAGAAACAAAAACTATGCTAACAGTGTAGTGCTAAATCTGATGCGACATGTTTAAAGCATAGTTATTTATGAAACAAGATGAAATTTATGATATAGTGGCATTTTATTATGTGAGCACCGGTAAACTATATTCATTTTTAACACGTATCTCATAGACAGACATTAATATTTTGCAAATACGTTTTATTTCACTCATTTTGAAACGTTTTTTGTTTCAAAGAATAGTTCACATATTTCTCAATAGGAAGAAAATAAAAGAAACATTACCTACATTTCTGAATTATGTAGAAATTAATGTTTTGAAACATGTTACAACTAAATTTTATTATATTTACATATCATACTACATTTTTATTTAAATGTAATTTTCTCGCGCCGAAAGAAATCGATGTTTGTAAATATTACATGGGAAATGACCGGATCAACTTTTATCGATTTTCTTCCACCCTGCTTGGTTTCAGGCTTTCAACACAACAATAAATACATCTCAGAAATAAATTAATGTAATTTTTTATTACACTATGATCCGATTTTGAATCCGTCATGAGAAATATAAACATTTGAAAAATATATAACTTTCATTGTGAAATATGTTATTTGTATTCGGTAAAATAGATTAATGTTCATCTCGATTCGCAATAAAGCCAAGTTCATAGCACTAAGTATCACAAAATACAACTTCTACTTTGATATGTTTGTTATGTAAAACAAAATTTGTTATGTAAAACAAAGTTTTAAGTGTTAAATGTTTCAAAACATTGTGCAATGAATTCAAAATAAGCATATCCACTATAACTTGGTTGAAGTACAAGGTGTTCCCCTACAAAGGACATAATTTAAAATTACTGTAAACGTTAAAGGTTAACGATATAATAAAACACAAAGTGTCATCTGAAAGGAGAATTAACCAAGTTTTTCATCACAGGATATAATTTTACATTTTGATGAAACAAATCACCACATCTTTATATGTGCCCCAGTAGTTACAGTGGCGACATCAAGACGGTAGATAATTTCCTAATATGTTTAATGCTATACATTTTGAATCACGCTGGCGATGGCTGCAATAATACGCTCCCGAAGATCCAGAAGGTATCTTACTGGGGTGGTGTACACCTTTTACGTACCCCCAAAGGAAAATAATTCAAAAGGATAAAATCCGAAGACACTGGAGGACATGCGGTCGGACCTCTCCTCCTATCCAACAGCCGGGAAAAGTCTCTTTCAGTATACTATGAACATTTCTCTGCCAAAGAGGCGGGGCGTCATCTTGCTGAAAATGGACATCAGGCTGTAGGGGTTGGATTTCAGGTAAGAAGTACTGTTCCAACATTCTAGGTACATGTCAGTATTAAGTTTTCCATGAAGAAGAAAGACTCAATCACTTTATTTATGACCCAATCCCTGCTCAATCTTTTACTGGTAATTGAAAACATTACAAAACTTAAATAGTTTGCTTTCACATGACACCTTCTATTTATACCCATACGAGGGGAACATACTAAATATTCAGTATATGTACCCAGTTGTTCCACAAGAAGCTTACGAACTGAAAAGAACTACAGAATACTATTTTGTAACTTTGATTTATTTTTGTAATTTTACAGTAATGAATAATAATGACCAATTTTGAAATATTAAAATATCAATTAACATGATTTCTATTCATAAATTTGCTAAGTGAAACCTATATTTATTATAATTACACAGATCTGTAGAGATTTTGCAAATGCATGCCATACTTTAAATTCAATTAATGGTAGAAATCTTAAGGGAGATCTTAAAGTAGAGAGATCTCACTACATATCGCATTTAGAGCACTTTAAAACGACCTGGAAGGGCGACTTTTAATGAAGAAATTATTAAGACAAGAACAGTATTTAAATATGCTACTACTTTTCCCATTAAAACATTTGATAACCATAATAATGGAATGTGTTATTTTATTTCAGCAATTTAGAACATAAATGAAAGAAACTTATATGGATTATTTCACTTATGTGACTTCATTATAAAATAACCAATAAAATGAAACAAAAGTTTGAATTCTTACCAATCACAAGCTGATATCGCAGTGCAATTATCGTAAGCTTTCCCTTATCGCATGAAGTTGTCTTGTGGCCAGAATAGACAACTCCTATTTCCGCTATATGTCCTGAGGATGCTTCAACACTGTGCGGAATCTATTAAAACTTATTTTGTAATATTTGTTTGTTTTTCTCAGTTTGTATTGTTAAATCAAACGGTAGCAATTCAACTTTCGTCTATTTCAGTCTCACGGTTTCTGAATAGAATAGATTTTTTTTGTTTTGTTTATTTACATACGCTGTTTAACATATCAGGTCATCCGCGTCTCATTCTATTCAGGACGTGAAACGGCCGACAAATTTTGCTCAGAGGCCTCTTCTTTCAGACTTGAAGTTCTTTATCGTGCCGTAAATGTACTACACGGGACCCACGGCTTTACTTCCCTTCCGAAGGAAGCTATACTTAGGATTTTTACGCTCGAAAAAACCCACCAATCCTGGCCGGATTTGTATCTGCGATCTTGGGTTTAGGAGGAAGGTATAGTTACCCCTACAGCACCAGGACCGACTAATTCGGCAGTATATACAGCTGTGTATACTATTTGAGTTTATTCCTGGAGACACTGGACAAGCAGACTGCCGCTCCATGCTCCAGTCACTAACGTAGCGGGCTATGTAACGGGGCACTGCCGTTCATTTCGTTGCACTTTATGCTTAGGGCACACGTTTTATTTCTTAGCACTTCTTCTGTTAAGAATTCAACATCCTTGATATGACAACACTGTAAAACTTTCTTGTTATGTTATACATTACATCTCGAAATATGTGAACAGATTTAATCATATATAAATTGAAGATCTCCTAATAGCGACACACGACACAGGCAGAAAGTATTCGCAATGTTCAATTAAAAGGATGCAACTTTTAATTCGGACGAATTTGGTTTCAGAAAATTAAAGCAAATAAAGAACAGAAATTGAGAAGTTACGCGTCTAAATTCGTCGTGTTTTTTTTTTTTTTTGTGGTTTTTTGTTTGTTTGTTTTGGCGTTCCTATTTTCGATTATATTCTGGAAAATATGCAGAATAGTCATCCTGCCCTCTTAGTTGTATGTTGAAGTACCACAATTAGAATGTGTGAGAACTACAAACGCGGCAGTAGTCTGCAACATGAAAGTTACAATCCGATCCACCAATATTCACCCTCAAAACATGTTAACACGAAAAGGCATACTCGTGCGGTGCTAAAAATGCAAGAAGTAACAATACAATGAACAGGGTAAAATTGGAGGGAACAGAAAACATGTAAGTATTTATTTTCAACCAGTATCAACGGTGCATTACAAAGCACATATCCCTAATAAGCCTATAGAGTGCTTAAGCAGCGTCGGACACCCAGAATAGCCGAAGGCTACTTTTAATTAAAATGACCGGCGGGCTAACGGCGATCCTCAACGGTCCCCCAGGATACTCTCGGTCTTGAGAAGAATTGCAGAGTGCAAATCGAAATGAGCAGCCTGATTTTAAGTTGTAATATTCGCTCCTCGGGTTAGCTCGGGTTGCGTTAGCTTAGAGTCATCTTCTAACCGCTAAATACCCACCTATAGGTTAATGTATCTCACAACACATATAGAGATATGAAAAGGGTTCTTTGGGGAATGATGAACTAAAGCCGCATCCCCATCTGGAGTAGTCCTTTTTGGTCATACAGATTTGCAACAAGTTCAAGGAATCATGCATTAAACCCAGTAACGAAAATGAATTCTCTTATTTGAGCAATGCCACGCTCAGCCTCCCACATGCGTCATTTCGACAATTGCTGTAAAGTTGTTTGTACTTTCAATGATGGTAATTGATAAAATAAGTGCTCCCTTGTTTTATTCTAACAATTTCCTTCACTGATTTAGTATGCAAACCTAAAGATGATCTTCGAGATGACGCTGAGATTGCTCACTAACGAAAACAACTACTTGTCAAAGTCACTTTCATTATTACATGGGGCCGAGAAAATATTTGAACACCCTGTATTACTAATGAAATCATTGGGTGAGATCTGAAAACAATTAATTCCTGCTTTAATTTATAAAAGAAACTAAAAACGGTGTAAATAAAATGTGCAACAATAGAAGCTCTAAGCAATACAAACTAAAACGCCAAGGAGTAGTGGGATGATATTTTAAAAAAATGAACTAAATTATATTGAAACAGTTTGAAACTTATAGTAAAATGAAAAAAAAATGATAAAAATATATTAGTACAACGAAAGAATCTTAAGGTCATTTGTAGCTTTAATGCAGAAAGGTAAGTTTTGGAACCGAAGGGAATATTTTCATTTCAGATAATAATAAATTAGTTTAGTTAGGTGACAATTCAAGTGATTCTAGTGTCAATTTTCTGATATCTAATAAACACAAATATTTATAAGCATAATACAGTTTCAGTTGGAGCAATCAGAAGTACTCAAATGAAACAGGTCTTTTGAGTTTATGAAGGTTACTCTGCAGGACATGGTTGGCATTCATATATAAACAAAAAAGTATTTTATTTTGTTAATGGAAATACTGTTTTATTCTGTTTTAAAGTAATAGTTTGTAATGATGTAGAAGGTTTTCTGCTATAACTAGGAATATGATAACATTATTGAAGAGTGGAGAAATTTTTAAGTACGCCCGAACTTCCAGACTTACAAAAATGTAGTTTTATAAGGAAAACATGTTTGTAAACTACTGTGCAATAGTAAAAAATATTATTTCAATGGTTTTTTATGTGAACGGGACAGTTAGGTAGAGGACGAATATTAAATGTGAAAAAATAAATCTTATAGTCATACACCATGAAGATTTTGCCAAGACATGAAGTAATGGTGTCACTTTTTTCGTTATTTAAGATGAACATTTCGGAAATTTAATCGTAGTTAACTTAAAGAACTCGAAATTATAAGGATATTTATAGACACAATACTTTATGTGAATCTACTACCAGAAACTGTGTAACTAATTTCATTAGACTGGTTAATGCCAAAATATATTATTATAGAATTATAGGATATTATAGAAAAATTACAGTTTAAAGGATGAACTTTGTTTTTAGAATTTCTTTTTTCGCATTGTGGGCTAATGAGTGAGAAACACAGAAAAGCTACACCTGGATATTTCTGCCATGAAGAAAGCTTTTAAAAGAAAATTGGAACCCTCTCTGTGGTCTAATGACGTTTGAAGCTACTAATCCGGAGGTTCTAGGTTCGAAACCCAATCAGGCCAATTGTAAGGTTTTATATTACTCTGAATAGAGAATGCCAGATAGCTTTACGGCGACAAAGACACTGAGCTCATTTGCGCTTTCATTAGCTCATTACATTCATCCCTACAGACTTACACCTAGAGTATTCATGTCCAATCTGCAGACGTCGCGGGAAGACCAATGCAATCAAAGCGACAATAAGTAAATAAAAAACTTAAATCTCGTTTCTGACCTCATTACAAATTAAAAAAGGAAATACTAAAAATGAGGAAAAGAAAACGATTTCAAATATTCGCCGCGTTAAATTAGTGTAATGTTTCAAATATCAGCTTTAAATGTTATATAAAATAGGCAATTAAATGTTACTTTAATATTGCCATATAATATTACCAAATATAACATTACACCCAAATGTTACTTTCCCATCTACTTCTAATGCTTCCAACGCCTAATAATTCCATCCAATTAATATTCCTTATTTCTTTATTTCTCTTTCTTATTTTCTCCTCGTCAGTGCATTCTAACATCATTTTCTGTTCCTTTCAAAGCAATTATTTTTATCCTCTTATCATTAAGACCTTTTTGGATGCAATTATAGAAGCGATTTAAAAAACAAAAGAATGTAACACACCAGCATTATTTCATCTCATCTAATTAGAGCAAATCAAGTACCTTTATAAAACAGTACAATAAATGTCGAAATACTGGGATGTAATAATAAATTGGCAGAAACATTTCTACCTTTTAATTCTCAATTCTTTGCATCATTTTCAAATTATTTAGCATCTTACAGCTGTCTAGAACTCGTTACGTTTTCATGCATCATATAACAAATAGTACATGTTTCATTCTTTCTATTAGCAAAGAAATAAGGCCTATCTCTACCAGTCACATTAGCCACTTTGACAAGGTATGGTGGATAATTATTAGCAACTTAATTGCCCAATAGGCAGTGTACGTTTATTTAATCACAAATTTGCTAAGGTCTGCTGACTTTTCAAAAAACTTCTAAAACTATACAACTTACAAGAAAACGTGCAATGCAATGGCTTGACTCGGTATCCCAGGTCAACAGAGTATTAAAACATTTAGGTCTTTCTGGTTGTAAAGTAAGCTTAGTACATCGGTTGACAGCATGATAAAAGA
Source organism: Metallyticus violacea (assembly GCA_030762175.1). Classification (NCBI taxonomy): domain Eukaryota; kingdom Metazoa; phylum Arthropoda; class Insecta; order Mantodea; family Metallyticidae; genus Metallyticus; species Metallyticus violacea. Next base: position 70,646,785 of record CM060835.1, read on the forward strand.
AAATAATTCTAGTGTCATTGGAAGTGTTAAACGGCGGTTATGGGTATGTGATTTGAAAGTTTAAAAACCATTTACCGCCAGGAGTGGCCGAGGTCGTTAAGGTACGGACTCGTGAGCGGTAGGTCTGGGATTCGAATCCCGCCAGGACCGTCTTCCCTGACTGAGGTTGTTTCCAGGTTTTCCTCAGTCCTCATAAATGGCAAATGCCGGGGAGGTACCCTAAACTAAGGCCAGGAAAGTTTCCTTCCTTAAAAAATACTTTCCCAATGCTTCATTTCATTTCATGTATCAATGTCCCCCGCCTGTGGTGCCTCAGTAGTAAAAACGAGGGTTAAACACCATTAAAAACAAACATTTAAGGTGGCCCAGTATGACCTAACAATGTTAAATTATTACAATTTTGTTTTCTTTTTCATGGGATATATTGGGAGTAGGTCTTTCATTTTTATGGTATATAAAGCCTTCGCTTTATCATGGGATTTTTTGATAATTTAATTTATACTTTTTCGAAAAAAAATTGGATTAAAAATGTTTCACTTTTTTGTACATACATTGCAACCCATATTTTATAAAACTTTCTTTCGTAAATGGCTACGTGAAACTATGCAGAGGTACCAGAAAAATGATTCCCGAAATTTTGAGAGCTCTAGAACAAGTAGAATCAGAGAAAGAAGTTTGTAAGAAAAAAAAACGAAACTTGTGGAAAATGAATGGGAAGTTAGAAGTCTCTATTATAACCTTCCTGTTTTTTTTTTTTCTCTTACAAACTTTTCTTTTGTTCGATTTCTACTTGACCTAGAGCTTTAAACTTTACAGAAAGTGTTCCTCTGGTACCTCTGCAATAGTTTAACATGACCATTTACAAAAAAAAGTCATAAAATATAGGTTGCAATGTATGTACTAACTGTAAAACATTTTGGCACCAAAGAATTTTTTTGAAAAAGTAAAAATTTACTTATAAAAAAGTCCATGTTAAAGTGGAGCCAATATGAGCAACTTTATCCCAGAAAAATTAAAGACAAACTTTCAAGAGGTCCTAAGAAAAAAAAAATAAAAATTTTAATAATTTAACATTGATAGGATACGATATACCTCGTTCCCTTAAACATGCGATTTCCCTCGCTTATGAACAGAAGACAAACGATTTCCACATCTTCAGGCTGGCTACAACAGTTAAGTAACATACTCCCTATTTCAAGCAAACAAACGAATAAGGGTTTGACGTTGACAGCTGCAATAATGATACATCCTTCAACAAATTATATATTTTTAAAATAAATAATTAACACACTTATAAAGTTCATAGAGATGTAAATGATGAATCATTTTAAAGATGAAAGTCTCAATTTTAATGAATGACCAAAATAAAAAAAAATAAAAAAAAAACTATATATATATATTTTTTTTTTTTTCCCCAGATTTTTGTTCTACTGGTAGCCCGTAAAAGCAAACGTCAATTTATCAAAATGAACGGTAGGAATTTGTGAGTTCTCCAATTAATTAAAATTTAATTTTCGTGGATAAGAGATAATTCTAGCTTCTTTCCGTCCTTCATTCCTCCTATTGATTAAAGCATAAAGTACTTCAAATCCACATCCAAGAAATCCGATGAGAGACTTTTTGGTTAAAATTATGTTTGTGTTTATTGGGCTAAATAAGAAGGCAATAAACTGCATTTAACCGTAAATTTTCATGTTAATTAGATAATCTGGGATTTAATGATAACAGAAGTTGATAAAATGAACATTGGAGGTGGTAAAGTGAATTCTGCGACATTACACACACACACACACACACACATATATATATATATATATATATATATATATATATATATATATAAACCAAACAATATCTTATTACACCAATTTTCAGAAATACCATTTTCAAATGTCATTATACTAAATTTATAAACATGTAGATATATACAAAGTAGTAAATGCAAGTATTTTGTTCACCAAAATATATTACATTTGTGTAAATTTTGCATGTTTCACCGACAAACATAACTTCAGAATTATGGAAAGCGATGTTAGAATATCTGACAGATAAAATGTTTCCAATTGAGGAAAAACAAATGGCTAAAAAGAGACTAAAAAGTAAGTAGGAACTACCAGAAATGATAACGCATGTGTGAATCTATGAACTTTAACCTGAGTATTTGAAAGAAGAAAATAACTTACATGATCCATGCGAGAGAGATAAAGCTACACTAAAGGCTCATGAAGGTCATACTATTGGTAGAAGAAGAACGTTATGTTTATTATAAATAATGTTTATTATTATTATTTGCGAATGAAATAAATAAGAATTAATGACGTTATTCACTCTGCCGCATGCGATATAATTATTTCCTTCTTTAACATTAACACCAGGTGTTGCATGCCTCACACCAGTTGATACCTGCTCATAAAGTCAAATTTAGGAAACTTATTAAGGAAGGCACCCTAAATGTGTAATTTCGTTTACGGAGAAGAATTGTGTAAAATGTACATTTATCGTAACAAGGAAATAATCAAACGTACATACTCAGCAACAGTGCATTTAACATTCACAATTCAGCGATTTATTGCAAAGCACAATAAATGTATTAACATTCACAATTCAGCGATTTATTGCAAAGCACAATAAATGTAAGACTAAGATCAAAAACGCCATGTGTTTGCTTTCAAATTGAACCTCAAATAAATCTAATGAAAAAGTATAATTAGAAAATGACATAAAACACATTTAGCAAAAGTACTTGCCTTTCAGTTATAGATAATGGGACCTGAAAATCGTAAGTAATATAATAAATAAACCCTCTAAAATTAAAAATAGTTACAATGGATAATTAATAACTTGCACAAAAACTTTGGCCAAGGCATAGGGAAGGAGCAACGATCCCACAAATTTTGTTGGCCAAAAATGTCTTGACCCATTGAAGTCGCTACTACTTCTTCCTCTGTAGTCTGAGGCACGTTCGTAGTAATCCAGAGTAATGTTAAAATAGTATTCATAGTTTTTAAAGAAAACGTAAAATTTAATAGTAATTTGTTTGCTGGCAATCAATCTATTTATTCATTTTGTTTATTTACGGATGTCCTTTAGCATCTCAGGTCATCCATGCCAATTCAGGACGTCAAACGGCCGATAAATTTTGCTCAGAGACCTCTCCTTTCAGGCTTGAGGTTCTCTTGCGTGCAGTAAAACTGCAACAGGAACCCACGGCTTTACTTCCCTTCCGAAGGAAGCCATACTTACGATTTTTATGGCAGAAAATATGTATGACCCTGGCTAAGACTGAACCCGCGATTTTGCATCTACAAGGAAGCACGGCTGCCCTAATCCACCAGGACCACGCTGATGAACAAATATTATAAATAGTATATTACGACACATATGCGGTATATGTAGTTATAACAGAATCGAGAAAAAGTTATAAACACTAGACGGAGCTGTTATGCATTTAACACACGTGTGTTCAGTAGTGTTTTTGGTCTGTAGTCATTTAAATTCATTTATTTTAAACTTTTGATGATATTACATAGTTTGACCACAGATAAAACTGTTTCGCAGGTAAATATTGATAATATAAAAAGAACAAATGCATGCTATTGATAGGGCAGCATCTAAGTTGGTTTGCCTGGAAATAATAAATATTTGTTATTCTGATGAACTATTCCCAATTTCCGAAGCAACCGTAATTTTCCTTTCTGGAGAAATGGAGATCTTCATGTATCAAAAAGCTTAACAGTACTGCTCATTAAGCGCAAATTGTATTATAACATTTAATTTTCCTACAAATGTTCAACTGTTATGACAGTAGCCTGCTATTCCTTTTCTACTTAAGAAATAAGGTGATAACCAACCTGCAACGCAAGAAAAAGCTTCGGTAAGAACCTGAAAAAAAAGTACGATCGTCAAAAACAACTAATTATGAAGCACACGGCATTTTATTTTGTGAGTGAAATGTTAGCATAGCAAGTTAGGTTGTGTAAAACATTGTCTAGACCTCTAAATCTCTAGATAATGTATCAATATCACTATAGTGGAAATTAATGGCTTTTAAACGCCAGTTTGGAGGAATAAAATTACAAATTAAATTTGAGCTTTTATTAGATTGTCTTTTTATATTTTACCAAAATGGTGTTTAAAATGTTCAATTTTTGCATTGATATTAGTTAATAGTATGCACTTGGGAACACGCATTATTGAAGTTATTGATTTTCCTCTAGTTAAACATGGTTCTAGGCTTGGAACGTGCAAAAATTGGAAAATAATTTATATAATATTACTAAATCAAAATGTCTTGAGGAAAGTAAAAATTTAATATGATGCAGTACATTAATACATTAAACATGTTATTTGTATCTGCTCAAATAGATCAATAATAATCACATTTATCTGAATTTGGTAACACTGAAATGTTATACGATTTAATAATGAGTGTTATATAACAAAACTTCTAGTTTGAGTGTCTTGTTTTAAAAGAACTACATAAATTGTTCGCTTGTTTTAATTGAATTCAACGGCTGTCAGTTTTCATGTGGAGCTATTTACACAAAAAGAAACAAATAATTGTAACCAAAGAACTACATCATTCTGAAATAAAAGGTAATAAATAACTGATAATTAGAGGGAAATAGCTTTACCTAGACTGCTCTGTATTTTATGGAAATCTTAAAAATTAAACACAAAGAAACCAAGGTTAATTGCTATTATGGAATAAATATATTCGATTACAGAACATTTTTAAATGTTTATTTTTTATTTATTGTCACTTTGACTTCATTGGTCTTCTCGCGACGTCTGTGGATTGTAGGCGGAATACTAGCGGTAAGTCTGTAGGAAAGGAAAGGAAAGGAAAATTTTAGAAAAGAGGTCTTAGTAAAACTATATAGAACATAAATATGAGGGCTGTATGGAAATTGGAATTGCGTCTTTATTGAAATATCTGATCAGAAACGTGAAAACAAAATTCCTTAGAACTTAAAGAATAAAAGAAAGTCTATTAGCAAAGAATAAATTATTCTACAACCATAAAAAAAAAACTAATTGGAAATATTCCGAAGAAAAATTGAAAAATTGAATTCTTGGCATTGTAAAAGTTTGAACAATATCCCTAATACTTTAAAATGTTTTATATATATTTATTGACAATTGGATGAATGGATGGATGGATGCATGGATGGATGGATGGATGAATGGAAGGATGGAAGGATGGATGGATGGATGGATGGAAGGATGAATGGACAGACAGACAGACAGACAGACAGACAGACAGACAGACAGACAGACAGACAGACAGACAGACAGACAGACAGACAGACAGACAGACAGACAGACAGACAGACAGACAGACAGACAGACAGACAGACAGACAGACAGACAGACAGACAGACAGACAGATAGATAGATAGATAGATAGATAGATAGATAGATAGATAGATAGATAGATAGATAGATAGATAGATAGATAGATAGATAGATAGATAGATAGATAGATAGATAGATAGATAGATAGATAGATAGAAGAGAAGTCTTCATTGTTTCCAAAAATCTGTTCCTTGAACAAGTTGCAATGTTCCCGGGTCTTCCCTGGTTATAGAACGAGAAAGTTTCTTTCTTAACAGAAATAAGCATTTAAACAGGATATAAGCGGCAGATTCCCCTTCGTTGTTTACACATTATACAAGTGGGTTATATTTATAGAACTTTTCGTGGATGTTTCCTGAAGTTCAGTAATTAACGCAACTAATTTCCTTATGCCTCGTCTGTCCAATTTTAGGAGAGATGTGGAAAGAGTGTTGCTTGTACCTAGGACTATTATCCTAGCTTGTCTTTGTTCAGGGCAGGTTGGTGTTTATCCCAATCCACGGTTTTACCGCGATCTTAGCTGTAGGTATACTGATACCATCCGCGGGTTCAGGTCCAAAAAACTGGTATATCAATACCCTTTTTCTGCCAAGTGTTCTGCTATTTCATTTCTATAAATGTCGGTCCTGGTGGTGTAGTGGTAACCATACTTGCCTTCTAAACCCAATATCGGAGGTTCAAACCCGGTCGATGGATTTTTCGGGGCGTAAAAATCCTAAGTATGGCTTCCTTCGTAAGGGAAATAAATCCGGGTGTCCCATGTCTACATTTACGGCACGAAAAAGAACCTCAGCCTGAAAGAAGAGGCCTCTGAGCAAAATTTGTCGGCCGTTTCATACCCTGAATAGAATGGGACGCTGATGACCTGAGATGTTAAAGTGTGTCCGTAAATAAATAAAAAAGAAATCTATAAATGCCATGATGCACCGGCATCCATCGCAGTTCGACCCTGTTTTCAGATTCTAGAGCTAACATTTAAGCTCCCATATCTATTTAGATTTTACCTGATCGGAGGAAAGTGCTTTTAGGGTACTTAAGACTATCTGAGAACCATGGTAATAATTCTCAACTCCTCTAAAGCACAGTTTAGTATAGCAAATACTTCTACTTGAATAAATTTACTAACAATTTATACATTTAAAAAACTTAATGAAATGAACATTTTATATGTTTCATTAAACTCTCCGTCGCATGTCACGTATACTTTGCTATAGACGGAAGCGAACATATTTCAACTCGCACACCTCTCACAGACGGGAACTGAGAGTAACAGCAATGAAACTAGCGTAAATTACGCATTAAGTTAAAAAAATATCACAAAGATAAATTTTAGCGCTATAAATTATGCCTGTAAATTGCTAATTATTTATTGAACCCCTAGTACAAAATTTCACATTAATTTCATCCCATCACTTGTTTATAACGTCGCTATGACTAAGGTCGAGAAAATGTGGAAGAAATGTGTTACAACTTTGTCATTATCCTTTCCTACATAGAACTAAAGGATAATCAGACTTGATATCTAACGAATAATAAATTATTTCCACAAAGAGCCTTATGCGACAGAAGCTGAAGATACAAGAAAATAAGATAAATATGATTAAACTTTGTATAAAAATGACTTCATGCCTTCTTTGTGATGGAAATTAATGCTTGTTAAAACCCATTAACAGAGTAGCAACGTAATCATGCTTATCACAATCTACAAAATTTATAGACCATCACATGATTATACGTCACTGCATTTGTGCAGTAATAGGAAATCAACTGTTAAAAAATAAGTTACCACACTCTACTTTTTCCAAGTATTGCGAGATACATATTGCCAAGTATTTTACGTAAGAGTTGATCATTTTTTTTATCATGAGTTGTTGAAAAGAGTTCCAATTAATAAATTACAAAAAAAATGAGGATATATGCTCCGATATCATCCGCGTGGGGCTGCTGGGGGTCGCCAATTCGAGCAAATGCTGTAAAAACTTCAATTAAATATTTTTATTTTATTTTTGATTACGGCATTTCCACCTTAAAGTTTTTCTTTTAAAATAGAACTACATAGAATAGTCTATTTGAATAATTGATAACCAAAGCATACACTTTACATTAAGAATAATTTTCAATTATAAACAAATCATGACATGTTTAAAGAGAAAAAAGTAGTTCAGAAGTAAAACTGAAACAATAAAACTTACTATGTCTATTTGTGAAAAAATAATAATATTGAACGTACACAGTTGATGAGGGAACATCAATTAAAACTATTAGTCATTTTTAGCATAATTTAAAATGGAACTTGATATAATTCCGTGTAGCAGACCCTAACATGGACGTTTGAGTTTCTATCTCTTAATTATTTATCAGCAGAGAGAAAATATTTTGAAGTTATTAGCACCATATGGCATGTGTGTATGGGTGCACAAAAATTTAATGTAAGAAATGACATTCGCCACATTGGAAGGTAAACCGCATTTCTTAATCTAAAACGAAATAGAAAAGATGATTAGATCAGGCGTAAACGGTTTGTAATCATATTCGGAAAGTTACAGCTCAAGTCCTGAGATTCCACTTAACATACTCAGATTTTTCGTGACTTTCTTCTGCTTGTTTTCAAGTTCCAAATGCTTTCTATTTATCTGCCCGGATTAGCGTTCCATTTTTATTGTTCATCTTGATTATATCTCTGTGTATGTGTGTTGTATCTTTGTGTGTTTATGATGTCTTTGAGCAGTTCCTAACATTGAATGAACCACATATAGGGAATGACCTTCATACATGTTCAGAGGTAGTTAGCTCCCGGAGTGCTAATAACAGAAGAAAATGAACAAAGACGAATAAGAATAATATTATTAATGTTTAATTTAATATATACGTTTCCACTTTATGCAGTAACAAATTCTAAAGCAATATATATTGCATAATATTTTAGTTTCGTTAAAAATTATTTTAATATGCTAATTATTTCTCTGTATTTGATATAACATTTCTGAGAAGACAAAAAGAATAATTCTAAAATATCCAAAAATATAGATTATATAAACAATTTTAGCTTCTGGCGTGAAATGCAACACCATAATTTTTATAATATACAGTTTTTAATCATAATTAAAATCCGTTGTTCTTTTTTTCCCATAATTAACTGCCTAAGGCAAGTATTTCGTTTTGACTACCCATTAGAACTAAGAACTGCGATGTTGAGTGAGTTCATGATCTGTTAATATTTTATTTTAACCTAGTTGGTCGACAAACTGAAATCAAGCACTGCATCTTCTATAATCTCTGCTTCGTTTCCACACAGCATAAACTTTGTTACTGCGTATCCGTTTGGCAGTATAGGTAATTAGCATAAGAACACCTAAGATTAAATTTTCCCCATGAAAATCGGAAGCACAATGGATAAGCTCTACATTAGTTTTGGAATGATAAAAAAATAAACATATTAAAATCCTAGTTATCTAGTTTACCATTTTAACACACCCCCTAATCGATCTCCGATATTGCATCGTGTTTAAACTGCTCTTTACACGATCAAGTGCAACTCTCTAAAACGCATGATATAGATCTATTTTTGTTGGATAAATAATTGATCATACTATTCTAAAACACTGTTTACTATTCTTTTTAAATGTGATTTGTATTGAAAGAATCGTATAATGCATTACGACTTTAAGTATACTATTCCAGTTTTGAACCATGTTCCATTCTTCATGCAGAGGAGTTCATCATATTTTTATGTCTTACGAAAATATGATATAGACAACACCTATTTAAGTTTTACAGTTGGAAATGTAAGAAATATATACAAGGAATATTTATGATACCCAGAGTTTCTTAACGTTTATACTGCTTTAAATATATTTCAACACTCATTTCAGAATATGATATTCTATTTATTGTTATTTATTCGTTTTTAAAAATACTAAAAACATACACAAAAGAAAGTTAACTTTTTACGTAATGAAAAATAGTGTTTCTTTACTACGAAAATGAACCCTAACATATTTCAATAAGTTCATTAAAGAGAAAATTAGGCTGTTTAAATTAATAAATTGCTACTGACAATACAAATATCAACTTTATATTTATTACGAACGTAGACATTGAGTCGAAGTTTCAATAAAGCTATAAAATAATTATTTAAAATGTTTCTGTCAAATGGGACCACCAGTTATATAGTAACCAATATGTGGATTAAAAACAGATAACTATGTTTTAATTATATTTGCCTCAATGAATTTATACTAATATCATTTAAGTTGCCTCCTTAATACCCTTCAGCTGAACTAAGTTATAAAGCAGAAAGGATACAAACGTAGTTTTGTACCTTTTTCCTTTACCAGGTCACTAAGAAAACTGTTTATATTAGTGATTTCAGCTGTTTTACTTAGGAAATTAAAAGAATTACTGTATAACAGTTTACAATAAAATGCTTTGTAGGTAAATAATTACTTACATAAACATCAGTTCTTTATCCACTTTGAATGTGTCCCTTCGCAGCCTTCAGGAAACATAACACAAATCACTGTTATGCCAAGTTTAAATGGCAAGTTAATATACTTAGAACTACAGTTATGCTTATCTGTCATTATTAAGCAGAAATTTTCTCCAAGTTAAGCCTACAAAACTGTTCTTTTGTTTCGCAGCAAACACACGATTTTGCGCGGCTATTCGGTCGAATTGTCTTACTCGCGTGGTGAACGCGGTGACTTGCTGCAAACGAATGTTTCTTCACGCATCCCGCCCGAGAGGCCGGCTACCTACTGCGCTTGCGCCCGGCAAGCAAATTCATACATGGGCAAAGTCGCCTACAGCGAGTAGTTTCTGTAGGGGACGCGGCGAGTAGGTGTTTTGTTTTTTAGGGCGTACTGGTATTGACAGCTAACGCGAAACATTTATTAATGCGCGGTATTTGTTTTAATTATAGAAATGTAATCCCTTCAACTGCGGATTTGAAAGTTTGTAAATTGAAAGCGATGCTGAAAGTATGAAATAGTTCCACCTGCTTCCTCGCGAGATTTGACGTTAAGTCAGGCAGGGAAATACGAAGTCAGGGCTTGGAAATGAAGTGTGTATTTCAAGGACGTGACCTGAATTTTTCCAGCTCATTTTGCATATACTGTAAGCTTTGGCGGATTCATACCTTAAAAGGTGACTCAAATGTCCAGATTTGTGCATGAATATATTAAAAACAAATGCTTATTCTAAGCGTTTTCCCAGACTGGTACACTTGGCGTATGCATAGTCCATGGAAATCATGATTTTAGCTTAAAGTTACATAATTAGTAGATTGTTCTGCTTGTAGAAACGGCTTTTTTCATAAATAAGACATTACTTCATGTAACAAAAAGATTTAATTATATTTCGTTTTTCTAGTATTACTTATTAATTTATTAGGGCAAACTTAAAACATAAACATAAAAAGTTTATGTCTTAATTAATAAAAATGTTACATAAAGGAGTCTCAAACTTATACAGCTATAAATTAAGTATATTATTTAACTTTATTTGATGATAAAAATTAGGTTTCAACATTTTAAAAAAAATTCCTTTTAATTTAACCCCAGCTTCACATCTCTACCATATTCTGATATGTTTTAGACTTTTTTGTGCCATTTTTTAATTTTTCTTCATGTGTAACTATCAATTCAGAAATTCTTTTCAAACTGCCCACAAGTGCCCATAGGGAGTGAGATTGCACGATTAGGCACGTGTTTTGCGACATTCCAGATTAGCCATAACTTCATTAACCTCAGCCATTCGTTGTCTTTCTGAAATATGCACGATCATGGGACTCCTATTTATTGGAATTTTGTTGACGTCGATTTTTAAAATTATATAATAGCCCCATAATTCAATAAAGGGAATGATACCAACTCTCGTTAAAGAAAATATATCCCCAAATTGTCAACGACCCACCTCCATGTTTAACAGAGAGGAGCTTGTTTGCATTTTTATTAATTGTGGTTTTGTTCCTTCAAACCCTCTCGATGCTATCTGAACCATGCATACTATTCTTTCATTTCCTGCTCTCAGAAGTTCAGATATTTGTTTCTATGCTGTTTATAGAAGTTAATTTACTTTCTTATTCTTTCCTTGTGATTTTGCTGTGTTTTCTATAATACTCCACGAACAGTATGAATGGACACATAATTCCTGCTGCATCTTTTAGTAAATGCATAATCTCACAGGAATCACTCTGATTCATATTGCAATGAAGTGTTCAACTCCTGCAGGTTTTTCTTGGGTTTCTGCATGTGCTATGACTTTTAAATGTATTATTTATACAAATTACACCTGGAGGAGATTTCTTCACACCTTAACAATTTTTGCCAACTATCTGTGCATTTCCCATTGCCAATTAAACAGATTAATTTTGAGGCACAAAGACGAAGTATACTTGGGTGATAGACAAAACCTGCCAACTGCGCTTATCATGTAAATCAAAACCAAAATCTAAGCAACATGCGTCAGTGCCCACGTTTTGATTTCATCCATTCCTCTGACGTAATTCGTAATAGAGCTGACGAAACAATAAATCTGCACTCGTCTACGTCACAGAGTTGGAGGCGGTTTCTCTACTACCTGTTGACGACATTCACATCTTGGTCCATTGCCGGAACTCGTGTAAACTAAACTGCGCATTACATTCTAATGAATTATTTGAATGCCCATTACCTTAAAAATGATGACACACAAACCCTTTTACTTGTTATTTAACTCACTAAAGTACAGAACTGGTGTTTCCTTAGAAATGATAACTGCTTCAAAAGAATTTAATGCCCAGGAACAGGATTTGCTATCTCTCTCGCTGAATATTTTTTGTTTCCCAAAATAAGGAAATTTTAAGTGAAAAATTATCGTACGGGAACTCTAATTGTACCCATGTCTTGTCCACAAAGAATTTGTTCCATCTTTACACAAAACTAAGCTCTTTCACTTCCGCCAAATCTCACGCAATTAACTGGTAGTTTAAAACACTGAACACAATTAAACCCGAGCAATCCCCTAACCTGTGTCGACAGAGATACACTTCACACACTATACTCTGATCAAGATCACTGTAGAAACGTACTGGTATGAAGCGTCAGCCAATCGCAGTGTTGCCTAGCACGGAGTCTCTTAAGTTCCAGCTGCGGATGTTCCTATATCGCCTGTTCGCAATATATATAAATCCATTAATAGCTTCGGGGCATTGATCTTGCTTTTCCGTTCACGTCATTCCAAATACCATATGTTTTTCCTCAATAATATACATTCTGATGTATTGTTTGAAAGGGATGATGACAGCTCTATGCTGGATACAAACAATAAAAACAAACGCATGCAGAAGGATTAAGATGAAAAAATAGCCAGTTGTTGAAACGCTGTAATTATCATTGTGGCCAGTAGATGCAAGCAGCGAAAATGCAATTAAGACTTCTAAAATGCGTACAAACGAATGTTTTGTTGCATATTTCTTTGAACTACAGTCATTTTATTAGAAGTGCTATATTGTCGTTAGTGTTTTAATTAATTATTGCATCAATTGGTATTGTGTTCACCCTGTAATATTAAAATTGATTATTATCGGGATATTTTGTCATGATCGCTGGTTTAAATTAAATTAAAAAGCAAAGCTTTCTCTAACGCTGCGGTTAGTATTATCAGTGGATTAAAAGTGTCTGGAGAAGCAATGATAACACATGGGAGGGGGTAGTAGTTGTGGTAGAGTTGTTTGTTGACCATTCTTCTTCCAAATCTTACTTATTTAAAAACCTCTGATTAAAATACGTGGTTCTTTTTGTATGTTTCACAAAGTTTATTCCGAGGCAGTTTTGAATGCGATGTCTTGAAATCGCAGATTTTTCTCGCTGAATTAAATCGTAAAAGCGCTTATGTTCTCTTGGCTGAGTTTTAATGGATCACCTGGAAGAGAGACAGAAAGAGGGAGAAAGAGACAAGAGAGAGGCAGAGGCAATTTAATAAAAGTATCGTAGTATCACACCTATTTAAACAAATTAAAAAAAAAAAAAAAGCCCATTCTGCTTTTTGAGCAATGAACTTACCGATGATGCTATGATTAAAGTTTGGAATCTGCAGAATAAAGTACCGCATACTTCTTATGTTTTGAAATCATAGTTTGATTCAAATTAATACTTGGAGTTGGTCAACCATTTTTTAAACTCATTTTTACTTTCACTTCTAGTTATCTCAAAGAAAATGGCTTAGAATGTAAAACTTTACAGTGATTATTACGTTCATTTAAAACAAAACGAAACAAAGCAACTGCTTTACGAATTCACGAAACTTTATTGTAGTGGTTTCGCGCTGGCTGGTTCAATCAAGGTCACGCATGTAAATCCCCACTCTCGCTCTATATATCTGCCTCTTTCTACTGTTCCCCCTTGACCTTCCTCATTGCTTGAAACAGAGGTACATAGATCAGGTATAATTATTTCATGTTAAAATGTGTATAAAGTAAATAAATCAATCAATCACAGGTCAGAGACTATGACACCCACATTTCCTCTAGAATCCTGCCAAACAGATCATCTACTGTGGTTTTGGTTTATTCATGTCTCGTGTATGTATTATATAAAGCGAGGATGCTCTTCTTATATTAAGTTTAAATTCTTAAATGCTGCAGCGATATCCTTCCTTCCATCAAAAGCCTTCTGCCGTCGTTACATACAGATAATATTCACTAATACAAACATCAGACGCAATACGCCCTACAGCCGCTATATTTTACGCATAAAGCATCAAATAACAACTAAAGGAAAGTAAATGTTGAAATGTCTTGGGGTAGGCAAAGCAGCAAAATCCTAGAGGAATCGCCTCTCGTCGGTTTCTACTTCTATTACCTTGAAGATTCTCGGCACATTCTGCTTGCCAGGCATTGATCCATCTTTCAAATGTATGGTTACAGCACAGTATAGTCCTTGCAACATCTTCAAGGAACACAATGACCTCTCTCTCTCGCACGCACACACACACACACATTTCTGCCCCTTCTTTCTTACGGGGCACCTATCTGGATAGACGCTGTACAGCGGACTTACAATGCAAGAAAACTGAGAAGAGTACAAAGAATTATAAACATAAAAATTGCCACGGCATTTAGGGCAACATCAAACGAAGTTCTCTGTATTATTACAGGTAATTCCAGTAACGATAGCACTCAAAGAAATCGCCCAATTATACAACTTCACAAGAAGAATCGAGAAAAGACCAATCATAAATGGAGGACAAGCGGTAGACAGTGAAACACCGTACAGGGAATGGCCTCACCCTGCTGATATACCTAAAATAGTGGAGAAACAAAGTGACAAAGAGTATAGACTAAAGATATACACTGATGGCAGCAAAAGTGAGGCAGGTGTGGGGGCAGGAATAATAATGTATATTAATAATATGCCAGCTCATCAACTACGGTATAAGCCGCACCAAAAATGCTCAAATAATTTAATAAAATTATAATTTTATTATAATCAAGCCGAGCCATTTTGAGAGCCCTGGAACAGTTGGAAAATATAGACAATGCAATCTTCAACAAACGAACAGCAGCAATCCACACGGATAGTCGAATTACATTAGATTTAATAAACAACCACAGAAAACATGTTAACCTCTGTGAAAGAATAAGGAAGAAGTTAAAATCACTCCAACAAGAACACCGGGAAATACATTTTACTTGGGTTAAAGCACATATCGCAATAAAGGGAATAAAATAGCAGACCGACTCGCTAAAGAAGCAGCGAAAAGCAAGGACCTGCCAGTGGTTATCAACTCATCCCAAAATGTGAAGTGAGGAATGAATTAAGAGAAGAAAGTCAGCAACTATGGGAAACAGAGTGGCAAATGACAACGAACGGAGCTATTACAAAATCCTATTTTCCAAATGTAGCTAAAAGGCTAAAAACCAACATCTTTCTAAGCTCCAATCTTACAGCCATCCTCTCAAGACACGGGAAATTTGGAGCCTACTTTCATCGCTTCAAAATAGCAGAGAACGCATCATGTGTATGTCAGGAGGGTATTCAAACGGTGGAACAAATTTTTGAGACTGCAAAATTTTGAAGAAAGAGCGAGAAATATTTCGGAAAGATGTAGCAAAAGTAACTAGGCGATGACCAATAGACAATAGTGAACTTTTTCTAAAATATAATAAACAGTTTAAAATTTTTGTAAACAGTATAAATTTTGACAGTTTTCAAATTAACACAAATTGACTAATAGGATAGGAAATGTGGTGATTGTGAATGATAATGTAAAAGCATTCAAATATAACCAATTTAGGCAAACTTCAAATATGATTAGGTTAGAATAAGAATGAAACGGTGTTCAAAAATAGTATTAAGGATAACATGTAACAATTAAATGATAGCAATGCATGTAGTATTACTAATTATTATAGTAATGGAGCATGCAGTAAATAAAGAAGATTTAAAAAAAAACACACAGGCTCGCGCGCGCGCGGCTTTTCCTTGTTGCACCGCAAAAATATTGGTATATATCGCGCGAGTTACAGGAGCACAATAACACATCAGTGCATAATACAACACATAAACATAAGCGGAACGAGCCGAACACCCAGTCTCCTTTCTTGCTATGCATGCGCTCTTTATGACGACCTCCCCAAGCTACGGCCATGACATTAATGGAATCCAGGGTACAATCAAGATCACTTACCACGGTATAAAATAAGTTTGTTATTTTAATTCATGTAGTCCTAATTTTAATATTATACTTAAAATGAGTTTTGTGATTAAATTTTTATTAGTGTTTAAATTGCGTTTTGGAAAACTATTTTGGAATTAGTTAATTAATTAATTAATTAATTAGTCTAATAAGAACAAATATGACATTTTTTGCATTTTTCTACTGAAAATAATACAGTGGTATTTTATAAAGCAGAGGAGGTATTAATTAAATATGTAATGGATGGAGGGAAAAATTTTGGAAAAAGGAAATTTGATTTCATAGATTTTGGATTAAATCTCAGAGGTAAATAATAATTTCTTCCTCTCCGACGATGGTTTCCGCTGACTTATACTTTTCCACGGCCGTTGGGACTCTGCTGCTGGATATTTTTATGGTCCTGTGACCATTCGGGAAGGAGTCTTGGAGATTGATAATATTTTTTCGTTATGGAAGATGATACTATTTATTGTTCATAAAATTTTGGACATAAACTATTGCACTTAACTAATAAAGGTCGTCCACTTATTCTTTCAATACTCTTTCAATACTAACTGCCGCTTTCCACTAATTGAACGGAAACGAGAAAGCCCTTCCACTGATATTGCCCGGATGAATACTCTTGCAAAACTGAGTGGGCCACAAAATTGCAAACTAAATAAACATGGTCTACGTGACTTTTTCCATGTAGAATCAACTTAAGCGGTTGGCTTTTTCCCTTGAAGAGGTTATCAGCCTGTCTTTTCATCCCTGCAGTCACCAAATGTTTTATAGTGCCTACCTGCTTAAGTAATTTTCTAACAGAATTCCATTAAACATCTTCCTCAAGGATTCTTTAAAAATATTGATACAACAGGCTACAGAAATTCCCAGGTCTGATTTTATGGCTGGGGTAGCTTTCTGCGCCCTTAGGAGAAAATAACATTTTATATAACTCTACACTTGTATAAAAAAAGGAAATTTCTCTGGTGGTTATAACGAAGTTACATAAAATTACTCGATATAATTAATTTAATTAAATATGAGGGTGGCAGCTCATAAATACTGTCTCAATAATTATCAAGATATCGTCGTTACTTTACAGTATAATTATTAATGCCAGAACCATACGTGAACTGTAAGACATATAGGAATTGTAAATAAACATCTTAAAACTCCAAGTACAAGAAAAAGTTTTGTATTAAAGTTAATGCATTTACATAGCTATATATACTTGATAGTATAACTATAACATTATTAAAGTTAAAGCTCACCAGTCTCTTTAAAACAGCAGAGAAAATATAGTCATTAAAAGAGCACCACCACCTTGTTTACAAATGATTAAATGATGATAAACTATTGCAATATCTGTTTTCAGTCGTTGGTGTAATAATGTAATATTTCATTGCAGACCGCTACACTCTTTATTTCTCCTCATAGAGAATATAGTTCTAAAGGCGTCAAATCAGAAAAAGATATTGATGCGATATTTGGGGAAAAAAAACAAAAACAACAACGGCAGAAGACGTGATAATTGCATTGGTGAAATAGAGCGCTGTAGATGTAGGGTATTCTCGTCCGCCATTTTGGATCCAATTGTGCAGATGCAGAGCATATGTTCGTAGTATATCTCTCTAACGCAAGTGATCAAAAACTTTTATATTAGTGATAGTAGTGTGTCTAATGTTGTGAAAAGGGAACAATTTAAGACATTATTTACAGCAAAAAGTGTAAAAATAATACAACTTTGCTGATAATTGTGATAGCAGCAGGAAACTAAGCATTGCAGAAACTGTATGTTTACATACTAGCAAGTATTTTTGAGAAATGATTATTTTAGTTAATAAAAATACTAACATACTTATAAATTTACTGTAAAAATATGTTCAGTGTTTGAACTTTATTATTTGTATACGTTTACATGTTTTAGAAAGACGTATACACATAATTAAAAACAACCGTCTGTAAACCTAACCTACAAACCTAACTTATGTTTTGAATCATATATAATATGTACAAATCAAATAAATTTGTTGGAATCGTTTTTAAGGAAGCTCTATTTGTGCGGCAAAGAATATTTAACTTTATAAAATAAACTTCTTTAATAAAATAAGAAAATATGATTAAATATAATGCAAAACATTATGTACCAGGTAGGCCACAAAATGCCTTCTTGCGTTGTTAGCAATAGAAAAATAGAACCGAAAGGGGTTTCCGAATGTTCAGATTTACAACTAAAACTTAGTTGCCTTACTATATTTCGTTCTGTCTGCTGCTATTTACTGCATCCAAAATGGCGGATGCAAATACTCATCTCTTTAGTTTGCCTTAGGTGAAGGTGACGACTGCGCCATCTATGATCCATTCTTTTCAAAGACAGAAGTATAAACTGAAGGAGCAGAAATTACCAGTTCAATAACTGAAATAAGGTTTTTCAGTGTCACGAAAACTTGGATCCCACCTAATAATGCATATTATGTTGTTTTTAATTGAAATTACTGAACTGCTAAAACACACAATTATTATTCTCGATGGTATTTCATGTACGCACTACTTTTTAATGTTTGTTTATCGTTAGCTACGCTCTGAAAGGATATATTTTTGCATGCCAACAAGCAGAATATCGTAACGATTAGTCATTTCATGATTTTCAATTATTTATTTCCCACCTTGAAGCTATCTACTTCTGTAATGCCTTAATCCGATATCAAAAAAGGAAGATCTCATGCGACTTCAAATTGCTCGACACAGACATATAGATAACCATGTTTACAATCTTGTGCATGCAACCTGTCTAAGTCACGGATTTCACAGAATATCGTGAGAAACACTACCCAGTTTTCAGAAGTGAATGTTCTATTTCATTAAAACCGATTTCACGAAAACGGATTCTAGGGTTCAACATTTCAAAGCCATGCTTCCTGAGAGGTGCCTATGTTCTAGGTCTGTACTGACCATATGGTTCTTGAATTTGAAGCATGCCTCTGATATAATTTAAATGTTATATATATTTTATAATAAATTATTTTTATATTACGTGTTCATTCATTCTATTAATTCCAAGATAGTAAGTTTTTATGATAACTCTGTGGTACAACTCGGTGCTAGTAGGAAAGAATTTAAGGTGATGAAATAGCAAAATGTAACAAAAGGTGCTCACTACTTTGGTGGCGTCAGGACGTGGGTTTT
Source organism: Metallyticus violacea (assembly GCA_030762175.1). Taxonomy (NCBI): domain Eukaryota; kingdom Metazoa; phylum Arthropoda; class Insecta; order Mantodea; family Metallyticidae; genus Metallyticus; species Metallyticus violacea. Next base: position 70,665,988 of record CM060835.1, read on the forward strand.
CGCACCTCAAGATATAATTTACTTTTAAGCGAGCCAATCCTTTCTGAATATTTTGAACTTTTAAAGTGTCGCGAGTAGCGCGAGCTTGCATTTGCTGAAGTGTATAAGGAGGATGTTAACTCTGTTTGAGATCAATTCTTTAAGATCACTTCTACAAGACACTTCGATGTCGTGTATTTGGCCTACGGACGCAAGAACCAGGTTGTCGGTGTTAAGTGTTAAATTGCTAGTGGCGCATTCGCTTAACGAAATCAATATTTCTAGTGCCGTGTGAGTAGAGGAAAGTTTATGTATTGCAATTAGAGAGCCGGTGACCCAAACGTGAGGTTAGATGCTGTTCAGATTCTAATTACTTCTCCATCGCAAAGTATATTGCGAGTATAGGAGTAGGTAAGCATCACTGCGCTAAACCCGATTAATTTCAGAAAAAAACTGTTAATGTAAACAACGTTACGATCAATAAACTGTGTATTGTTGTAAAATGTTACGTCGTGTAATTATTGTAACCCAAGTATCTTCTCCCAGTCCCGTTGAGCGGGGCTCAAGAAAATATGAAAGTTACCCTGAGATTCTATTGTCGTGAAGTGTAGACAACGGGCCGAGGTAATCAATAACAACAAACCGCTTAAAAACTGCTCGCAAGAACTCGCAAAAAATTGGTGCTTAAATTTTGGGGCGACAAACAGAAATCGCTTCAAATTGAAGCAGCTTTTATGCCACTAACTACTTTCAAAAAGTAGAGATGCTCACGACAGAGAAGTCAGCATAATCCTGTTAGAATTAGGATTAATGAGGTGACTGGTCAACAAGAACAGTTAACTTACATCAAGAATGATTAGGGAATTTATCATTGGTCACGTCTAGTTTGTAGAAGAGAGAACTGGACCTGTACAATGTATTACTGTTATATTATTAATTTGTCATGAACGCAATCCAAATGGCATGAAATATTATATAAATTGTGATATATGAGCAAGAAACCCCGGGCTGGCTAACATTTTTAAAGAGTGGAGTGGAAAACAAATTACAGGTTATCAGTACTTAATTATTAGTGAGGAATATTTACTACCATTGACGCGAAATTGGCTTAGCATCAACCATACAGTGTAGCTGACAGATGACTGTGAACTTTCCTAGCGTTCCATTATATACAGTAGCGTGTTTCTGCATTGCATCCACAAGCCCTAATCCCTTGCCTGTAATGTCATGTAACCTCGCTCGCATCAAGGCTTAAGCCGATATCTTGTTTCCGAAGGAATTGTTTAATGTCTATTAATTATTGTCCCGTAGCATCCTACGATTTTGAAAGAAGTACTTATTAAACTCCTAAGCATAATCCTCCTAATAATTTGAAAAAAGTAGTAATTTACTTAAATTCCAATAGAGATTTCTAAAATTATAAATAAATAAGTATGAATATTCCTGTGTAGAAAAGAAAAAATTGTCTGGTGCGTACAGTAAACAAATGAAATAATTTGTCAGCTAGTGATAAAAAATTACAATAGTACTATCAGTCATTATTTGAAAAGGCCCTCATTACCAAAATAAAGTCGGTAAAGTGGCTGCAACACTTTCTTCTACCAGTAATGTCGCAAAAGAGGACGCAGTACCGCTGAGGTAGGCTATAGCCCTCATGGCTCACAAACCCTAAGCACTGTCAACTTGTGCAAATTCGGGCAGATGGCGACCTTAACACGACTAGGCACAACAGAGGGCAGTGCAGTTGAAGCCTTACTCAGCAGTACAGTGCAATATCGGATCGCAATATTGGCTACTTTAAAAGATCCACTTCTGAAATTGATTCCACTTATTCTACGATTCAACCATCTGCTCTTTGTACTTTTCTTTCTATTTGGGTAGATTTGATGTACTTTCTATTAAAGTACATCAGGTGATTCGACTAAGTGTTTGGGAGTGAGGCAAAGTGCTTAGCACAATTAGAGGTATTATTTACAGAGATTCTATTCCGCTCATTGTAATCAAAATATATAGTGACTGACAGAGCTGTAATGACGGAGGAGAGCAAAAAAACTATTAATGAACATGAATAAGACCACAATGTCACTGAACAGGCCGTATCTCTTAGTTTTATAATGTGGCTAATAACGAGATAACTCTGAACATTTGAGGTGGTTAATTTGCAAAGTAGAGCATAATTGCTGCAACAAAAGAGAATGTATTGCCAAAAACACGAAATTTAAAAATTACACGAATGCCTCATCGCCAGTTTAAAACATGTCTGAATGTCTGTAGCATGTAAATATGCGATCTCCCTCTTTGCTATAAAGTACGGTATTAGTCCATGGTAAACTTCTGGTATGAACTTTGTCATTTGCGTCAATTGTCTGCATATTTCTGAACATCAAAATTAAAAATAGATTTTAATGCACTTTCCTTGATGATATAACTAGTGACCTCAATGTCCTTAATCTTTTTTTTTTTTTAACGGAAAGAAAACACCCAAAGGTGTATGACTATATAAGAGCGTTCGTACGAAAACTTTTTTGTAGAAAAAACTAATTTAAAGTAATAATGGCACAACTTACGTTCATAATTTAACACAAGTTTCTCAATGTTAAGAATTAGTGATTTAGAGCAATATGCCATGACATTAGGCCAATAGCCTATACGAGTTTGAAATAAATGCTTACTTCTAACAATAATCCCCATAAACCACAAAAAAATAAAACACAAACAGATATTAACATAATTTTAGTAGTTTAAACAAAAAATTGGTTTTGTATACCAAAAATAATTAAATTTTAAAACTTCACAGGAAACATAAAACTATTTTTATTCTTAATTTCCAAAACTAATATTTTCTTTAAACTATTAAGATGTCAGAATATAGAAAAGTTGGAACTTTATTGAGAATGCATTCCAGAACAAAAGAAATATACTTTCATTTTTCCTAATCCCCATTTACAGGATTATACAGGCAAATTGCTAATGTAAAGAGCAAGTTGGGTTTATCGTATATGTGTGAACAGTTTTCTAATGGTGAAAATGTCACAGAAGATGACACTCAGTTACCAATTTGAAATGTATTCTTGGGTTCTGTACAGCAGAATATGTTCCATATATTCCAAAAACTAGTTTGAGAGAAAAGAACCCAAAATCGCGACGGATGAGCAAAGAGTAATAAGCTATTTTGATATGCGGAAGGTTAAAGTGTTTTATGAATACAGGTGTGGTAATTTAATATAAGATAGTATTTAGTATATAATATAATACCATTCACTAAAATTCTATGCGAGATAACTTCATTTCATTTTCACACATTAACATAAGAAAAAGACGCGAAATTATTATTGAGTATTGAATAATTTAACTACCAATAGTGAAAAATCACTGATAGAGAGAATTCCATGTGAATAGCGGCGGGCCTCTCGAACTTGTGCGGACGGCAGGCGGATTGTTGTGATGCCATATGGCATCAAGTTCAGTCTGACTGGCCTTGAGAAAAGAATGTCGAGAAACTGTCTCACTGATCATCCACGCTGGACAGCTGTACGCTGCAGTAGCATTTACAGTGGTAGAGCGTGCCGACATCATTATTGGGGATGATCGGCCAGTAACAACCACACAACTCGCTGTTCAACTTTATAATCTGACAAGGGTGTAAATACAGTATTATCTACCAGTTAAAATATTCCCAGAGAACCAACAGTGTCCTAAGTTACTTGCCTCGTGCTCTACTGAAAGCGAATTCCTTGTTCTACTTTGAAACGGAACGCGAAACATGGCAAATAGCCGTGGCACATTCGTCTGGAATTCCAAAAAGATCGTTTTTATAAACGTGTTACCTCGTGGTAAAACACATAACTCTCATATAAATTATGTCATAACCCTTCGAAAATTGAACAAGAGGCTAAAGATATTACTAAATATGACTAAATATCTTAAAGTGATTGTGTTCTTCACATCGCCACGCCAAAACAAGTCTACACGTTCGAGCAGAGAACACTAAAATTCAGCGATTTGTCCTACTCACTCACATCACATCCTTGAACTTACAACTTCTGATTTCCAAGCTTTCGATCCTCTATAAAATGCAGCTAAGGAGGGAAGTAAATTTAACGTCATAGACTGGTTGAGAGACAGAACTGCAGTCTCTGACATATAGGTGTCGCAACGTCATGATTTGCAAGGGGATTATATTGAAAATATCAATGTATAATCAAAACTTTAAGTAACATTTTAGTATTATTGAAGTTGAAATGAAAAACGTTACAATTCGCTTTATTAATTCTTGAATTGTTAATGTTTATCCATCTTAATTAAATGTAAAATCGATGAAGGTTACAATTCTTAAAACTAAGTTATCTACTATTAACAGAATATAGGTATATTGTTGGTTATTTAGGTGTTGATATCCTGGTTTTATGGTCATACGAACACAAACATTTAGTCCATTTGATTGCAACACGTAGTTATAAATAATCAACTGGTATCTTTATTGTCATGTTGAGTAGGTGTATTGTTACTGCTGCGAATCAGAAAAGTATAGTAATGGGAGAGAGACGGGTAGGGAAGTGTGGAGTACACAAAAATGATAATTTAAAGAATAAGATATTATTACTAAAAGCAATTAGCTAAATCATACATTATATAAGACTTGCTGTAAGCATTTCACGTAATATAAAAACATAGAGTATTTAAAGCGTCCGTTCAGAGTGTTAGACCAAGCTCACACCCATCGCTTGTCAAAATAACAAGAGTTCCCAATGCACACGATGGCTACAGATGCACAGTGTGTTTAACAATTGCTGTTACGAGAGTAAGTGGTGTTTCTTTGTATGAATACCTATAACGAATTTGCAGTTTAGAGATAAGTATAGCTGAAGTTTTTTTGTGAATGAAAGAATGAATGAGTACATTTTATTTAAATTAAAATACACACCAACAGCTATGCAACCCTCGCATGGGGACGTGCCTTTCATAATACACAAAAAATACATTACAAAAAAAATAAGTAAATAACTAATATCTCCATTTCTTAAAACATTAAAATAATAATCATAGTAATAACCTTAATAATAATGATAATTATAATTATAATAATCTCAATATTACCTTAATACACACATTCAGAATATGGAATGTGTTTTCAGCGGTTTTCAGCGTTTCCAGACCTGAGTTGTCTCAACTTTCCTCAGCACCTCAGTGCTGCTTTGTTCGCTACTACGATTCTTCCTCTCCACATAAAAGGGAAATTCTCAGTTGATTTTCACCAGAGATTCTGCTCTGCCGCCGTGCTCCAAGCCTAAACCACGCGAGTCCCTGTTTAATGAGTCTGACCGCTGTTTTGATGTATTGCTCCATCCCCCACCCAGATTTTAACGCCGTATGCACTTCTAACGAGATCTTCTCCCTATGATTTTGATAAATAGGAATGCACTTTTTTCTGCACGTATGGTCTTTCATTTCAATTCACTGCGTTAGCAACACTCCATATTCCCTCGTTATCACGTGGAATCCAGCTATGCACTAGCACTAAAGTAAATATTATACATTTTCACAAGAGCTCTAGCCAAAAGTGCAAATGATGGCCGGGTAAAACAAAAGAAGGTATGCAAATAGCTTGATAGAATTTTCTGTATGTGTAGGACCCAATTTGATAAATTATTATGCTAATGCACCTGTAGTAATTGAAAGTATCGCCCCATGTCCCGGTTATTGCAATCATAGTTGATAACAGCAATAATACTTTAGGACAGAATAAATATCTTAAGAAGTAATTTGTAAACTACTATAATTTGGAAGATTTGTGTATTGCTTTCACATTGCCACGCTGGCAGAAAACCTTCTTCTATAATGCTCTATTGATTTATTTTGAGTTACTTGACAACAGACAAATTGTCCATATCTGTTGATGTCACTGTTTTGAAGACGTGTGTAAACATCACCTAAAATGTTTGATGACAAAATTCAATTTGCGATCTATTTCTGATTCTTTTGGAATAAAGGTTTCAGTGCAAAGTCAGTAGCCGCAGAAGTATGTGAAATATAAGGTGATGGTGTGCCTAGTATTAACACGAACTTCAGAGAAAAAGGCAAATATCCTTCAGGTATAGAAAATGAAGTTTTGGTACAGTGCTTGAAAAACAACCACTCACAGTATTCATGTTTTTCCAAAGACACACTTTCTATTCATCTCCATCAATTCGAAATTGTCGATTAGTAGATCCATTTGTGACATATTTGATGCAAGAAATTCTGGTATATTTTATTTTTTCAAAATCCGTTTTTTTTGTTTTATGACTAACTGATACATTAGCGAAGACGTTACATTTATTCTATCCCATTTCCCCCTTATGTAAATAATCACATTTCTTTTTGAGGTTTCTTTATAGTAACTAGATATGTGACTCAAGTTTTCAGCTTAGTGTGCGTCCTTTCCCATCTACTTCTTTCTTCTTTATTTCTGTTCTTCTTTCTTTTCTTTTGTTTTCTTTTCATTCTTCCCTTCTAGGTTTAATTTTCCTATTTCTTGCTTTTTTCTACCTCTCCTTACATTAATAAACAATAGGTACTTAGTGTAATATGTTTCTAGAGTGAAGTTGGCCCGATTTTGTCGCCAAACTATAGTAAAGTTTTCACAATACTTTATTTATTATTTTCTTAATCATTTAATGCCAATGTTGTGAATAGTTAGTAATATGATATTTAATGAACACTTTCTTACATAATTGGTAGTTTTTCAGAGTGGGGCAGCAAGAGTACGCTACACCTCATGAAATAAATTACTAATCTGCATATATATATAATCCTGAATTATGACTTTTTTACATTATTAGTAAAATTTGTTTTACACTACAAATTTAACGTTCTAGCGGTCACCTTTTCGCGTTTTTATGGGCTAATAGATAACAGATGTTTTAAATTTCTATCCTAATTTAATATTTTTTGTATCTGTGTGTCTGTACGTATGAACATTAAGCGGTTAATTTGTTTAATTTGTTTAGTGATCAACCCATAACATAGCCTTCGCTATAATAATGCGGATTAGATGGTTTCTGTTATGAAATATAAAATGCTCTGCTCGGTGAAGTTGCTGAAATATGCGTATCGATGCAGTGGTTAAAACAAATTTGAGGTTGCTGATATGTGGCTGCCAGCGTAATGATTGGAAACAATGAAAGTTGCAAATGTTCAATTGTATTATATCAATATATAGCCTTTATTTACATTGATATTCGTAATTTGTTATATTAAAACCGTTTTAAAATATATATATTTCTCCGGTAATATCATGTGACATTGCAACCTTTATAATTTTTACCTAATTAGGAAAACAAATGCAAACAGATAAAGTGTCAGTCTGTCGAGAGGAGTGGAACGGTAAAGACGCACAGCTCCAGGCTATGGGACCTCTTAGCGGAGCGCTTCGGTAGGTAGCACTTTTATAAATGAATTAAAATGTGATTAGAGCATTAAAGAATGCATTAACATCCATTTATATTTCGGTTCATTATATCATTTTGATTTCCTAATCCTGTAATTTCCGTTTTAGTATGTTGTAGATTTTTAAGGATTAAGTATGTCAGCGAAAATTTCAAAGGCAACCGAAACTAAAAACTGGTTTCGATATGGAATGAAAAACAGCTCTATGCCTAATTCTGAGAAGAGAAACTTTTTGGGAAGGAACCTCAATCAGATTGTAATCTAGATCGTTTTGGAAAAAATATTAAATTTTGAATGTATTGATCACTTTGAACTGATCCCAAACAACCGTGCAGTTGACACCTAGTGTTATTGTGAGAAATTCGGTAGCGATCACAAAGTTTTAATGCGACGTTACTATTCTTTAATCAATAGAAAGCCACTTCTGCAACAAATACAGTGTTTTTGCTTCGTCCAGCATAGGTAACACTTTGTTACAACATTTCTTCGAGAAATAGTCTTGAAAATATTACAGACACTTGTGCAGAGTTTTTCATGTTCAAATCCAAAAAATGGTATCGCCAACAACTTGGGAAAGAGAGAGAAGGATTAAAGTAATAATAGGCCCCCGTAACAACTTTTTAAAAAGTATGTGCTCTTATAAATAAAAATCTGCTCTTTTAATTTCATTTTGAGCACCCCTAATAAAGCTTCAATTTTCGATTCGCCTATTTAGAGAAACATTTAAAATGATCGAACGTTATAAATATATTGTTATTTTACCATTAGCACCGTGTTACTAGAGAGATCAGTAATTTACATAGTTATAAGATGAGTAAGGGATAAATATTCAATGAAGTTTAATTTTCAGATTTTAGCTTACAATTATATCATTTCGCATACCACAGTTTAATTTTGTATTGGTTTGTTTTTATGTTATACAAAACCCACACAATTTTTAATATTGAAATTATTCAAATATATGCAACACAACTCCCTTCCTGGCGAGTTCTTTAATTAATAGTCATAGAAAATCTACCGCATTTCACACTGATTTCATCTGTTGATTTTTGGAAGCAGTATCGAGGCGGTTTTTCAAATCAGTGGTGTAAATTGGAATACCGTCGGGGGAATACAACTCTGTCGCGTTAATGACATTTCTCAATTTGAACTGGACATACGTCAGCTGAACTGTATGGGGTGTAATTGGCTTGTATTATCGGAGCAACCAGGCTGCACTCAAAGTGAAGCATTTAATTGCGAAGGTCGGGTTCTCTTTAAACTCTTGAAACAGATTTCATTCTCAATATAGTCGCTAAAACGCGGAATTAATTAGTTGATATTGCCACCGGAGTCTTCCACCGGTCAACAGTAAAATAAAAACAATTGAATCACGATACCATACAAATATAGCCACTTGCAATTTTTTTTTTTTTTTTTTTTTTTTTGTATGCCGTTTTGTCAACTAATTCCACAAGTTTTTGCTTTAACTTCAATTGATGTGGTTCTTTTTTCGTTTCAGAAGAAATGTAAGAATGTTGTGACAAAAGTAGGTTGAAAATACAGGCACTAACCTGAGTTATGTGTGTTTTCCGGTTAAATATCAGCATTGATTTGCAAAAGTGAACTGCAACTTTCGAATTACATCAGTGAATGATTTATTATCGCGAATAAATTGTTCAAACGTCAAAATGCCAAACCACTCAACGCATAAAGCCTTAACATCATGTATTCGGTCCATTATCTGTATACATAACTTGTTTTAAAAATTTTATTTTCAAAGTTTCAAAAATGCGTGATATTCTCAAAATTTACTGACTAGCGTATGCTTAAAATTACATATACTACAGACAGGACCAAGATTTTAAAGCTTATAAACTTGCATTTAATTTCATGCACTTAATGGTATTAGTGTCAACTTTTTTCAATTTTCACTGCTTTTCAAACGTTGAGTTTTCACAGAAAAGGAATATTTAAATTTTCCAAAGAAAGGTACATATCTTCTAGCTACTCATTCAATATTCGAAGATGGTATCTCAATGATATCATACAAAACTTAATTTTTCTTATTGATAGTAACAATGAACTTTCTATGGTCGTTATTGCCTAAAATGCATAATAATCGAATATCAGTGCTCATCTCCTTCGTTGGTATTGTTACGTTATCCTGGTTGCGTGACTCTAAGTTTAATTTAATCGCTCAATACACGCCTTGCCTTTAATGGTTTATTATTAGCATCTCACTCCGTGACAGTACAAAGGGATTCTCTTCTGAGCTGTTCGAGTACCTGAGAAGTTCCCGGGAAATGGGGCTTGTTTCGGCTTTCTCTAGAAATTAAATGGAGCTTTTTCATTTCTTGTGTAATGTAGGTTTACTTTTTAATGGTTGTTTTATATATCTATATTATGTAAATAGTAAAATTTATAAAAATTTTCGTGGAAAAAATTTACCATTTCACTTTTGCATTGTTTTTAATGTTCTAAAACATTTGTTTCAGGTAACTATTAGTACTGCTTCGAGGTGTATTTATATTTTGCTAGCCCGGTCAAACAGAATTGTCTCTCATTTCAGGCAATTTTGCATTGAATAGGACTCTTTGGCAAAAAGGTTTGAAAATGTAATTACAAATAGCTTTTATATATGTTTTATCAATTACTGTATGTAAATTTTAGTAACTTATTTAGGTGTAGTACACACATTAATTTTGTGTTAAGGTTATTTCAACCTTTGTTATTCAATTCAAGTTTTACCACTAACTATTAATAATAAAAAGGATGAAACTTATATTTATTCGTATTTTCTCTTAAATGCTGTAGGAGTTCTTAACTCCTTTTAACAAACCACACACAATTTCCACAGGTTCTCTAGACCGTTAAGATTTTTCTTTGGTACGCTAATTGGCAGCAAGTAGCAGCAGGGTGAGGGTAAGGACCGTACAAGACACTACAAGTGGCAAATAGCAAGTGTCACGAGTGGTAACTTCAGCCGGGTTATTCAAAGTACGTCATCAGAAGTTTTTCTTTCGTGTCTTAATAGAGAAAGGAAGCCGCCACACCCATAAATAGAAACGATTCCATACCTAATGTTAGTTAAATACTAGCATACTGGGTGCTTTTGTCATCTTCTGTGGGTTAATTGCCATGTTATTCCTCTAGCTGGAGACATTTTGCATAGAATGAAGTTTTCTGGCATGATGAGAACTTTCGATTTGCGAAGATAAAAGGAGGATATATTCATGATACTTTAACTTCACTTTCAACGGCATCTGTTGAGAAATTACATTCTATCCACCAAGCGTTGTCACCAGTGTATGTCAAAAAAATAAAAAAAATAAAAAAAAGTCACATTGTCAAAATGTACATCGCAAATTTTTGAGTGGTTTTGACACAGGAAAAATAGTTACTTCAGAAGTTGAAAATGATTTGGTTGCCAGAACTTCAGGCGATACTGGGAGATGGGAATAAAAATCATAAATTCCAGTAACAGCAACATGTAAAAATCTCTACTATTTCCGGTATTCATCATTTGTAATATATGTACATAAAATTTATTGCAGGGATATTTGATTTCCCTATTTAAACATTAAGAGAGGTTTTTGAAGGCTGGCCTGTACAACAAACCTCTCAACTGTGCCTCCAACACCTTAACAAAATACAATTTCTTTTAAATGTTTTTAAGATTTACATTTTTCTGTAAAATCAAAATTAAAAATTCTGAAAAGCCGTGAATTTTGAAAAAATGCCACAAGGATATCCTGTTGTATACCAAATTAAAACGCTATTTTTAAGCTTTAAAATGACCCATTCTCAGGTCTGTAGCTATTACAGCTTGTTGATTAGGTAAAGAAAGTTAGCAAGCAATGCTTTTTGGTGAAATTAAAGAATACTAACATAGAAATGAATGGTCGGAATTAAAGAACAATAACCTATTAAAATGTCTAAAGGTGATGGATGCACTATAATAAATACGTTAACAAAATGCATAACACCATCTTCCAAATTACTTCATATTTTTGGCTTGACATTGACTTATCCTTTCATTTCGCACGAAAAGAATGCGAAATCCTCGACTATATGCATGCCAGCTTGTAGCAGCCGTTTATGAAGAGTTTGGCAAACAAGTAACTGCAGAAGAGCTTTGAGAAAAGATGACTTCAATGTAATAATAGCAAAGAAAAAGGCATACTAAAGTGCATAGAGTAGAAAGAAGAGGATTAGGTTTAAAAGGAATAAAATGACAAAAATTAAACCTTGTAGGCGGATGTCGTACTAGGAGACAAAATTAAATTCAAAGCCTTTGGGTCTGATAGAATGTGAAAAATGTGGGAAAATATTCAGAATGAATAATCATTACTACTTAAGATTTATAATGATTTAGTCCTAAATTTTGCGGACAAAGTATATATGTTATTAACTTGTTACATCATTTGATATTAATTTTGTAAATATTTCATAAGTTTATAACAAATACTGGAAATAATTAATGTTCTCTATGTGATAGATCATGAAATGCATACTCCTAATATCTTCCTGTAACATTAATTACACAAATACAGTTTCTTTACCTTTATTAGATATAATTTTAATATTTTATTCACTACAAGTGATTTAAACTTCAAACTTTATAAAAACTAAACTTATAGTTAATATTTACAAAATTTCACTATATCTTTATCTAAAGCAAGAAGGAAGGCACTTCGAAATTCTGATAATGACCACATATTAAAAGCTATGGAGGAACATTTATAATGGTTTTGGAGATATATTTAATCACGAATTGCAGTTTTATCAGATTTGTGAGGTAGCAACTATACTTATTACCATTAAGTTCAATAATAGCCATAGATTACGAAAAAAAATTAACTTTAAACAGGGTAAGTGACGGCTTTTATTGAGTTGGATTGTTCTGTTGGGGATTGAGGAGGATATTTCGATATTTCGACCTTGCTCAGCGGCTGGCCGTTTGTGCTTACAAAAGATATGAAGTGAAGGAGCCATCGGGCTTTCAGGATCCACAGGCACATATACAGTGTCTTTAACATTATTCTTGTAGGGTATATTACGTTTCCAGTCATCTGAATCAGCCAAAAAAGAAAACACTTTTATTTAAGAAGTGAATGGTCCTGAAGAATAAACCTGAGCAAAAACAAACATATGCAAGGAAGATGAAGTGAGCTTCGTAGGCGCATTGAACGGTACCAAGAAAGATATAATTTAAAACAAACATAAAATTTCAGAAGACCGCAAGTAGAAGTGAGCAAGATAATTGAGACTGTAGGTATTGCAACTGAATGAGTGTACAACAAATTCTATATGAAAAAAACGATATAAATGATTGCTGGCAATGGACCATAAGCACATACAAACCTGAGAGACTGCATACACGCGTGACCATGGACGAAATCTGACACTAATCGAAGAGGCAGTCAAAGGTGAACGTTTACTGAAGAAAACGAAGACCTTTTTTCGGCTGGGAAGATGATGGCCTGTTATTCAGGATTCCCAGAGGTGGAGTATTGACGATGTTGAACCTTTTGAGAGATGAAATGAATGAAAAAGGGCCTATTGCAGAAAAAAAGGATAGTGCTTTTTCACCATAACAACACGCTAACCCATAGTCGTAAAAAGGAAACATTGTGTGATTTAAGCTTCGAGTTGACACCTTGTTTACCTCATTCTTTTAACACAGACTTAGAGACTTCACATTCACGAGTTTAATGTTTTGACTCAGTGAGGAAAAAAATCATGGAATAAGGTCATCTACACTGGCAATGACTATTTTGCAAAAAAAAAAAAAAAAAAAAAAAAAAAATTGCTTTTTTTTATTTAATTGGGGAAAAAAATTGGAAACTCGTTCGGCCAAATTGAGTCGAGAAATAGTTAAATTTTCAAATAAATATTTATTAGTTGCATTTCTACCTAAAATTTGAATGACTCATTTTTTAAAAGGTTATCAAAATGTGATAATGCACTACAGGAGCCTATATTCACATCATATCATTAGCTAATGGAAGTGAAATTGTATACCATTGAAAAGTTATTTCCACCGTTTATTATTGTTGTACCGTGCGATCAGTTTTGTTTTCCCCCGGAGTGTTTGGCCATTAGCCACTTAACCGGCCAGCCGGATATCGGTGATTAACGGGAGGGTAAAACAATAAAACAATCCAATCATACAACAATACGTTAGCTAATTTAAGAGGATCATTTCTTGTCAAATTATCAAATCAGGTGTTTAAAATGTCCGCCTTCATTCTCCACACATTTTTGGTATCTGTATTATTGATCACTCGCTGTAGTTCAATTTGAGAAATGCGAACAACTTTCTGATGAATATTATCTTTCAGTTGTTGCATGGTGAGCGAGATTATTTTGTACACGGCATTATTAAATTTACCCGAGGGATAATAATCGCAGGCTGTTAAATCGGCAGACCGAGGGGACTACTAATAGCTGTCTTGTGGAAGCAGATTGTGAATTGCTCTCATGGAATTATTCGCAGTGTGAGAAGTGGCAGAGCCCTGTTGAAAGTGCATGATCACACTCCTTGTTTGTTAATTCTCTGAAAAAGGGGGTAGTCTGGTATTTACATATGTAACAGAATGAAATGCATGTGGTCCTATGATTCTTTCACCACTGAGTTAACACATATGACAAGGTACATAAAGACAGATTCTCCGTCGTAAACTCACGAGACATAGTACACTTTATAAATACTGTGAATTTAAAAACGAATAACACAACACACACCGGGAACAGCTACACTACAATTGCGACAGTCAGTAAGGTCAACAAGTAAGAAAGCAGGCTTGCAATCCCCTTCATGGTGCGGCAAATAAGTGGGGGGCTCGCCACCGGGGAAGGCATCGCTGATCACTCTGTACATACTGAAAGATTATTACCACAGCGGGTAAAATAAAATATTTTATTTATTTTTTTTTTTTGATTGATTTATTTAAGGACGCTCTTTAACATCTCTGGTCATCAGCGTCCCATTCAAATCAGGGCATGAAACGGCCGACAAATTTTGCTCAGAGGCCTCTCTTTCGTGCCGTAAATGTACGACACGGGACCCACGCCTTTACTTCCCTTCCGAAGGAAGCCATACTTAGAATTTTTACGCCCCGAAAAAATCCATCGGTTCTGGTCAGGATCGAACCCATGATGTTTAGGAGGCAAGTATGGTTACCATTACACCACCAGGACCGAGACGTTCAAGTTGACAGAACATGAACGTATAATCTGCTCTTTGGTTTATTTCAGCAAAAATTCAACATGATGAAATAGTTAAAGGTTACAGCATTTACAATGCAGATGATGGTTATGGCTTTACTGATCAAAGAAATTGAAAAGAGTGGCGATATCTATCGCCACTTAAAGCTTTTTTTTTTTTTATTTTTTTTTTAGTTTTGGAGAAAACGTTAGCTGCACTTAATGTTTAATTGGATAATCAAATTCTTGGCGACAGGTGCATTTGTCGACAATTCGGGAATTTCTTGGTTTATGTGTTTTCTCATTTCCCCAGTTTCATTCTGTGAATCTTTTGGCTTTTTTTCCCTTTCATCTAAAATCATTACATTAATTTACTTCTGAGTAGAGAATATAGATCCATTTACGTAACCAGCAGAACTGGTCTCTTTGTCACTGGTAAAAACCTACACGGTTCTCTCACCTGGCACTGGGAAGGGTGAATATTTACCCTAGATCATGGGACATTGCGGTATTCTTAGTGGATTGCGCGGGAGCCGGATGAGGTCCTTCAATTAATGCTAGGCGACATGCTGCTTTCCTAAATTAAATGTTAGCACCTGCATTAACTCCCTTGTACTCCCAGACTCCCATCAAGGAGAGCCTGTTATTGAATCTCTAATATGATCTTAATGAAAAACGGAGGTTGTGTGCGGATTGTGGTGTCATTTGGGCTGAAAAAAGATGTAACAAAAAACGTGAGGACGTGCTATGGGATTATTTTGAAATATAACGCTTGGATTTAATCTGTAACATTTTTGTTTTATACAAAATAAATTTCTGAACTTTTATCCTACAAACTATAAAAACTAGAAAAAATTCTGAGGTTAAGCACTAAATGAATAACGCTCATGTAGTGCATATTGTTGAAAATGTTTTACCTCAAATAAACGTTACAGTTATTAAGCCCTTAAATTGTGGCGTGTTACACATGACTGCACCAAAATCTTGTTTTACGTTTATCCCTGCATTCTTTATGAGAAAAGCATTCTTGTGAAACGATGTGTATAATTAAACATATCCGCTGTTGTCCTACCACTGCCTCAACGCAACATGCTTCCCACAAAGGGGTTTAGATGCAACCAAAATTCACCTTCTATATCATGTATGAGTCATACATTTTTAAATTTTGATGAAGACGATTATCTTCGTATAATAGTTCCTTGCTAGAAGTTAACGCAAAAAAGGAAAGAAGAAAAGGAAAATAGGTAAATTGTGACCTCTTAAACATGCAAAGAAGTTATTATAGTACTAATGTTATAAAATATTTGCAATATGTAAAAATTACTAAAGAACTTATTAAAATATCTGCATTATATAGATGTTAAATGAAATTTAAATTCCACCATGTTAGATTAAATAAATGTAGGTCATTTTATATGCCGAAAATTCATCAAAATTATTGTGTAAATCACATTTGCATAAAACGGGACGTATTTAACATGCAATAGGTAAGCTTTCATTCTTAAATTCTCATTATGTTTTAGCCCAAATTATTTGGATGTAATGAGTTCGCAAGGCAATGAAAGCATCGTATCATATTTGTTAAATTTTATTGTTTTAATGTGAGAGCCTAAATTAGGATAATCACTGAAAATGAAATTATGTTTTAAATTGTATTTAACGCCCGTTTTTACTGATAGGGCGTCACAGGGGTGGACATTAATAATACATTAGTTGAACTGATAAATTGGGAAATTATTTTTTAAGAAAGGAAGCATTCCAGGCCTAAGTTTAGTATACCTTCATGGCATTTTCCACCTGAAAAAAATCCTCAGTTAGAAAGAACGCTCTTGGTGGGAATCGACCCCCAGGTCTCTCCATAACGTGGTTTAACGAGATAGTTAAATGAAGTCTATTAAATTGATATATGTTACTGCATTAGAACGAGATTCTCAAACTTTGGTTTTAACAAATAGGAATTATACATTTCTTGCTAGTCAGTCCTGGTAGTCTAGATCCCGGGTTCAAACCCGGCAAGGGCGTAAAAATACTAAATATGGCTTTCTTCGGAAGGGAGGTAAAGTCGGGGTCCGTGTCGAGATTTATCTCAAGTCTAAAAAAAGAGGTCTCTGAGCAAATATGTTAAAGAACCTCCTTAAATAAACTAAATAAATAAAGTAAACGTTTCTTCCCTTATATATTCATTGTTCGTTTTCGCCATCGTTTTAAGCAACACATACAGCTTAACAGCTCTACTGGCACGAGCTCTATTAATATTAAATAACCGGTTTAAATAAAAATAGCGAATATTCGAAATACGATGTCGTTCTATCTGTTGAAAAACTTGGGTTTTAAATAATTAAATCCATTGATATACTTTAACATTCATTATTTCTCTAAAATTATAATACTGATAATGTTGTTCGCATAACACTGCAGTCTTTTAAATTAGTTTTTTGTGATATAAATCAACAATTACGAATTGTTTGTTTATATGAATGAAAATATTTATAAAGAATCAAGTGATATGAAGCGTGTGCGGAAAGTAAGTACCGGTTTGGAAAAAAGACAAAATATTTGTTTTCACAACATTTATTTGTACATGAAAGAGCAGTCCTTAACCTATTTTTCGACATAGTTGCCACCATTGTTCAGGCATTTGTCATAATAGGAAATCAACTTTTGTATGCCCTCATCAAAGAAAGATGCCGCCAGTGTAGAGAGCCACTACTGGACACCATTTTTTGCGTCGTTATCGCTGTCGAAACGCCTTCCTCATAGCTCATGCTTCATGCTCAAGAACAAGTGGTTAGTCAGAAGGCGCGATATCGGGGCTGTATGGCGGGTGATAACTCCTCCCAACCGAATATTGTTTTGTGTGACACCAGCAGAATGGGGACGTGCGTTGTCATGAAGAAACACAATGCCTCGACTGAGCATTCCGCGTCTTTTGTTTTGAATTGCGCGCCGAAGATTTCTTAGTGTTTCACAGTATCGTACCGCATTGGTGGTTGCATCTCTGGGAAGGAACTCAACAAGCAGAATGCCCCGCCTGTTCCAGAACACAGTGCACATGAATTTTCGTGCTGACAACGTTGTTTTGAATCCTATGTACCTCCACTCCATCGACTGTTGTTATGATTCTGGAATGACATGACAAACCCAAGCTTCATCACCGGTCACTATCCTGCTTAAGGATTCATCTCCCTCATCGCTGTATCGGGTAAGAAATGTCAAAGCATGTCAAGTCGATTCTTTTTGTGGAAATCTGTAAGCATCTTCGGAACCCTACGGGAACACAGTTTGCGATAATTTAAGCGCTTTGTGACAATCTCAAAGACAACAGTTTTTGAATTTTGTGGAAACACGTTAATAAGCATTCTTATTGTGAACCGTTTGTTTTCACGAATTGCGTCATTCACTTGTTTAACCAAACTATCAGTGACAACAGAAGTCCACCCTCCCCATGCTTCGTTATGAACATTGGGATCGGCTATCATTGAATTGCCTAACCGATTTTCTCATCATTCCACATGTCATTACATTTTCACTGTAAATCTCTACAAGTTGAGTATGAATTTCAGCTGGCTTAACATTCCTTGCGTTCAAAAACCGCATTACGGAACGCACTTCACAGTCAGCGGGATCAGAAATTGCCTTAAACAAAATAAAATAGACATGCTGGTGTTTCTAGGGAACTTAGACGCAAACACATGAAAAGTTCAAACGCTTCAAATCTGTTTTGCTCAATAATTCCGTTTCTCAGCTTCTCACTTATTGCTTTCATTTTGGAGGTCAATTCCCACATCCTCAGATCTAATTTCTCTGCTTTCCAGTGCTTTTTTTTTTTTTTTTTTTTTTTTTCAATTTTACAAATGTCACATATGTGATAATCACGAACTAAGTGCTCTTTTCTGTAGGTTTATATTTCAACTATTCTCTTATTATGATTATAATTTCTCATCATCATCTGCTGCCAAGAATTACATCGTTTAGAACAGATGGAAATCAGAGCGAGCATGACTCGGGCTGTATGGTGAGTGAGAAAGGACAGTTCAATTAAATTTACTGATCTCCTCTTGGGTATTCCGGAACAGCTTCTTAAATTTCTTAGAGTTTTTCACAACTATTTTGGAATTAACTGTTTTATCGCCAGGCAAATTAGAGTTCCAGATGTTCCAATGTTCCAATGTGACCATAACTTTAATATTGTCTTCAACATTTATTCCGATGAGAAGATTTGTAATGCGACTGTCCGAATGTCTTTTGGTCTCGGGATCGAAATGATGAGTCCATGTTTTATATCCTAATACAACGTGGAAAAGAAATCGTCACCTTTAGCATCATAATGAGCAACAGATAATGATGGGCAGTTTGTTATGCCTTGAGCGACTCATTTAGCTCCAAATCTTTAAATATTCTAACTGTGTAAGGTTTTACTGCCACTGTCCAAAGAGATATAAAGTTCAACAGCGAGTTGTGTGGTTGTTATTCTCCGATCGTTTCGAATAGGCATACCGATACATTTCAGCATTGTAGATGTGACTGTAGTATGAGACAGTCTGTAGCGTGGATGATCAACGAGATTGTCTCGATCATCTTAAAATGAAAACAGTTTTTATCCCCATTGGCCGTGCTTAAACACTGGCATTTATCCATACACATTTATTTAACGCCTCTGAATGTTGGTGATAGTCTCTTTTTCTGCCAAAATAAATTCAATTGTTGCTCTTGTTTACAAAGCTCTTCACTTAGACATTGTAGTTTAAATTTTAAAAACAAAACCAATGAAAGGAAGCAAAAATCCACCAATTTCTGAAGTGAAATTAAAATTAGACACCATTATTGTTTAAAATGAATTCCAAAAGCAATTAAAGAGTACAGGGAAAGAAAAGGTGATTCAATACACATTAAGAGCATTGAAAACTTATCACTTGCCACAGCCTTGAGCCTACTTGCTCCAATTCCATGCTGTGCAGTCACTAACACTATTATAACACCTTATTCCTGCAAGTAGATTGGAGACAGTAGAGCTCTTCGACTATTCCTAAGACAAGGACTAGACCTATTAATCAGTTGGCTACCAAAACTTCATCAGGGAAGTAGCAATAAAGTACAATCTGATGCATACGCCAGCATATGGAACCCACGTTAGAGAAGGGGGGGGGGAAGACAAAGGCAGTATATCAAGGTTGTATTATACACCAGCAATGAATACAGAAGAATGGAAGGAATTAAATTTCCAGTTGCGACACGTGTATACAAGAACGTCAGCACATGGCTTTTACTTCAAAATCTGCAACGGAAGAGGATTTCATCAGGCATCACTTCAATGTTCCTGTACCTTATGTGGATAACATTGTGAACAGTATCACCTACTCAAGTGCGAGCAAGTACAAACTCCCTAGCGTTTTACATATAAGACAAAAACTTTGTGTAATTATACAAGTTTCGTGTATACGGTGTGTTTAATAAATATTTAGTTCATCCATACTTTACAAACTTTTCAGTAGAAGCATTTTAAACATTTAATTCTATGTAGCTCTTATTATTTAATAATTTAATAGTCTTGGTAATTCCATATGACTTTGCACTTTAATTATAAATGAATCTGTATTGATTACTGATTAAAATTAATAATGCAGTCATAAAAGCTTATAACTACACAAAATTGTGAAAAAAATGGGCTCTTTGCATCAAATTATTTTATTACTCCCTGTACTCACTTCAAAGTTAAACAGGTTTATTTAATAACATTGATTTTATTATTATTATTATTATTATTATTATTATTATTATTATTATTTATAATAACTTTAAAAAGATAAATAATTTTAAAATGCTTTTATCATTTACTAATTACACAAAGATAATAAAAAGTTAATATTCTTAGATATACTCTCTTGATCATAATAAACATATATTCTTTGAAATCATTTAATGAAATAATTTAGTTAATTTATGTGAGAGATAAAACAAGTATTTCCCTTATCTCCACAGTCTTCGCTACGTCTTGTAATTCTTTGTACTTCTCAGCAGATATGGACAGCGGTCTAGAAACATATGAACGTTAAACTGTGTGGACTTTTTTGTGCTTTTAAGGGTAGTGAGATAGTAAAGTTGACATTCATTTCAGATTCATATGCCAGTAGATCAAATTGATCAGAGAAGAACTGCAAGAAACTTCTTGTTATGCAATAATGTTGAATTGTATCAAAATTTACCTCTTGTTTCTTTATACTCTATTTAAAATTATTGTTGCGCATATTTACATTCATTTTCCATTTCATGTGATTGTAATTTTTTTATTCCCATCCTATTGTACAATTTACATTCTTTGTTTGATTATTTTATCTCTGACTTCAAAATCATCTATTCTATGAATGAATACTAAATAGCTAAATACAGAAGAATAAACTAAAGCTTACTTATTCACGTTTTCTTAGCTTATATTGGCTATAAATACAGACAGCAATAGGACAAGGGAGAGAAGAATGCAATGGGCTCCTTTAAATACAAAATATCTATGGCCCCTTCTTTCCCTATATAATTTATTTTATTTTGTATTTTTCTCTTAAAGTAGTTTCTGTACCACAATGTGAGTCTAACAATCTTAAAGTATCATTAAATAACAACAGGTATCCAGATTGACATTTTCTAACCAAAAAATAAGCTTCTTCTTTGCCTGTGTCCTTAAAATCCGAACCAGAAAGTTAACTTTAGCCAACCACTGATAAATAAAATTGAGATAGGTATTTTCAAACAGTGTACAACATGAAAAATGTTGCGCTTAATCCCACAGACCAAGGGATTGGCGAAACAAACACAAGCTCCTTTGGTGTTTCAGACACAGCGTACATTCCTGGATTCAACGCTATGCGCGGTTACCAACGGAATTCAATAGCAGATGTTGTAGGTATAACGTTGCTTATCTGATTAGCACTAATTTGTGAGAAAATAGTGAAAGAGAAAATGTAATTAAAATGTTCAACAAGAGAGAAATTTAAAAACAGATCCAACATAACTAAGGAATAAAACGTTAAATTAGGAAAATTATTTCAGATCTCCCTGAATACTCAAACAGGAGAATGTTTTAATATCCTCACGTCTTGCAAGATTTTAATAAACTTAAGCAACATCATGATAATAGTCATTTCAATAAGCGTAAAACCGGAAAATGTGGACTTCTCGGAGGCTGGGTTGAGTTGGATTTTCGGATTTGTTAAACTCTTAAAACATACAATTAAAATTCAAACTTAAAGAGAAACACAAAGAGATACCAGGTAAATTTTGACTGCTAATTCAAGAAGGGAAAATGTAGGTTCAAAAAAATAAAAATTACTAGTGTTAACAATTGTTCCCTTAAATTAAAGTTAAATTTTAAAATCATTGCCTATATTGCACATGCCATATATAAGAATAACGTATAACCCTTTTCCACAATTTAAATGTATTTATAACTGACGAAAAATCCTTTAACTTCTTCAGATAAAGCAATGAAAAGTTTAACTTTTTTCTTTTAAATATTAAATATTTATAGAAAATTTCGAATAATACTTCGTAACATTTTAAAAATGGCCCCATCTTTTGTAGTTAGGTTAGATTTGGTTACTTTAGTTTTGGTTGGATTGATAGGGACGGAGAGGGATATTTTGGTACTTCAGCCTTGCTCAAGGGCTGGCCGTTTGTGCCTACACCTCTATTGGGGACACCTACGGGAGGAACGGGTGAGTGAAGGAGATCAACTGGTTAGTATCAACGAACAGGGTGCGCGGACGTAGACGAGATTTTTAATAATGTTTCTAGGTGGAACCCCCCCCTTTCAAGGAGTTCGAACCCCTCAGAAGGTCCGCTTACGTATCAGACTCCTACGCAGAAACAATTTCAAAGCGCAAACTACCGTCACACCACACCACTACACCTAACCCTGGCACATTTGGGTCTGTAACAGAACCAGTGGAATTAAATGGAAGAGAGAAAATTCGTGGAAAGTAAAGAGCCATTCCAACATTTGCCTAGGCGATTAGGGGAAAGTAAGAAAAAGTCCAGTCCAGGATGACCGGTCCCAACGAACATGGGATCTCCTGAATACAAGCCCTTGAGCCACCTCCCCTCTAGTCCCTCGTATATTGCAATAAATATACAAATTGCCTAAATTCGTTCTAAATTAATCTACCAAACATTCAGTTTATGATTTTAAACTGTACATTTGGATAAAAATGTTGTTCTATCAAACATTAAGCGCTTCAGTGCTATTACTAGAATCAAAACACAACTTTTGGTCAGTACAAATGCTATGGATGATATTGACAAAATGCCCGAAATGTTAAAAGATTCTTGATTACACTTAAATATCATGAATGGAGTACATGTTTGGTCTCCAAGGAATGCTTAGAGTACCTCTGTAATGCAAAAAGGGGGCTGTAACTGATAGGAGTTGGTATATACTTCAGGATAAATCATGCAAAATGGGTTGTTTCGTTAACATTGGCGCCACCTTCAGGAATGTTAAGCTTTCCCTTCTTTTCGCTTATTGTTGAAAATGCCCTACACTTACCTCAGTGCGTATGTAATGAAAAATTACTAATATTGAGCTATATATTATTTCCTTGTCATGTGAAGCAGGCCTTCTGACTGCATTATTAAATTTAGTACTATACTTTTTCTATTTTTACTGAAGGCAATGCCTGTTTAAATATTTATTTTAGCTTAATTGCTTGCCTTACAGCATACCATAATATTAATGTGCAGCATAAATATTGTTCAAAATATTAGATTTGTTATTCATTTTGTAAAATAAATGCTCTCTGTACCGCCGACTGTGCCCAAGCAACAACATGCTCCCCTCAAAGCAAAACCGGTATGATTATTATGGTCTGCCGTTGGTCTATTCTCATGAAATCTGCAAACATAACAGTGTGCTGGTCCACCAAGCTTACGAAGAAAAGAGGATAACGTGGCGCAGGTATCGCATGTTTACACTCTCTATGTAGCAAAACAGTAGAGTCCGTTTACTATATAAACTAAATATTTTACTTAAATATTCTTAGTCGTATTTCGCCATGTTATTATATGTGTAACTGTTACAACCTTTATTAATATAAAAAGCATTAATGAAATTAATGAAAATAGAATTTTATAAAGTTAACGATAAGTAAACCCCTAATTAAATGTATTAACAAAAATAGCTGAAGTTACATTTGCTAAGATTCTACCGTTCGTTCTTCATTTGTTGATTAGAGTATTAAACGTGTATCTATTTATATCTTCATCACCTGTAACGTTTATCCAGTCATGCTGTGGACTTTTGAGGGAAGATTCTGAAATTACCTCAGAAACATGTTCATTTATTTATTTATTTTTGAAATTTTACGTTTCGTTTTATTCCAAATATATTTAATTAAATTAAACGTTGAATGATAAGGAAAGAGAGAATCTGTTTGTTGAGACCATATTCTTGTCTCAAAATCCCTATCATAATAATCATATCACTTAATATCAGGAACTTCTTCTCAAAGTAATTAAGCCTATAATGTTTATGGTTATCAATTGTACAGTTAATATTATTTATGCTATTATTTATTGATAATGTATGCATATCTTCTTTGTGTCATATGCAATGTTCAGTATTCTATAAATATGTCATATGGACAGAAATTATAACAATTGACCCAAGGTCATTCAAAACAGCCCAAACTACCCGATAAACCTATTTTTTGTTTTGGAACCAAAAGAATAAGTGAACACGGAAACACCAGTTTGCGAAAACCGTGGCAGATTAATCAGTATCATCAGTAAGAAACATTAAAAAGATCATGTCTCACAGTCAGCAATCTACATTATCGAAATGAGGCTACTAAATCAACCAGTCATTAATCGATCAAATAATTATCTTAAAAATTAATTACACGTCATCCATGATAATTAATACACTGACCATAAATGAATATCCATTCAATTGTATAAAGCAGTTGGCCAATAAAATAATGTACCATTTATGATAAATAGTATTAGAATGGACGCTAAAATGTTTGTACAACAACGCTGCGGGTGCTTTGTCTGTACCATTGCAATGTGAAATAAACAGGTTTTAAAGAGGCAGTTAATTTGGGATAAATACAAAACTTGCACACTGCGCGGAACATGTGGAACCTATTTCTAAGTAGTATAAATGTGAAATATTAATTATGGCATAACTAGGGCCATTAGCCTTGCTTTTGCGTTCTACCAATATAAGTTTAGTTTGCAATAGTTCTTGCGCTAGTTTTGCAGTACTGTGTAAGCCATAATACTGTAACATTTTATATACTATATACTGTGTGATTAATACGTAATAACTCGTAAAAATAGGCAAAACAAATTTGTGTGAAACACGAATATGCAGCTGCAATAAACTATGCTTTCTGGTGCTTCTTTGTTACTCACCGGAGGCAATATCGCTAAATTTTACAACAGAACAAGTGAATAACTGCGTAGAGAGGACAGAAAATCATCTATTGTATTCTCTGCAGGCGACGAAACCTCTCGCGTCGTTACACTTTTCAAAAGAGCTGTTAGCAAGGCGAATATTTTTACGAAATGCTCGGACGTTGCTTAAAATGCAGTCAATAACGAGAGACTGTATTCTATCTTTTAATATTAGCGCTGGAAATTGAGCTAGAGCCCACCAATGGTGGATGGAGATTTTGAACGCTCGAAAGCCGTAAGTGTAGGTGACCCCGTGTGAGCTCAAAAGGCCAAGCTACCACGGTTTGGATATCATATATAAGGTGGAATATCTCCAACAAAAGGCATTAGGACCTAAGATCTTTCTTTCTTCAGTTTCATACTTGAAATGCAGATCTTCAGTCAGATACTTCACCTTTATCTCGTCGACACTCAAGATTCAGCTCGTCGTTTGTGTGGTCATTCAGACTGAGATTCCAGTTCGACATTCAGCTCAAAGTCTTCAGACAGTTCTTAGCCACAGGCAAACGATTCTCATGCAGTACTCTGTCAGATTTGCGTTCAGGCAAGCGATCAGCGAGTACTTTCAGAGATTTTCACTTAACTCTGACGATCAGGCATACCCTTGAGCACTAAGTCAGCCTCGTCCCCTGAGGCAAGTGCAGCAAAAGGCAGGATGAAACTTCTTAACAACAGAAATTCAACAACGCTTCAAAGCAGCACAGTGTGATAATTTGTGCAGTTTGCCCTCCTTTTCTTGTCTCGTGATGAAGAGTACACGAAACGACGGAATCGGGCCCCTGAAGCAATCGAATGTGGCGAGGGGGGCTAATGCATCAAATACGGTGAGGTGTTGCGGCCGGCAGTTCTTAATTGGCGTTCAACTAGCATTGAACTTCTGCCGCCTCCGTGAGCCTGCGAAGAACCGCAATAAGTTATATTAAATTCCGTGAGAATACCGCAATAATAGGGGATATAATTATAAGCCCAACTCAAAAATAAGTCGTCAAGGTCGTATAATGCATTTTAGGTAGCAGCATAGAGAATTTCAGCGAGTGGTTGCTCATTCGTGTGTTACCGTGTATTTTCATTGTGCTAATGGTGTACTTATTGTTCTTCGTTAGTTGTGTCACTACATATCGGATATTTATGTACGATATATATGTGAAAATTCATTCTTGCAGAAAGTGGTAAGACGATCCGCAAAAAAAATGCTGGCAATTATATTACAGGTAAAGAAACTGTTCGTCAATTTGTTAAAAGCTACAAGATACAGCATTTCTCAATGACAAAAAACGTGTTCCGAGCCTCCATCGGTAGAAATATTAGCTGAAATACAGGACTTTCATAAGTTGATGTCGGCAATATATTGCCAATGAGGGGTATCATTTTCAACTTCTTTAATAATACAGGTTTAGTACTTATTAATATCTGTTTTAAATACAGTCTCGATTTATGCTTACAGAAAAAAATCTAAGTAGATGTAACATACGCACATATTATGAGCACGCTGTAGTTAAGTCTGTGGGGAAAAAACGCAGTAATCGAAGTGGGGATTCTCCATTGTAGTGCTATCAATATTTTTTCATGTGAAATTCTCCAAATTGATTTATGACAGTCTCCAATTTTACATTTTGTATCTTAGGCCAACTAGATGCTTGGGGAAAAACTTATCATTGCTGTTTGACTGGGACTGATGTTAGTGCACATAACAGACACATTACGCCTGGCAAAATTTGACGTCGTAGAAATGCGTATAGAATTAAATTTCATCAAAATAGAGGCAAGAACTTTGTCAAGTTTATATTATTATTATTATTATTATTATTATTATTATTATTATTGTTGTTGTTGTTGTTATTATTATTATTCCCTCATAAACGAAGGGTAGCTGGCCAGTTTAGTCATTAAAATCAATCCTGGTAAATTTTATGAAATATTCCAAGAGTTGAGTTTTTATGTACTGAGAAATAAGTGTGAATTAGTTATATTATTACAAAGTTATCTATATCATTGAGGAGCTGTTTCTTGTAACCTTTCACTCACTTTAGATACTTTACTTACTGTATATTACATGAAGTACACATCACACTGACCCAAAGGAATTTTCAGACCATGCAATTTCCTTTTCTGGCCAGCCTCTCCCATGCCGACATATTTCGCATGTCCCATCATTGGGAACAAGTGCATTAATCATTGCACCGTTCGGCATGACGTCATGTTTAGTTTACAGTCTTTCCGTCTCTAAGTAAGTTTGGTCAACTTGTAGTTTATTAATAAGTAGCACTACATGCTGAACCCTCACTCGCCCTCCTACCACATTTTGAAACACTTTCGTTGAATACGATACGGGAACAATCAACTGCAGGTAGTCTTGTAGCGTGATTGCTCTCCCGAGAGCTTTTATTTTCCTTCCTTGGTCTGGTAATGTCGCTGCAATCGATGTTCATCCGAGTGTGCTGGTTGGTGACCCAATTTCCCTTCTGTTGCTGATATGGCTACCATTTAGACTTGATTTGTCGCTGTGCACATTCGGGGCATGATAACACGAAATATGTGTGTATGCGATCCAATGACCTTGAATACAATCTTGCATAGTATGCCTTTCCCTCTTACCTCCATTTCCTTCCTCCTAACAACTCAAGGTTTGAACGAAATAGCCTCTTTAAGCACTGCACCCTGCACTTCAAGGTAGGTAGCCCACCACATGCCGTGAACAAATATACCGAGGGTATCAAAAAATGTATATACACTTTCACAGTTGACATCTGTTTAACATATTTCAAAGTTGGACCAAAAACACACAGTAATGCGTAGCATGATGTTCTGTAAAGAAATGTGACTCACATTATGATAGCGTCGCTACGTGACAGGTAAATCAACAATGAACAAATGAAACCAAGATTATCGTGTGATGCTATGTAAACAGATGTGACTCACATTATGTTATGCTAGCGCTGCTACATCAAAATAGAGCCAAGATTATCGTTTGGTCAGCGGAAAGCAATTTTGAAGTGGTAATGGAAAACCTAGAATCTTGTTGAAGTTCAAAGGCAATGGAGACCTGCGTACAGAACAGAACCGCCAACGCCAGTAACATTCCATCTTACCAGCCAATCATACACTCTATGGAAATTAGGAATTTTACTTCCAACAGGATGGTGCACCGCAACATTACCACCGAGATGTACGTGGATACCTTGATGACAATCTTCCAAGGTACTGGAATAGGACGAATTGAGTTTCAATCGCGTTCAACCGCGCCAACTCCGTTGGACGAGCCAGGTTGGTTTCTATCTTAAATTAATTGAAGAATTTTAATCCGAGAGGGCCAAATTATTTGACATAATTTTTTCTTTGAAGTGCCTGTAAATGTTTGCCACCTTCTGTACGTGTTCTAATTCGTTAGAAAACGCTAAAGGATAGTGATGATAATCGCCAAATATCCAGACCTCCTATAGAAAGCATTACATTAAAGTGTGCAAATATAGAGAATAGCTAACGAATTTATTATTATTATTATTATTATTATTATTATTATTATTATTATTATTATTATTATTGTTGTTGTTGTTGTTGTTGTTGTTGTTATAGTTGTTCGGTCCAAACACAGACCAGTTTCTAATATATCTTATAATCTAATGTAAAGAAATAATAGTATTCTTCTTTTTTTGGTATAGTAATGGACTTTTTGTGGCAGTTTTAAAGTACACAAATGTAAGTATAAATGTTGCATGGGTCTTACGGCCGTAAATGATAATACGGTACTTTTAGCAATCAAAATATACTTGTATACATAAAAACACGCCGATACACTTACATTATACATTTTCCATGAATAAGTTTATACACTTATATATACAAACATGAACGGAACTCTTAACTCTGAGCCCCTTTTACCTTTACTCAGCCGCTCTCCTAACTTCCACTCTCCTCTTTATAGCAATGGGCAGGGCTTTCTCCGCATAATGGGCAAATTCTTTCCCCGAAAGCATGAATTATTTTACATCCTTTCCAAGCCCCTAATCTGAGCCATGCGAGACCACTTCTTTCTTCCCTCCTACACATTTAGATAACAATGGAAATGATAAACAGGGTTGTTGTTAGGTCAACTATGACGTACGGGGCCGAAATTTGGCGCTGGAACAATTAGGCACAAACGCAGTTTCTAGTGTTTTAACAATGTACATAATACGCGTATATAATAAAATTATTATTTTTGCATAAAATCCAAGGAAGGACAATGATTATAAGATCCTGAACTGTCACTCAGGAAAATATCAAACAAAATTATTAGATCGGTCTCCGTATTATGTTTGTAATGTTTGCGACTACTAGTCCGACGGTCCTGGGTTCGAATCCCTACCAGATTAAGCTGACTGGGTCAGATTTTTTCGCTGTTTTCCTCACTTGAATGTCAGATAGCTTTAAGGCTCCAAGGACTCCGAGCTCATTTACGTCATTATTTAATTTCAGTTCATACACCCCTACAGACTTGCACCTATCAGTACATAAATCGCGAGAAGACTAATATAATCAAAGCGGCAATAAATAAAACATTTAAACATATATATTATTAGAAGTCTGTTTATATCAATTTTCATATTTTCCCCGCTTGTTACATTCCTATTGTACTTTTCTTTTCCACCCCATGTTTCTGTTGTCTATTATTGGATCCTAAACTCTGATTCTTCAAATCTATCTATCAGTCGGAGTTCATGCTCGTCATATATCCTGTTCAGTCCATTTCAGAACGTTGGCTTTATTGTCATCATGTTTTATTCCTATTCTTCTCAATTCTTATTTATTGTCGACGTCTTAGTAATGTTGGTCTCTTTCTCAGCAGTTCGTTTTCTCTGTAAGTTAAGGGCCAACTTTAAACTCCGCACAGAAGAACTTGGAGAACGCGCTTTGTATTCTGTTGTTCTAGTTTTCATTCATGAAAATAAATTAAAATCTCCTACAGTTTGGCCATGACGCTAATATTTGCCTCACAATTTCTTTCCTGGAACTATTACTCAAGGAAGTAATAGTTTCGTTCTAGTTTTGTGCATTACTGAAATAATTTTAAGTGTTCAATATTTTACTACATTTTCTTCATTAAGACAAATCATATCGATACAAAATGTAAATGAAAATTATGTTATTACCAAAAGATAATATTTATCTTCCTCCAAACGTTTTATCTATTTATTATACGATAAGTCTTAATATATCACATAAAGCGTCGGTTTTTATCGTAGTTCCATCCATTTTAATTGCACTATCGTTTGAGGACACTATATTGCTAAGTCATGTTGGTTGCCGAAATATTCAACCAGACCACCTGCGGATACTTCAGTACATGTTTTTGACTGAGCTTTAATGTACCAATTGTACTTTATAATACCGTACTTTTGAATGGCCTTGTATTTTAATGCTGGGTTTTATAAGCTTCCATAAAAATGGAAACAGTTTATCGATAACAGTGGTGTATATGGTATACAATAAAGTGTGTTACTTTGCTTTGAAGGGTGCATATTTAAGTCTTACCACTGATTGTTCCATAACTTCTCTTTGGAAGCTATGACGGATATTTGCATTGTTCTTATGTTACAGTAACAGTTGAAACAACGAGATAGCGAAAAAATATTATATAATAAGTTTAATATTATAGGAAACTAAATTAAGCAAAAATGAATTGCTCAAATATTTCTAATTCTAAGCCTGAAGGTAAGCGAACACAAAGACAACATATCAAATATTCATAAACTGGAGCCGGAATAGACTATCAGAGTATAATATCTGGATACCTACAGTTATTTGTAGATAGTGTGAATAGAAATAAAAGTACAAACGTTTAATATACTAATATTTGAATATAATAGCTGTAATACATATATATATATATATATATATATGACAAATTTCCTGTTCTTACACCTTATATTTTTCTTTAAATATGTCATTTGCAATCAAATCCATGTTTTAAATTACCAAAAGTATTTCTGCCTATAGATATATTTTTATTTTAAAGTTCGTTTTATTTCCTGATTCTTGTACTTTTTCCCCCTGTTTTCTTTAATGCTTTCATTTATTGAAAAAGATACACAACTCACATTCAATGTATTAATTTATATTTCTATCCGTTAAGCACACATCTTAACGTAATCTATGAGTATTTCTTATATTGCTTGTACTTGGCTGGCAGCATATGTAAACGCATAATTATATGTGCATTTTTAAGTGTTGTGTTAATAGTTTCATGATTATATGTTCGATTTAATTATACACATATTTATCTTTAGGTAATATAAATTCTTATATATTAAACTGCTGCATTTGTTCTGTAAATTATATTTACCTATTTCTAAAACATTATACTTTTAATTTTGTTAACTAGACTTTTAGGTAATGTTTTTTTGCAATTAAAGTTTTGAAAAAGTATTAGATCTAATGAACTTGTGGGAGAAACCCTACCCATATACTACTTTTTTCATACTTTCAGTGTTTGCAGGTAAGTTTTATAGTGTCGAAGCTGAAATTAGAAAGCAATGCTTTTTAATTTCCTTTTAACATCTACCAGCCGGACACTCTACACGATTTTAACAAATGATTTACAAGTTTTAATAAGGATAGTGAATTTTGACGTATTGGATTATGCCCATGTTTGCACTGTCCTATGCTATGTTTAAAAAAAAAAAAAAACACTTGAGTTTGATATGTCCTTTAGAGTTCCCACAAAATGATCTGGTAAGCCACAGAGTCCATACAAGGCTTTATCCGGGTTTTGCTTAAAAATTCTATGAAAATAATAGTATGAAACACGGATGCATTAATATAATGTGAAGTAATAAAATTTAGCGCTCAATAAGTTTCCGGCATAGAAGGTCATAATTAATTTTTGCAATGTTCATGCTATTTTATACTTACATATTTCAGGACTGTAAAAACTGCATTTTACCCCCCTCCCCCAACAATGTCGTTTATTTGCTTGGAAATGCTCATGTTAGATGTGATACATAATACGTGATGTTCAAAACTGAACAATAACAGTTACGTTTGCATGTAAAGAACTGATAGTAACCAATGCCTTGACAGTGTGTATGGTAAAGCTTCCTCTTCACATACCACTGTGAAGTAGTAGTGCAATGTATTTGGGTTGGGCAGAGAGAACCTTAAAGTTATTTACGTGAAGGCAGGTAAGCTGATTGTTTACACAGGAAAACATCTCCCTTTTCGAACAGTGACAGACGTCTGAAGATAAAAGAAATAACTCTAAGGTTGGCGCCTTCTGAATCAACAGTACTTTGCATCTTCCATCAATCTTTATATAATCATAAGGTTGTGCAATAAGGTGTACCGAATTCTTTCAGCAGTTCCAAAGCAAGTGCGCGTGGAATATTGCCAGAGTGTTTTTAACCTTTACCGTGGTAACACAGAACAATATTAGAATTAATCGTCACAGTGGACGATACTGTGGCCCTCTACTTCATTTGACACTTTCAAAGAAAGAATCAGTGGAGTGGCACAATGAGGGTGAGCACTCTCTAGAAACACCAAAATAATACAGTCCTAGATAAATATCTTGGCGATTTGGGGGGAGGGGGGGCCAGGGACTGCGCGGAATTCTGATGATAGACTTCAAAGAAAGAAACACAACGGGGAAAAGGAATGTTCTATGCTGCCTAATGCATCAATTATTGGTAGTGAGTCATAAAGGATAAAAGGCGTGGAATGCTGAGCCAAGAAGTTCGTTTGCTGGATGATAATGCACCGGACCATACAGCTACTGTAATCACTTATACTGTATCATTCACCTTAGAGCTCAGAATTACCACCATTATCTATTTTCAAAACTGATGTCTGACCTTCACGGTTGGATAATCACGAACAATTGTGAGTTAAAAGTCGCTATTTCCCACAAATTTTCAAATAAATCTCGCACTATTTTAGGGAGATTGACCACAACGAGTGGCCGAGGTCGTTAAGGCATGGACTCGCGAGCGGGAGGTCTGGGGTTCGAATCCCGCCAGTACCGTCCTCCCTGATTGAGGTTTTTTCCAGGTTTTTCTCAGTCCTCATAAGTGGCAAATCCCGGGAAGGTACCGTAAACTTAGGCCTGGAACGTTTCCTTCCTTAAAAAAATATCCTTTCCCAAAATATAATTTCATCTCATGTATCATCAGTGTCCACCGCCTGTGGTGCCCCATTAGTAAAAACGAGCGTTAAACACCATTCAAAAAGGGGGGGGGGATTGAAACGTTAATTTAGAGATACGAGAAAGGTATTTAAGTAAAAGGAGCTGAAAAAGAATACTAGGAGGGTTTTGGTGTACTATGTGGTTAAATATATAGAATTATTGATTCAACCAAATAATATAAAAGAAATTCAGAAAAGTTTGAGCCGCACCTCTTGTGGTTATGAGTAAAACCAATTAATCTCTTTAATTAAGTGAAAACGTTTTAAACACAGAATATGAGCACGTACAAATTATTGACATCATGTTCCCTGTAGTGACAAAAGAAATAAATAGGTTTGAAGCTATTAATTAAAAACAATGAACAAAGAAGGCGGTGCAAATGCATGAATGTTAATCTAAGCTACTTGCTTTGTTGCACCTACCTCTTATATCAAACCGCTACTCTATATAACACAGTTTTATCTTTATTTTGTCTTTTACCAACTCTCGAAACTTTTCCCATCAAACGGTGAAATGAACCACAAGCGGAGCAGATGAGGAAGACAGAGAAGAAAGATATGCATGGGGGAATCTTTCACAAGGAAAAATCTAAATCTGCTATTGGTTCTCTATTGCAATGATTTAAAAAACTTTTAAACTTAACTAATTATTACCTTTTTGGCTTAGGATATTTATTATAAATTTGATTAAAATCTTGTAATTGGATCAATATTAACACTAACACTATTAAATCATTTTTGCATGTATAGAAACACAAAGAAAGACAGGCTGCGGTATCTAACATCACCACCACTCCAAAACATCGTCTTTCTGTAGCAGCAAAATTTTTTGCTGATACGTCATCATTTTAGTTGGCAACGCTCGGTCTCTGTGGAAGTGAAATATTTTCATATAGTTAGTAACTTGTACTACGATGGTACAATTATATAAATTTCCAATAAAAATGTTGAGAATCCGAACACGTATCAATTTCTTTCTCTGGAGGAACCCATTAAATGAAGTCATCTGAAAGATCACAAATTCTGTCAGTTTTTAATTTGCAGTGTTATTTATAATGCTAGGAAATATTTTTTTAAATTATTCATTCATTAGCTGCGAAAAAGTAGTGGCTATATTTTTACATAAAACATTTCGTCTAGAAAATACTTCGTGCCTAGATATCATGAAGTATTGTTGGGAAGTAAATATGGCACTAAGGCAACGATAGAACAGCATCTTGCTATATTAGAATAGTGATTGCATTGTAATCCACTTTTTTATTTATACGGTGTCGTTTTATGGCAAGATCTTTGTTTAAAACATTTTTTGTTTCCAATATTGCAT
Organism: Metallyticus violacea; assembly: GCA_030762175.1. Lineage (NCBI taxonomy): Eukaryota > Metazoa > Arthropoda > Insecta > Mantodea > Metallyticidae > Metallyticus > Metallyticus violacea. Next base: position 70,700,516 of record CM060835.1, read on the forward strand.
GTATGTTTTTCATAAAGAAATGTATATTCTGTAAGAGAGTTTTGACTGTCGTTGCTAAGTCAATATAACGCTGTTTTGTTTCAATTAGAGACCTCTAAAAACACACCAGCTTCATGATCATATCCAGAAAAAATTAAACGTCCACCTTAAACAGTACAGAGCATACTGCTCCGGTAACATTCAGTAATTGTATATTTGTTTGTGCTTATTGCACTATCTACAATACCACTGTAATTTCTTTTACTTCACTACCAAGCAAAAACAACGTGCATTATTATCAATTTATAAGGCATGTAAACAGCAATGATAAGTAAGGAAAAAGACAGAATCGTTCAAAAAGTATTTTGTATATTTTAATATGCAAATGCAGGTGCATTATAATACCGCCATGGGTGGCCGAGGTCGTTAAGGCGCGGATTCATGAGCTGAAGATCTGGGGTTCGAATCCAACCAGGACCCGACTGTTTTTTTTTTCGGGTTTTCCTCAGTCCTCATAAATGGCAAATGCCGGGGAGGTACCCAAACTTAGTCCTGCAACGCTTCCTTCCTTAAAAAATATCCTTTCCCAGTATATCATTTCATCTCATGTATCATCAATGTCCACCACCTGTGGTGCCTCAGTAGTAAAAACGGGCGTTAAACACTACTCAAAAAAGTGCTTTATAACGGTGTAGCTGCCATAGAGCATTGGTGTACATATAAAAGATTTCGGAATGAAGACACTTTATGAACCATTCCTTATTGGGAACATCCGGTACCAAATGAAGAAATTATGAATCACGCTAAGAAATTGCAGTAAAAATTGTGGTAAATTATTCGCAAAAAGACTAAAGCTAAACTGCCGAAGACTCCCAGCGCTTTCATTTCTGCACTGAAATGCAGAGGAAGTTTGAGGTTTCTTCATCTTAGCAGCGAATTAGCATTAGAGTGATCTGCACAACGTGCAAAGTGGAGAGCTGAACCCTATCACCACCCTGCCATTGAACGTGTAGGAAGCTCTCAAAATATTTGCACCGTTTCAAAATCTACAATGTGCCTGAACATTGGGGAATTGGCTGATGCCACACTGTATGAAAATAGGTTAATAACTTCTAACAATAAGACAGGTGTCTGCTTCATTATCACCACAAATACATCAGTATCTTGCTGAGATCTGTTACAAAGGAATAATGTGTTTATGGAGTGATACTGCGGTTACAGAATTTAATTCTATGAAAGTTTGTCTTTCCTACCGCTAACGTTGATAAACTTTGCAGCCATATCGTTGTGGTGATACTGATATGCTGGTTTGCGTACGGGAGGAAACAAAATATAGTTCCTGCTAGGGTGGACATAGTAAGAATTTGTGATTTAGATAAAAACAGTCCTGTGCACTTAATTTAAGCGTATTCAGCTATGTGTAAAGTATAAGGATTGTCCAAATTAAACTATGACTATGTCGTAGCCTCATAGGTTAACTACACAAAGCTTGTGTTTGCTCTGATAGGTGGCGTGATGTCGCAGTACGTAGTTCACACGTGCAAAAGCGGTTGAACCGAATACTAACGTAAAAGCGATTCATACAAACGAGCCCAGCGAAAGATAATTCAATTTTAGAAGGCAGAAGGTGTTAAATTTATCATCGTATGAACAATGTGCATGTGAATGCGTCTGTCACGCAACACAGTGTTCATATGGTGTGGTGAATTTCGTGAAGGGCGTGTGCGCACTGAGGACATGCTTAGACCTGGGTCAAGCTCACTTAACCATCACCGAAGAATTAATTGCAGCCGTAGGAAACCTTGTAAGGAAGAATCTCACCCGAGAGATTGCAGGATCATTACCAATAAGCAAGGGTACTGTTGACACCTTCTCCATCGATGGGTGGGATACCGCAGGTTTGCGAGCAATGGATCCCAAGCATCTTTCTGAGGATCAAAAGACTCGGCGAAATAATGGGTGGTTGCTCGGAGATCTGCTCTGTAACCAAGCAGAGGGAGTTCATGTCTTTGAAAATTGGTTCCGTAGTCAATCAAGGATATTCTTCGCTCAGGGTATCCATAACCTTGTGACGCTGGGACACTTTTTGGATACACAAGGTGACTATGTGAAGCGAATGTTTTGCCCATGTATCACTCTTCCTGTATGTTCATATGTTCCAACGAATAATTCATTACAGAAAAAAGTCTCACTTTCATTTGGGCAAACCCTTGTATATCTATAGAATTGAGTAAAATGGCTAACACATATATAAGCGAAAAATGTATATTTTGTGTTCAAGTAAGCATATAGCATTCAAAAACAATTTTAATTGCGTTCACACTATTTACGTAACCCTAGCAATATTACGTTTAATTCCACTTCTTGACGAATGAGGAGAATGGAGAATCCCCCTCCTAGAAGGCAAAACTCGCGAAAAGGTCGGGTACTGGATCTGGATCATAGGGGAAACATATACATAGATAACAAATGCAAACTTATGACAATTTTAGCACATTTGGATTCTATGCTACATCTTGCTCAGCCACTGGCGACTATGTCTACGCTCCCAATAGGGGCATCTACAGTAGAAAATAATAAGATAAGGGAGACCCCGGGCAGCCAGGAACCACGGAGTGGTAGAACGCTGATTTAGACTGGATCCCTAACTTGTTTCCAAATGGAACCCCTCAATAAATCCCCTTCCATACCAGAAGCCGGGGCAGAAACCTTACCAAAGCGGCAGCTATCATCACAATGCACCACCGCCACCGCGGACTCGTGAGCGGGAGGTCTGCGGTTCGAATCCCGCCAGGACCGTCCTTCCTGACTGAGGTTTTTTCCAGGTTTTCCTCAGTCCTCATGAACGGCAAATGCCGAGAAGGCACCCTAAACTTAGGCCTGGAGCGTTTCCTTGCTTAATAAATCCTTTCATAATTTATCATTTCATTTCATGTATCACCAGTGTCCACCACCTGTGGTGCCTCAGTAGTAAAAACGGGCGTTAAACATTATTAAAAAAAATCACAATGCACCAGCCCACCTCGCCCTGGCGTATTCGACCCTGTAACAGAAATAACGGCATTAAATGGTATGAAATGAGATAGTAAACATTTGTGGAAAGTAAAGATTCATCCCAGTATTCGCCTAAGCGAGCAGGAGAAACCAGAAGAATCCATAGGTCAGGATGTCTGGCTCCACGGGATTTGAACCGGGACCTCCAGAATGCCAGTCTTTTGAGCTAGGTTTTTAATATACTTGTCAAGAGATGAAAAGTTGTTACAAAGACGATTATCACGGATTGAAAGAGAGAAAGGAATAGATCTTTTGATATGCAAGGGATGAAAGTTATCAAAATGAAGATACGGTTGTAAATTGGTAGGCCTAATGTGCACAGACGTAAGAAAAGAGGCATTACATAAAGAAATATCAATATCTAAGAACGTAGCAGCATTGGGAGAGACAGAAGAAGTGAACTTAACTGAAAATTTGGAGTTAAGATTCGTAAGGAACTGATCGAGAGATTCTGATCCATGAGTCCAAAGCACGAATATATCATCAATATATCTCAGCCATAATGCCAAAGGTTCTGACTTAAGAAATTCCTCCTCTAAGCGAGCCATAAAAAGATTGGCATAAGACGGTGCCATTCTGGTGCCCATTGCAATACCTTTAATTTGTAGATAATATTTATTATCAAAACTAAATGCATTGCGAGTGAGGATTAGATAAGCATGATGACAAATGAAATCTGTGGATGGGGTATGAGGAGGTGCTCGAGAGTCCAAGAAATGTCTAACAGCAGATAATCCTTCATGATGGGGGAATGTTGGTATAGTGACGTCACATCGATAGTGGCTAGAAGTATATTAGAATATGCCAAAGGGTCAACTTTCTTTAATAAACTCAAAAAATGGAAGGAATCTTTGATATAGGATGGCCTAGACGTAACAAATGACTGTAACCAACAACCTACTACAGCGGAAATACGTTCAGTAGGGGAATCGTAGCTGGCTACTATCGGGCGGCCTGGACAGTTCTTTTTATGAATTTTAGGGAGAAAATATATGGTGGGAGTACGAGGGACACGAGGAGTAAGTAGAGTGATATCTTGGGAACTAAGTCCTTCAGCAGTACCAGAAGATGCATATAAAAGAAGCTGTTTCTTTATTAAACTTGACTATAGGGTCGGAAGACAACAGTTTATAATAAGTGACATTCTCAAGCTGTCGGTAAGCTTCAGCATTGTACTACTACTGGGGACTCTTTATGAGCTGGAAGAATAATAACATCAGCATTATCACCTTTTAAATACTGATTTCTCACGCATAGTTAGGTTATCTTTCGTAGTGATCTTATCTAGAAATTTAGAATCACTGATCGAAGTTAATAATCGGTTAATAAACATTTCTAAAAGATAGTTAGAAGGTAAAGAAGGAGGTTCAAGTTTGGAGGGAGGTCGAAACTTGAGAAGGAAAGGAGTAACATTTGAAGTAGGCTGAGAAGATTTAGTATGCCAATAGTAACGCCATCTTAAATTACGGCAAAATTTAACGCCATCGGAAACAAATTCAAGGCGATTCAATTTGGGAGTTGGGGCAAAAGACAATCCTTTTTGAAAAAACAATGTATCAGCATCAGTAATTGAAATAGAAGATAAATTAACAACCGTACTATTACTAGTAGGAGAAGTACAAAGAGTACACTTGCACTTGGGGTGCTGGTATGTAGTACCGGAGTAAATTTTAGATGGACGAGGTAAATTGAAAATAGAAGCCAAGTCAGGAGTTGACGCTACGAGTGGCGGGGAAAAGTTTTGGAAGAAAGACGCGGTAAACTGAACAGGAATACCTGCTGTTAAATATTGTAAATATAACCGCAATAGTTTAAGAAGATGTTTCTGATTGAGGGAACATAATAATTTATTCGCACTCATCAAGATAGTATTAAACAGTGGTAATATATTTAGGAGAATATGCCAAAATAATTTTAATAAAACTAATTAATTTAGACAAATGAAATTCCTGCAAATATTGACAATTATTGAGGATCATCCGTAGAAATTGCTGGGAGATATGGTACCTAAATAAGTGAAATTGGCTATGAGTGCTAGGAGCTATAGGCGTCAGTGGCAATTGAATTAATATTCCGTTAGGACAAACACCAGTAATAGCACAATAAGAAACAAAGTCAACATGCCCTGTATATTTAGCTAATTGCTTAGAATGGTACTTACATTTGTTGAACCAAATTTTCATAACATTACCTTGGATATATATTATTGCTAGATAACTCACTTTCTTCAACAATTTTAACAAACTTTACATTTCATTAAGAAGTTTGTATGTTTTTTTTAATAGTGTTTAATGCCTGATTTTACTACTGAGGCACCACAGGCGGTGGACATGAAATGAAATGATAAATTGAGAAAGGATATTTTTTTTTTTGAGGAAAGAAATGTTCCGGGCCTAAGTTTTAGGTACTTTCCCGGCATTTGCCAGTTATGAGGACTGAGGAAAACCTGAAAAAAAAACACAGTCAGGGAGGACGGTCCTGGTGGAATTCGAATCCCAGACCTCCCGCTCACGAGTCCGTGTACTAACGACCTCGTCACTTGTGGCGGTGCTTGTATGATATGAAAAGCATGTTTCTCTACATACATTTCACATCATTTGGGACCGATTCCGACATAAATATAATTCGTACGAGGTTTTATTCAGAGCACATGCTTTCTGAGTAAAAACTGCATTTCACGAAACTTTACTGCAAAAAAGCACATGGTGTTATGGCTCGTGATGTCTATTCTAGTGTGCCCGGATCACCAGTGCGTTCCTGGCATTTCTTGTTTAAGAAGATCCACCCTTTAAACCAGCACGAGAGGGCGATCCATCCTGTTCCAGAATAGTCAACTTTCTTAATACCTAAAGTTGTCGTTCGAATGATTGTTTACATGACCCCTTCACTCCAAATGTCATCTCAAACACTTACAAAAAAATTATTTAAATATTTCCCTTCAAATGTAGCCCAGCAACAATTAATAATATCGTTCAGCATAAACCATGCTTTATCGGTTCATATACAGTTTTTTCAAAAATCATAATCACACTCCAAGCGTTTGCAAAAGCTTTGGTTCATATGATCTCAGATCGTGTAATAGACTTCTTAAAGTGCAAGGATTAACCTCCATCCAATAAAAATTTTTCTGAAATAACCACATACCTTTGTACAACTACATATGGCTTTATCCGTCCCAACAGCTTGTGATAGGTTCATGACAGATTATGTATACTCAACTTGTTAGCTTGACATGTCGGCGGTTGGACACAGGAAATTTCTGTTCAGTGTGGTAATGCCGATTCTGTGCTCTTATTGTGTCCACCAACATTGTAACACAAAAGCACATCGTCTGTGGTTAATGTGTGATTCATTTTACAGAGTAATTGTAATGAAATCGTGCAGTTAGTGACAGCAAAATCAACAGGGGCTATCGAATATCAAAACAAATAAGATACCAACAACAAGAAAAAACGTCATGTTTGCGAAACTCACCAGTTATCTATATTGCTATTTGGTACATGAGAACACGTGTTTTAGCTGTATGTGTGTTTATGCGTTAACAAAATTATGCACAGTTATTCACTAAAAAAAATAATCCTTTAGTTAGTCATTCATTTGGGTATCCTTTGTTTGTTTCACTGTAATATGACCCAGTTGCATCAAACCAAACTTCTGTTTACCTTTCGTTTCTTCTTCGGTGTTATTTTTCTCATGTTTGCATCTCTTATGAATCCTTTAGATCAACTGCAATGTCCCATGCTCTCCTCTAAAAATCGCTTAACCTTACCTTTCAATAGCCACCGACTCTCACCTCATTTGGAATTGCATTCTTAATGAAATGACGACCAAATCAATTTTTTACTCACTACAAATAATTCTCCATCTCTAAAATAGTCGATCCTGGTGATGTAGTGGTAATCATACTTGCCTTCTAAATCCAAGGTCGCGGGTTACAACCCGGCCAGGATCGATGGGTTTTTTCGGGCGTAAAAATCCTAAGTATGGCTTCCTTCGGAAGAGAAGTAAAGCCATGGGTCCTGTGTCGTACATTTACGGCACGAAAAAGAACCTCAAGCCTGAAAGAAGAGGCCTCTGAGCAAAATTTGTCGGCCGTTTCACGCCCTGAATTGAATGGGACGCTTATGACCTGAGCTGTTAAAGAGCGTCCATAAATAAATTAATCAAAAAAATCTCTAAAAGACCTACACTGTTTATGGTGAAAATGAAACAAACATAATCTTCTATGACTGTCAATGCTCATATTTTGAAATTAAAATATAAATATAAATATAAATAAAATATATACATTTAATTACGTATTAGTTATTTTACAAAAGGTGAAGTTTTACCCAATTACACGCCATCATTATAATTATGATTACTATGCTGTAAGGGTCTTTCAATTTATTGGAATATAATTATAATTGAATTTAAAAACTGTTATTTCTAACCATTTTTTCCCACAATTTCTTTACTTCCCTCTTCTCTGTATTTATTGAATTCTTGTGAATGGGCAGATTAAAATATTGCAACATCGAGAACTTGTGGCATTTTTCCACACTATTAAATTCTATATAAAATAGTTTCTTCCCAATATATTGAATGTTGGAGAGGAAGAGCGTCACGCTTTGAAGTTGGACAGCCTTTTCTTTCTGCTCAAGTCAGTTTGTTATACGTCACTATGCTGAATGAGGTGAGCTCGCTACTACGCAGCTCTGGGGATTACAGACCATGCAACACAACAAATCTTGAGGTAACGATGTTTGGATTATTGCTTGATTTCGTTCTTGGTAAAGCCCAATAGTCAAAATTCTTAAATAGATAATTAAAGTATTTTTAAACTCAAATTGGTGCAAAAAGGTTAAGATTGAGCTTAAAATTCTCTCTATGTTACATGCATTAATTTTTTTATTTTATTTATTTACGGACGCTCTTTAACATCTCAAGTCATCAGCGTCCCATTCTATTTAGGGCGTGAAACAGCCGACAAAATTTGCTCAGATACCTCTTTTTTCAGGTTTGAGGTTCTTTATCGTGCCGTAAATGTACGACAAGGGACTCACGGCTTTACTTCTCTTCCAAAGAAAACCATACTTAGCATTTTTAGGCCTGAAGTCAAATTTGCTTACCACTACATCAACAGAACCGACCGCCATTATATACAATTCCTCTGATCTAAAATATGGAAACATGTTATTTTAAATCTAAGAGTATAAACAATAAGAATATAGTAAAATGGTATCTTTCAAATTTATTATCAGTATCTGTTATTTTTATTAAATATTAGAAATAATTTCAGGCCTGCAATTATAAATTATTTTTTCATTTTGACTCATGTTTTTAATTGCAAAAAATATAAAACAAAAAATGTATAAAGTGCTAATAAATGTGTCCTTTACACCATCCTCTGTCAGAAACAAACTTGAAAACATTGTAGTTCTAAACAAGTTCATTAAATTTATCGACATTGGTTAATTAGAATGATTTAAAATTATTTATCTACCACGTCTATTTTTATCGAACATGTGCATTATCCCGACAGCGTCAGTGTGAATCTGAAATCGTTGTTGGTACAGTTGCATGCAACAGTTGGGGAAAAATGGCATCAAAAATTTCTGAGTTGTGGCAAAGGTACATCGTTAAACTTTCTGGTGATAATTATATTCTTGCAAAGAGAAGGACCTTACCATTAACATGTGTGTGTGGACCATATTGCTCAAATCTGCAATACTTGTTTCCCAAATACTTACAAAAAAAAATATATTAAAAGAACGCGAACACAGCCAAAAGAACTGTAGCAATAGTGACCCATGGCAAGAGAGCAATAACTGGAGACAACTATCAACGGAGAAGAGACTTGCCAATCACACAGGAGCATTCAAGGACACAATAATTAGAGCTAGAATGGCGTTATAAAACATACGTGTTTACCTTGAGAAAACAGCATATCATTAAATGCTTAACCAATATGTGGTTTCTCTGAAAGAGACTTGTGCATATTTGGATGATATAAACAAGCCTTGCAACTTACCTTGCAACCTTTCAGCTCCATCAGAAAAACAAGAGTTTTCCAAGAGGTTTATTGGGGTTGCAGGTTATTATGCCCGGGGACAACTCAGGAGTCACAGAGTTGCAGATAAGTCGAGGAAAATTCAGATTAAATCAATACCTGGTAGTCACCAATTGCTTCATTCTTGAAATTTGCAGGTTTGGTTTGATGAGGCATGGCCATTGCGAGTCTTTGGGCAAACATTCCGCTTCTTACGCTATTGTAGTGTAGTGTAGAACAACAGTCCAGGCCCATGCAATATCAACACTTAATTTTAATATTAACTACTATAGTGATTATAGATATAATGATTAAATAATGAAGAGGGTGTTACTATGTACAATAAAGAGCACTTAAACTCTCTCTATTTCAGAACTCTTCTTCTGAAGCTGAAATATGCTTTGCTTATGCCCATGGAAACAAGCAACTCAAAAACTAAGTTGTACTTGTTGCCCTAATCTGGCAGCACTCCGCAAAATAAGTCAGAATTCATGTCATATCTTCCTATAGAACCACTTGCGCTGTAGTAGCGATAAGAGATACCATCGTAGCACGAGTACAAAATGGCGCGTTAAATGCAAACGTTCTCCAAGATTGAACATTGAAGAAACAGCATGATTTTTGTGGGCAGAACGTCTCGCCTACATGGAGATACATTGTTGAATTTCAACAGTGTATGGGTCAAATACAATGTCGCGTCCAGTCATATCGGAATGGTGCCAGTAGTTAGCGACAATGCTGTATAGCCGTCGCTGATGCTGATTGACAAGGAAGATGCCAATAACATCCACCTCAGAAGACGAGCTGCAGGTTGGTGTAATGGCTTTCAGCAACCCCCGTGTCGCGGAAATTGTACAGAAGCTCAATATTTCAATAGACAGAGCTCATTTCATTGTCCGAGATCATTTGGCGGGATTATTGTAGAGAATCGAAATATTAATGCAATGCCAAGACAAGTGTTTACAGAGACTGAGAGATTATGTCTAAAAATAGTGTGGTATATCTGTGTTATATTGTATTGTAATGTCTTGATAAATAAAAGTTTCTTGCCCCGAAATGATAAAGTTTAACTTTCTTCTGAATTAGGTTTTTTCATAGAGAAATATATGCTTTCAAAGCTCTTTATTTTTCTTAATCAGTCACAGATTGAATGTTAAATACAAATGTATTTTGTTTTATCTTTAGATGGACTTTGAGAATATATCACGGCAATGTCTGCAAAAATAAAGTAACATGCGAAACGTTTAATTGGAAATAGAAAATCTTGTATTCTTCAAGAAGAGATTTTGAGTTGTGTTTTCAAGTTGAGCAGATTGAGAGTTGGCATGCCCGACAGTGAATACCAACAGAGCAGATAAATCATCCTGTCTTCAGTATGTGCATCATTCCCAAAGGTAAAAGGACTTAGGCTCGCAGTGTCGGAGTCTAATGCGGTACGCAACATCTGCCGCTTGCAATGGTTGTATGTTTGGAATTAATTTATGTTCTAACCTCTCCTTTGAGTTATACCTGCTAACACTAGAGGATAGGTGTAAGTCTGTAAGGATGAATGGAACGAAATGAATTAATTATGGCGACTTAAGGCCATTTCAGGTATCTGACCGGGATTAGAACCGAGGAGCTACAGATTGGGAGTCGCGTACGCTGCCACTAGACCACGAAGGCATTCAACACTAGGGTATGGCTTATTTAGTAAATACGAACAAAGTTTTCTTCCATCTATTATTATTATTATTATTATTATTATTATTATTATTATTATTATTATTATTCTCATTGGCATTACAGTCCAGGGTGACCTGCTGCAGCGACCTCTACTTCCCCTACCTCCGTCTTATGATTCCATTGATAGAGGACAGTAATGCAGGGATAATGTGATCAGCATGCCGGCCGGCAATCCGCCTTCATGCGGCTCTCTAGATCGAAGAACGCCACCTTTCCTTCAGGCAGCTTCCTAATTATCCTCACGAGACTGAGTGGGCCCTGTTCCAGACCTCTCTAACTTGGAAACATTTCTAAACAGGTACAGGGAATTGAACTGGGCTTCCCGGTCAGCAGCAACGCCAACTACTGGACCAAGAAGTTGTTCTATTACTATTGTTAGCCAAAGAGTAGCACTTTAGTCATAAACCTTGTAAATTGAAGCACCTGGTACCCCACAGTTATGGTAACAATTCCTAAGTTTCTGTAGTACTATTTAATAGGGAAAATTTTCAATGTTCCAACATATTAAGATTTTTAAAACAATATTTTGCAATTGTAGGGGCCGCTGGACAACTATCTTCAATGAACAACGTAAATTAGCAATCCGTATTTAAGAAAGGAGAGATGTTAAACATTATAGAGGAATGAACATCAATAGTAAAATTATTTTAAATTGTACTTAAACAAATTGGAAAAGGAAATTACAGATAAAAGTATTGAGAATAGAAGAAAATATCCTGTAGTGACAGGTAGTTATTGCAAAAGAAATTTTCGATGGACAAAAAATACATTTAGCATTAACAGATCTCTAAATATCCCATGATCCGCTGAAAATAGCATTTCATTAATATAAATAATATAAGAAAGTTTTTTGAGGAAATAAGTACCTATAGATGACTAAATTTCTACTCAAGTATCATCACAGATTTAGTTAGTTTGTTGTTGTTATTATTATTATTGTTATTGTTATTATTATTATTATTATTATTATTATTATTATTATGTCTTCTTTAAATCCTTCAAAACGATCTGTCCCGTATGCTTACCATGCTTAAACCTATGTTCATTGCATTCATCGTTTTCACGTACTTCTTCTTCTTTTCGAGACAGATCTGTTTGGGTATTCTATGTAATGTCTATCCTCATCAGATGGTGAGATAATTTTAACTTATTTTCTGTATTAAGATTCAATTTACTTGATTCTTTACATGCTGCAATCTGAAAATTGTCATATTTCAATACTAATTCATTTCCACAGCACACAAATGTTCTATTAGGTTACTTATGCAAAGTTTACTTTCACAGCTCAATGTATTTTTATGTGTTTATCCACTATTGAATTAACACGTGATGCAATTTTCTTAACTCAATTCGGTTTTATAGATTCTGTTCAACTATCTTGAGTCTTTTTAATTCTTCTTCTTCTTAGATATTTTGTCAGATTAACGTGAGATTCCTGCGAATGTTTAACTTTTCACAACATAACTGCATTAAAGCAATGATGAGAACCGATTTTCGTAAACTAAATGGTTATTTATTATTTATTCCAATTACCATTCCTCAAAAACTGTATTTCTATTTCTCTTAAATAAATGCCCCAATTTTGTCTCAACAGTTTGGGAGTGTTTATTGATAGTGAGATGTTTTATCATCTTCATATATCTCTCTGATTATAGTAAATTTTTTGGTCCTCTAAAATAATTCGCCTTACAGTTAACATGTTTTAGGAGAAAGAGAGTATGTATTTAAGACCTTTATGTTCTAAATCTAATTCTCAAATTTTGTATTTAGTTCTAGTTTTTTAATATTGTTAAAATAAATTAAACTTAGGATTATAATTATTATTATTAATATTATTATTATTATTATTACTATTTATTACGTTGCTGCCTAATAACAGGTTAAGGGAAGCAAAGATAGTTCCAAAGGGCGAACGCTGCTTCCGTAAAAAAAATCCTGCAAGGTTGAGGGAACTGAGGTGATACCACCACCAAAGTACTTTGCCTGCAGGTCGTATCGCAACTAAGGAAAATGTGAGTTAAACGATAATCTTCAAGAGAACTGTCCTGAACACACTGAGACAACAAGGATAAAATACAGATATAAAATGTATAAATGTGGATTTAAAATTATCATTTTTTCTAATAAAATAAAAAATATCCCAGAAGTCATGTGTTAAACTAAGAACTTTTTAAATGTTCTCTACAAAAAAAAATAAAATCATAATTTTTAGTGTTTAATATGTACTGAAATACATGCAAAACATCAGAAGGATGAAAGAAAAATTAGTACATCCATATTTGAAAATATGGCATTCTCATGACTTAATAGTCACACAAGAATTAGTTTTCTAAATGCAGTCTATGAAAAGATACTAAACATAACTAGGGATAGGCTTTATCAGGAGCGAAAAATTTATTTCGGAAAGACCTCGTTTACAGACTATGTAAAGTATATTATTTGTAGAGTTTGAGAATTCACTTGAAAATGTGATTAGACAAAAATGTGTGTATTATGATAATTTTTTTTATTTATTTGGTTTATTTATGGATATTCTTTAACTTCTCAGGTCATTGACGTCCCGGTTGATTCAGGCGTAAAACGGGAGATAAATTTTGCTCAGAGGCATCATTTTTCAAACTTGAGATTCTTTTACGTGCCAGTCAGTGATTGAACTTTTCAATATTCGTTGGCAAAGAAACAGAAGAATATCACTTAATAAGGTAGGTAAACCAAAGTGTAAAATGCATATTTATGGATGAAGGCAAATCTTACTACAGCAAAAAATAATCTCCAAATACCTGCTCACGAACTCGAAAAATAGGGTAGAAAATAATCCCAAGATATCCGCTACAAAATTCAAATAAATTGATACCAAGGAAAAAACACTTGATATAAAATTGAAAGAAATAAAGATTTTGAATAATTATTAAATTTAACAGCTTTGATTTTAATATTCATAAAGTAAAAAATACATGGCTAATAAAATTTAAAAAGCCCAGAAACGTTATGATGTGCCAGGAATCAATACAACAAATACAACTCAAATCTTATGGCTGTTCTCGGTGTGACATGTCTCAAAATTGGATTAGACAAAAGAAAAATAGCAGCAGCAGAAATGAGATTCTTAGAGTCAGTGACAGGCTACTCAATTCCCAATGAACTTTCTATCTTTAATTTGATATAAATGATAGATAATATAAGGACGAATTAGCCGGAACATTTAACGATAGTGTTAGAAGAAGGAATTTGTAACTATAGAATTTTTGTTAATGATCATGGAAATGCAACTTTATGAATTATTGATGATGAATGCAATTTACCTGAAAGAGTTCAAAGAAGGTGTGCTTATGTTCTCCGGGCATTCATTTTCAGAACTGACGGAAAAAACTCTGAAAAAAGCATTAGTCTGAATGCTACCTGAACTGGAATCGAACTCGGGCCCGCCGCAAGAAGTGTAAAATCAACCGTTTGACTACCGCGGTGACTTTGCCTTTAGTTTATTGAACAGATGGGGAACTCGGCATAAATTAAGACATTTCAAACCAACAGTCGTAAATCTTGATGTAAGTGTATTGAATGGTGTAGCATTCTATCACTTTTCTTAAACACCGATATGATACCCCTAGTTTTCCATTCCTAAAGAATTTATATTTTTCCTCCGCCCGTAAATTCACCGTTCATTCAACCATAGCCACTTAACAACAACGACATCAATAGTAGTAGTAGTAATAATAATAATAATAATAATAATAATAATAATAATAATAATAATAATAATCCCGGCTTTCCAGGCACATCCGGAAATTAGCGCCTGTGAGCACTGGATTTTATATTTCTCCTCTTTAGGGGTAGTATTTGGGTGCTATATTTTTAATATTTAATTCTCTTTATTTAATACTATTGAGCCCTTGTTTGAACGAGTTGCCGGCTTAACGCGGATTTCCTTGGCACCGGGAAGCACGCTGTTTGAGGGCGGGGTCGGATATTCATAGCCCCTTAAATTCAAACACATAGATTTCTCATCCAACTAATAATTTCAATAACCACATGCCTTCGTCATAGAAGATGTTGAAAATGATTCCTTGTGCAGTCACATACCTTTCACACCTTTTAAGAAAATTTGCTTTGACACTCATTAATTCTTCTTCTGAAATTGCAGCAATTTATATGCCCCATAATTCTGTAAACATTCACAGCATACCATACAGGAATTTTTGGTCATACAATGTCATTTCGTGTACAAGATCGTGTTTTTCTGCACTCCAGTATCTATTGTAGCGTCGCTACATGGTCATATAATTAAAGTCATGTTTCGTCCTTATAAAAAAAGTTGAACGTGGGTCAATAGAGCGGCCATTGACATTATCCAGCATCCTATTGCAAAAATCATGCTACTCACTTGTCGGTGGTTGGTATTCTTAAACTGCAGTTATCTTACAGGGTTTCAATTTTAAAAGTATAGTAGCATTCCAAGCCGAGGTTTGCGAAATCCTTGATTCCTGTGCAAGCTTTCTCAGAGGTTTCTTTGGATTTCGTTCTAACTTTTCTCCGATATCATGGAGTTTTTCCTCTGTAAGAACATGGCGTTTTACTTTCGTTTTTCTTTCCAACCTTTTTTTTTTTTATCAAGAATAGATCCCGTTCTCCTAAATCTATTCACAAGATTACAGCTGTTTCTCTGTAAAGCGCACGAAAGGCAGGCAATCTTTCTATAAATCGCCGCCTCACTTCTCTACATGAGTTTGTTATCACAAAAGAATCATACATGAAGATTCAGTGTATAATACTGGAACATGTTGTCTCACAACGCTTTAACTTTTGTATAGTAAAAAGATTTCACGTCAACTTATTAGCTGGAATGCGGAGAAGAGGGCAAGTGGAAGGGGGAACAGAGGCGGCTAAAAACAGCTCAATTCAGGAGAGACAAATCCCCGTTAAGCCGGCCACGGGTCCAAACGAACAATCTGTGGATACTCTAACAAGATGAGGTTATATTACACATATCGTACACATTAAAAATGTGTACAACTTTTCATATCATAGAGTACAAATTTGAATATAAGTGCCAGTTAGAACTACCTTTAGACTTACATTTTATTAGAAAAACGTTGTTTTTTGTTTTTTAAATTTTCAGCACATTAAATGCCTCAAATGATGCATTTTTTTCAGTATATGCACCATATTGTAAAAACCAACAAATCTGAACTTTGAAGTCCCATTCAGAGAAAATGTAATCAAATAATTTTAACATTAAAATACTTTTAAAATGATACAAATATTACTAAAAAGTAAAAATAAGCATTTAGAATATTAACGAAACAAACGGAAATAGCTGGCGTGGAATTTAAGTATTCAGGGCGAACGGTCCAACATTAAAGAGTTGATATTTCAACCTGATTAACATTTTGCAAATGTTAGAACATTTATTTATCTATTCTGGCAGAACTAAGGGTATTAGATCTTCTCTTTCGCTTTACTGTTTTAGTGACAATATAACAATTATAACATAAATATTAACAAGGATAAAACGCATAAACATACATACGTATATAAACATGAAAGAGATATATAAATTATGTCAATATATAAACATAAATTATTAAAATTAATAATAAAAATATTAACGTAAAAGGAAGAAAATTAAAAAGAACAAAGCAATAACAATAACAGTTCATACACATATATACTTGTGTAAATCATGAAAGTGAAAACAAATCTACTAGTAATTTATAAAAATGAAAAACACTAACAGTGCTATGAATGTTCTTGATAATAATAGTAATAATAGAATGTAAAACTGTGCTGCACGATAAAATAAATACATATCTAATTGTAACAGCAGGAATCTAAATATACGGTAATCTATCATTTCTAATAACATTAAACAATTTCTTATGGAATACTGCCAAAGTTTGGCATTATCTGACATCCTGTAGTAATAGATTGCAGAGACGAGCAGTGGTAACGGTGAATGATAAGTAAAGTGATGTTGATGCAATGATAATAATAGTGCTGAGGGTTTCAGACATAGATTACATCCATAAAAAAGTAATATCTCCAATAATTTAACGAAATGTTGCATAAATAAACGCATACACATTTTTCAATGTATACAACATTTCAGCATAGCACGTGTTCTTTAAGTTCACTGAAATGTGTATAAAGTTTTTAAAGTAATATTTTTAGCTTTAAATTAATTTAACTTTATATGATGTCGCAAAGGTTTATATATTTCGGTAATTTAACTATAATTTATTTTACACATAATTTATATTTTAACTATTTTTAAGTCAAGTACAAAGTTATGTGGTGAGAACAAATTGGAAATAAATTATCATTATCAACAATGTTATGAAAATAAATCTCATATATATATATATATATATATATATATATATGCATGCTAATTTTATGTATAAACCAGATTTTGATTTTAACTCTTACCCCTGAATTTTGCCTGCTATTGTACAGATTTTTGATACATTTAAAACACATTGCCGCAGTAAGTAAAAGATGGGACATGCATTAATAACCGCTATGTGTTGGAGCTGGTTTTAAAATCAAAATAACTGCGCCGTTGTACCATATCATGTTGCCATCCCAATTGTAGCCATTCTCTTTGAAGTAGGGTCTGTCGATCTGTCACACTCGCACTACAAATGACAACACTGCTTGGAATCCCAATGGACAACACACGTCAGTGATCCGGGAAGTAGGGCACGACCTGTCCTATTGCATGGACTGTAAAATTGTGAATGATTGGTTTTGTAATATTGCTGCCTCGTTTGGCAAACTGATCCTGTAGAGTTTGTAGCCATTGGTGGGCAGTTCTCTGCTAGTCAAGGTATCATTATTATCGTTTTATTACTATCGGAAAAACTGAATTCCATCTAAATCATTCATTTATAATAATCGTTGAGAAGTAAACTCTGAAAGTAAAGCTGGAAGATCAAAAGTTTCATTACACGCAGTTTATTTAAATGTATTTATACACTGCTATATATTGATTTTTATGATATAACAACTGGAGCTGGAATGTTATGTAGTAGCAATTTGATAAATATGCACTTAAATATGTATCCATAAGATTTAAAATATACAGATAAATGTGTAATGATGATGATAGAAGAAGAAGAAGAGGAAGAAGAAGAAGAAGAAGAAGTAGTAGTAGTAGCATCAGTAGTAGTAGTAGTAGTAGTAGTAGTAGCAGCAGTAGTAGCAGCAGCAGCAGCAGCAGTAGTAGTAGTAGTAGTAGTAGCAGCAGTAGTAGTAGTAGCAGCAGTAGTAGTAGTAGTAGTAGTAGTAGTAGTAGTAGTAGTAGTAATAGTAGTAGTAGCAGTAGTATCAGTAGTTAGTAGTAGTAATAGTAGCAGTAGTAGTAGTAGTAATATTAGTAGTAGTAGTAGTAGTAGTAGTAGCAGTAGTATCAGTAGTTAGTAGTAGTAATAGTAGTAGTAGTAGTAGTAGCAGTAGTATCAGTAGTTAGTAGTAGTAATAGTAGTAGTAGTAATAGTAGTAGTAGTAGTAGTAGTAGTAGTAGTAGTAGTAGCAGTAGTATCAGTAGTTAGTAGTAGTAATAGTAGTAGTAGTAGTAGTAGTAGTAGTAGTAGTAGTAGCAGTAGTATCAGTAAGTAGTAGTAATAGTAGTAGTAGTAATAATAATAGTAGTAGTAATAGTAGCAGCAGTAGTATCAGTAAGTAGTAGTAATAGTAGTAGTAGTAATAGTAGTAGTAGTAATAGTAGTAGTAGTAGTAGTAGTAGTAGTAGTAGTAGTAGTAGTAGTAGTAGTAGTAGTAGTAGTAGTATCAGTAGTGTATTTTTTTACAAAATATACTTGTTACAAATCTAATTCATCTATGTCCCACGGATCCTGGGACCGTACGTGTTTTTCCAATATGCTAGGAAATACATGAAATGGACACATTAAGAAACCTACAGTTTATATAATAACGAAATAACGAAATAAATAAATTGAAATATATAATAAGAAAAACCCGAAATACATAAATAAAATAAACAGAAAAAAATATAAAAGTTAATAACTTACATTCCCACTCATATATAAACCAATAATTCCTAAAATATTGTGATTCATGTTCCCCTACCCCACTTACCGGTTATCTGCCTCTGAGCTATCTCACTCTGTTTAAAAACTTATCTATTCCCTCCTACTCCTTCCTATCTGCCAGCAAATTCCAGCATGGCCACTGTCCCCTACCCCCGTTAACAAACGAGGCCGGTAGATATCTCTTTCTCCGTTCCTCCATCCCTTTGCAGTATGCCAGGATATGTTCCCAAGTTTCTTGCTTCGCACATGTAGGGCAAATTTTCGTACCCTTTCTGTTACTTTAGTCATCCGCTATGCTCCTAATCGAAACCAAACGAGCTTCTGATTGCAGAGTTTAGGCATCAAATATTTAGTTTCATTATTAACTAAAGCTTCATACATATTAGAAAAAAATAATTTTCTCCAAATTACAACTAGTGAAAGTGAGAAATTCGCACATGCAATTTCAAAATAATCGGTAATCAACAAAGTACTTCTGCTAATGGAATGAATGCAAAAGTTCAGAAAGACAAGAGACTCCTATATACATTGGAAAGGTATATACAATTAGCTAATAATTCTTTTTCCTAATTTTCTGATCTGTTCTCAGTGCTGAAGTGAGCAATTGTGGTTTCAGGGGGTTCAACAGTTTCACCATTAAATACGCGATACAAAGTAAGAATATTTCATGTAGAGATTCCTGTTCAACACAGCTTATACGTTTTAGTCTCACCTCACCTGGCATAACACAAAAGTTCTGAACTGCATCTCCCATTATTCCTGTGGCTTCTTGAAGGGGGGAATACCTGAAGTTTCCATTTTCTTGACACTTGGGAAGCGAACTGAAATAACATGTTATGTGCCTATTGAAGCTGAATTGAGCACTTTGGAACGGCTTAATACCTACAAGGATTCACTCTCTGCGAAGTCAGAAGAAAATTTCTTCAACTCACATCACAGCTTCGAAATACTAAATGTAGAAAATCACGACTGTAATCCATCACAACTTGTAATGGATTTGTGTCTGTCGTAAAGTAAGCCAGGTCTGTAAGTAAGCCAGGCAATGCTCTAAAAGTATTATACACGATATTCGTTCCCGATATCTCTCTAACATGTAAGCATTGTCTATGCAATTCCACGTTTTAAGGTTGGACGATAATGAAGATGGGAGCGATAGACCTTCTGTAATACGTTGTGAAATGTGGAATATTATACCATAAATTAACAACAAGTTTGTAATCATATTGAAACATTTCAACATATGTAGTATACACTGAAAAATGTAATATTATACGAAATATTTAAAAATGTGTAAAATAAAATATATGTAAAATATTTCTACGTGCGTATCTCGTAACATTTACCATTTCTGCGCATTACTTTGTGACATATTTCACATATTTACACAAAATCTGGTCTTAATTATGACATACATAGAATATCATGTTCCAGAACCGGCATAAGCTCATCTTTATCGTAACATTACTAAATACCGTCGGTCCTGGTGGTGTAGTGGTTACCATACTTGCCTCCTAAACCCAAGATCGTGGGTTCGAACCCGGCCAGGACCGATGGATTTTTTTCGGGGCATAAAAATCCTAAGTATGGCTTCCTTCGGAAGGGAAGTAAAGTCGTGGGTCCCGTGTCGTACATTTACGGCACGAAAAAGAACCTCAAGTCTGAAAGAGAAGTCTCTGAGCAAAATTTGTCGACTTTTTCACGCCCTGATGACCTGAGCTGTTAAAGAGCATCCATAAATAAATCATTAAAAGAAATTACTAAATACCACGCCATGTTCGGCGAGAAATATTGCAGAGAAAATCTTCGGTGACAGACCTGAATACTTCTATCACAGCAGCGCGCAGTTCTTCCGTCTATGGATTCACTTTATTTTTAATAAAACCAACAAAGCTACTTCGTCTAAACTACTATTTCCATATATGTAAAACAATGTGTTACCTCCCAAATGGAAGATGTAATATATGTGTTCAAATCCATCATTGCTTTGAGGTTAAGTGTAATGATGTTCTCATCTAAGTAACTGTGTACGTCATGATTCTTTTATTTTTATATATTGACTCATACTTTTTAAACATTTAGCCCATAGAATATGGTAAAAGAACTTCTTTGCTTAATGAATAAGTTGATAAGTTGGTATTATGAAACGGTCGAGCATTAGAGCTATAGCATTTTTAAAGCTTTCACGACTGAGGTCATATAATAAGTTAAAACTTTTGGTATACCGTTCCGTTTTCTAAAGTTTGCTTCAAAACGAAAGCTTTCGCTGACAAATGCAGTGATTACTTATCCAAAAATCCTTTCTTAATTATCTTTTCATTTCATATATCATCAGTAAAACCTGCCTATGCCTTAACGGGTGCTAAAGATGGTTTTAAATTTTTCACTGATACCGCTGACAGCATGAAAGCTTAGGTTTTGAAGAAAACCTAAGACCAGGGTATAACAATCCGGAATATTAGTGTTACTGATAATATTTTGCAACTTCTATAAAAGTATTAGAAATCCTAATATTTAATGAAAATCATCCCCAATTATTTTCAATCCATCTATGATAGTGACATCAACAGCAGTGATTGTTTAGGTAAGTGCATTGCTGAGAAAAGTAATTAATTTTCTGGATTATATAGTAACTTTTGTCTCTCTAGCGGTAAAATATCTTATCATAAATATCATTTTTATTTAGGTAACTTCTAATATTTTTTCATGTTGATTGATTGTTACCAAACAATTAAAGTAAAGGAATTTATAATATAGTATGAAATAAGAAATATAGTTTAATATTATAAAACTAATTTGCACTTTAAATTTGTCAGTTCGTAAGGAAGTGGTTCCAGATACTTAAAATATCCTAGCAGGCTTTGGGAATTAGTGATTACTGAAAGCTGGACCAAATGACTTTGTCCTGTAAAAATCTTATTGTCTTTCAACTATTTTTAAAATATTATGAACAGAAATGTATGTAACTACATCTGCAATATACTGATGCCACTTTTCTAGAAATGGTCGTTGGTCAAGGTTACAATATTTATGTTAGATTTGTGTAAAATTGTGTACATCAGAGAAGTTAGCCCAACGCATAAAGCTGTGTGTGTGTGTGTGTGTGTGTGTGTGTGTGTGTGTGTGTGTGTGTTTAGAAAGGGAATGTCAAGTAAAGAGAAGAATGGGAGGGCCAAATAGTACTCAATTGGATATCTCTACAAAGTTTAATCATTAGAGAATGCACCTGTTTACAAACTGTTCCTTGAAAAAATTGGAATAATAAAAAAATCACTGTCCTAAATTTGTGAATTTGGTGCGACCATGAGTCATGGGTGGGTAAAACCGAGTAGAAATAACTGAGGTGCATATTTCACCTTCCGTAGGTAACGGTGGAAATCCTTTAGGGAAACTTGTGTCGATGTATGCAGAGATGGCGCGAAGGCCATGACTGGAACAATGTTTGGTATTATCTCAAAAATTAAACAAGGAGTGCAGTAGTAGCCGCTGCGTCCTCCACCGCCAAGTCCTTGCTGTGAATAAGAAGCTACCTTCTCTAAAAGCAGTTCTGGACGAAAGTGTGAAATTAATGAATTTTATTAAATTACCACCTGAAAACACCAGGCTGTTCAAGTGCTGTTTGATGGCACGGGGAGTTTACATACCTCTTTACTTCTTCACACATAAATAAGGTACCCTCTCGAAGTAAAAGTTTCACTAGACTCTTTGAAATGAGAGGTAAAATCAGAATCTACCTGAATGACAATGACTTCGCTTTGGGAGACAGGTGGCTAACACATTTGCCATATTTAGGTGAAAATTTTCAGAAATAATTTAAGGCTCTCCCTTAAAGAAAAAGCAACAACAAAAGTTGCCTTGACGCCAGCGATAAAGTGCAAGGGTAAAAAAAGAAAATCAAGTTTTGGGCAGAACCAGTGAGCAATGGAAATCTTGACAGCTTCCTAATGGTAAAATAATTTATAGAAGAATTATATTCAGACATACCTGGGAATCTGTTAAATAAGTTTCAAGTTTGCTTGATAGTTTCAATTATTTTCGGGAAGAACTCCATGAAAAAACGAAAGAATACTTTTGGGTTGTCAACCGATTCTAACGCTGTGTCAAAAAGCCAGCCTCTGTGACACCGCAGCAATACTTGATTGCTTTGACATTAGATTAGATAAAAGATACTTTTTTTTCAAATAAGAAGTTATTACCTGAATTCTGGTTTCAGTTAAAAGACGAATTTATAGTTTTGTCTGATAAAGTTAGAACCATTCTTTGCAACCACTTATAAGTGAGTCAAGATTCTGTGCTTATGCACGCACTAAAACAAAACACAGATCTCGTTTCGATGCGGAGCCAGATATTCGGCTCCAGCTGTTACAAATTCAGTCAGTTATAGCACGTTATGTAAATCAATTCAGTCTCATTTCTCTCAATGGAATAGTTCCTTTACGATCCTAAGTTATTGGTTCTGCAACATTAAATATTGTTTTATGAGGGAGATCTATGAGGATATATTATAGATTTACAATATTTGATTTTAATTCCTTTTAAAATAAGTTCTCTTAATATGTTTTGTGTTTGTTTTGTAGTGTACGAAACCGCCACGGGTCGTTAAGGCCGAGGTCATTAAGGCACGGACTCATGAGCGGCAGGTCTGGCCAGGACGTCCTCCCTGACTGAGGTTTTTTCCAGGTTTTCCTCAGTCCTTATAAATGGTAAATGCCTGGGAGATACCCTAAACTTAGGCCTGGAACGATTCCTTCCTTAAAAATAAATCCTTTCTCAATATATCACTTCATGTTTCACCAGTGTTCATCGCCTGTGGTGCCTCTGTAGCAAAAATGGACGTTAAACACTCTTCATACATATTGTAGTGTACGTAGTGAAGTAAGAGTTGCAATTATTTTTTGTAATGAAATAAACTAATAAAATATTTTTCACTCGTCTAAAGTAGTAAACTTTGAATGTTTACTTTCTATCTTCAAATATCTGGTCATATCAGGGCTAGGTGAAAATTAGTGCTCCGAAATGAACTTTTCAACTAAAAAGTGTCCCATGATCTAAAACGTTTTGGAACCAATGCTCTAATGCATAGCAACAGTGATTTTTTCATGACATTGTGTAGTCCACAACTAAGTACAAAATATAACAGTTAATATAAATTCCTTAGCATCACTTAGCTGTGCGAGAGAACTTGAGACAGAAATGAGTAATAATAATAATAATAATTGAGAATACCAGAATCTGCGATCTGGGATCTGCTGTACACCTAGTTTCCAAAAATGTAAATGACTACATTTTGTTCACATTTCCACCCACCTTCCCGTAAAATATGGACGACGAGGCATTTTCCATATTGCATCAGCTGGCATATATTTGGTTATTTCCCCCATATGTCAGATGCAGTGCCCTTTCTCTCACTGCCAACAGTTCCATTCAATCTCAGCACTAACAGCTGCACGATATTTAAAAAAATGCTGATGTAATTTGAACAGTGAATGATGTTACTGAATTATTTTTTTCGCGAGATTATGTAATGCTACGGAGTATGTTTATGATAGATATTGTACAGCATATTCAAAATATCTGCAACGTTAAGTGTCTAACGTCTATGATGACCCTCCGTCCATTACAACTGAAATATGGGATCGCTTGAAAAGCTGTGTAAAACGAAAGTTAATTATACATTTGATTTACAAAATTTCCAATTTATTCATCTTTCGCTTCACACCACAAAATTATAATCGAAGGCATCGATGACAACCGCATTTGACGAAAGTTTCTTCCCAGCAAGTAAATTTTTAAGTTCGGAAACTGGAAGATGTCGCATGGATAATAGCGTGGACGCTATTTTAATTCAAAGCTCTACTTGTTACATTTTACATTTGCGACTGTCAGTGATAATGGAATGTCGCATTAACCTGGGAAAAGGGTGTTTTTTGTGCGCTAAGCATGGCCTAATTTTCCTTCATATATCTTTCAAACGATCCAACATTGCTGTATAAATGATAATTCTGTAGAATCCTAAGAGAGAAAGGTCACTTGGTATCGCATGTTGGGTCTGTTGATCACTCACTAGGTGAGCTAATCTTAGAAGTAAAAACTGAGATAATTTCTACAACAAAAATTATGCGGGTCATTTAATTTATTTATCTAAGTACGAAAACGAAGCTTGACGGTGTAACCCAATTCATTATTTTACAATGTAGTGTTGCACGACTTCTACACAATTTCCTTCAGTAATTTAATCCCTTCGTAACTTAAGAATATATTTTGATCTTCCAAATAACTCATTACCCCCCCCCTTCTTCCTGACAAATCGTTGTAACAACTCCATACAAGAAGGAATTTCTTCATACTTCAAAAAATAAAATAATCAATGGAGGTCAGAACTGGACTATAAAGTGGATGGCTAAGTTCCATTTACCATAATCCTTGACATCTCTCTTTTTTTTTTTTTTTTTTTTTTTTTTTTTTTTAGATTTGTGGCAAAATTCATTATCGTGAAGGGGCAACACGCCCTCTGTCACTTTTCTTCGCCGTCTCTGGGTCCGCGTAGATTTCTCCAGTGATAATGTAATTATTTGGCATGAATAGCAACAGCAGAAATTCTTTGTATCGCAAAAAATGGTGACGTGGCTTTTCTGACTGACTGATGCCCACATAACTCCTTAGTGGTTGGAGAGTTCAGAAGCAGCAATAATGGCGTCATATTCTCATTATTATTGTTATTGTTATTATTATTATTATTATTATTATGAACTTTGCAATAAATGTCACCATTCAAATAACAATTATCATTGATATTATTATAACCACTACTGATGCTTTCATTATTTCCATTGCTAATGCATGAATTTCTTTGTATGATAGGCAGTAATCATGATTAGTGTTTTAATTTGTATTGCTCTAGGAGTACATGAGTTATAAAGACAAAATTTTTGTAACATAGGAAGTGCCTGACGCTGTTTTGCCCTAGTAAAACATTTAACAATAACAGGCTGGAGAAAGCAGGGTGTCCTTTGTAGAAATGAATAGATTGTGCTATTGTTCGACCTTTTTAAAGAGACTTGATGATAAGCTAAGACCTACTGTTTTATGAAAGTTGTATATGAGTGGGTGAATCACCCAAACCGTCAGGATCTTTAAAACCATCATATAAGAGAATACGTTCTTTAAGAATAAATAAAGAGCAAATCAGACCAGCCTTGTCGGGTTTAAGAGTAGCCAGTCAGCTAGTTGGATTCAAACTTAAAAATTTAGAAATAATGTTTTGCAAAGTACTGCCGGATTTAAGCGTCCTAACTGTATAGGTTCAAATTTTGTATAAATGGGCAATCTTCAGCCCCAAGCTTCATTCCTAGTTCTGGTCTCAAAGCCGGGACTGAATTACTCCTAGTTCCGACCTGGAAGCAGGTAGGCTGTGTTATTCTAGCCTTGATTCTGAAGTCCATGGGCAGTTTATTTTATAAATTCTGATACCAAAGCTACCAGGCAATGCATATCTTAGTTGAAAGTAAAAATTCGGCAGATCATTCGTTCAGAAGTTAAAGCGCTCTGCATCATTCAGCTAATTCACTTTGCTCAATGCAGTTGTAAATCCATCTTTGTGCTCTACGAACATTCTACATTCATACTTAGTAATTTTGAAGGGATTTATTCAATAAATCGTAAACCCAATTTACTTCTCCACATGATTTCATATATAACAACACCTCTTCCTGTCACATTGACTCAGTGTTAATAAAACAGGCATATTTTCCTATGATATCTGTTACTTATAATTGGAATGAGAGTATTAAATGAACTACAGCAGCCGAGGCATCATGCCACGACAACAATAATCTTATGCAGCAAGATGCCACATATTACTGGCCCAACGGACATTGGCCCCGCATCTGAATCATCATCTTCGTACCGCCATGGGTGGCCGAGGTTGTTAAGGCGCGGACTCGTGAGCGGGAGGTCTGGGGTTCGAATCCCACCAGGACGTCCTCCCTGACTGTGGTTTTTCCCAGGTTTTCCTCAGTCCTCATAACTGGCAAATGCCGGGGAGGTACCATAAACTTAGGCCTGGAACGCTTCCTTCCTTGAAAATATCCTTTCCTAATTTATAATTTCGTTTCATGTATCATCAGTGTCCACCACCTGTGGTGCCTCCGCAGTAAAAACGGGCGTTAAACACTACTCAAAAAAAAAAAACTCATCACTTTCGTGGGGCAATCAATCACCGACCTCACATCAGTCACATATCTGACGTCATCAACGTGTGGCTATAATTAATTACAACACCACTGATAAAACCGTCCCAGCCATTACAATTCCATTGCTTAAACTCCTATTTGGATTCTCGGTCATGATGATGAACCCATATTTTATCTCTAAAACATTTTTGAGAAATGTTTATTAGCGCTGTCTTATAGGATGCCCAATTACTATTAATTATACTCCTGGAGATTTTCTACTCTCTGGGGTAAAGAGGGAGAGAGGCGAGATCAGGAATAGCCTGGTTTAGACTAGGAAGTTGGAGAGTTCAGAAAATAACGGATAGTTCTGGTAGGAGAATCTACCTATTTTGTAAAGGGATGAGCAATGGGTACATATTCTGGCCAAATGTACCCACTGGGAACACCTGAGAAAAACGATGTTTCCTGAAAAAAAAATTAAGGCAATTAGAGGACGTGTGACATGCTGGGACCTGTTTGTGAACCACACTAACAAGTCGAAGGTGGGCATTTTCCTAACTAAAGTGCCGGAAGTTAGAAGCAATTTATTTTATGCAATTATAGAATGCAACAACTAGTATAATTACAAACAATTTAATATATTTCCATTCATATACCTATCGTTCTTCCCATTTTAATATACATTTATTATTATTGTTTTATTTTTATTTATTGCTTGTTCCTGTTTTCAATTGCGTATGGTATTTAAGCATGTAAAGTTTAAAATATATTTATAAAGTGTATATAGCATTTTATAACAATAAAGATTAGCCTACTACAAGTACTTTCTACCTTAGTGTTAGAACTATAGTACCCGTGAACCTACTAAGGAAAGGGTAAAAGCAATCGGTAAATCTGGTAGAGAGTTATTCAGTAAGATCAAATTCAAAGCATAGCTAAAAGAAATAATGTAAAAGACGTGTAGAAAAACATGAAAGATATCCCGTAATCATCTAAATTGTTCTGCGCAGCAGTAGGAAAACGAATACAGGTAAAGCAATAAAAGAACGGACATCTTTTCGCCTCCTTTGATTGTGATGTCTACAACACAAGGCGAACTATGTAAGTTTTACTGTATATTTGTTATTTCATAGAAAATATAAAATACCTGGAAAATACGTAGAAGCACAAAGAGAATGTTAGTGAGAAGAACACACAAGAGGGGAGAATAAGCCGATTACAGGCTCAGAGACTAGAATACGGCGTAATAAACATGGTATTACTGTATACAATATAACAACAAAACATACGAGTTACTCGCTACTAACAACTGCACCCCCTCTCTCTGGGACGGAACAAAAACAGAACATTATGACAACCGGCAGTGCAATTACAAAGCTTACATGTTGTGATTCAGCGTGGGAATAGCACCTGGCTAAAATATCCACAAATTTTTAGCTATACTGTCCAACACTGTTTGTCGTTTATGAGTTAGATATCGAAGCGCACGTGAGCGTTTTACTACCTAAATTATGAGACAACTTAGCAGCATTCTACAAATAGTTGCGCTTTTCAGAAAGTGGGAAATTAGCGATGATCTATTGTAGAATTACGCATTTTTCTCCAGTAATGTCCCAAAAGTATCATTATAGATTATATTCATAGATATAAGTTAAGTTACCATTAACTGGGTGAATAATAATAATAATAATAATAATAATAATAATAATAATTATTATTATTATTATTATTATTCTTGTTGTTGAGGTTTATGACTTTTATTCAATTCTAGCATTAAAACACGTTTCTCATGAGGCTATAAATTATTCACAATTAGCCTAATTCTGACACTGGTGCTAGAAAAGGTCCCCTAGCCACTAGTACTCCATGAAGTTATCATAACAGAGTTTCAAACAACGTACCTGTAGAAGAGAGCGAGCTAAAATTGTCGCCCTAAAAGCGTGCCAACATTCGAACACGAGAATCATTTTGTTAAACAAATGTTTTAAAATTACAACAATACAAGTTATTAATCATCATAAATTAACTTACATTATATTGGAAATATTGAAAATTCACTTAATTAATTAATCATACTTCAATTTCTTTCATTTCAAAACATTAATCTCGAAGTATTACCAATCTCTATTATACAAAAGAAAACTTTCTCACTACATTTAACTTTCGAATGCACACACCAGAGCTTTGAAGTCTTACAAATCTTCACGTAGAAAAAATAAATAAATCTAAGATATCTAAATTTGAAATTACTTGCCATGTTAATATTCAATAAACGTTTTTTCATTAATTGAATTAACATGTTTCTCTTTTCTCCAGGTACAGAGCTTGTCATATTCCTTTACGTATACCTTTTTCGATTTTTGAGGAAGTAACAAAGCTTCGGTTATCTCAGTTTCCTATATACTTTCTTCTGGAACTATATCCATATTTTCCATAAGCATTGCGGAATTAGTATCCATTTTATTTGAATTCTTCAAAACAAAATTAAAACAACACAGTCATAGAAACGAGTACTAAGAAACAGTGCAATATAATACGCCATATCTACTAAATCATAACATCACATTTTGCAAATTTTAATACTTTTTTAAAAATGTTCAATGCTAAAATTGCACAAAACGAGTATAATCTTCCTTCTGAACACGCGCGAAAATTAATGCGTTCACTTCGGCTCTCACGCTAAGCATTTACTCCTGTCATAATTACATAAAAAACTGTTGTACATAATTTTTTCCCTACAATCCAAAAATTACTTCGTCTGTCTCCAACTTATTCCACCTAAATATTATTTTCACACCCATTGGTTTTGATAACACTGTCGCTTTCTAAGCATGAAACCTTTCAACTCCCGTTATTCATATTTTGTCTTCCTATGTCCGAAACCAGTTCGATCACTTTAGCTTTGATAGTACAGTAAAACTTCAATTACACACACTTTTTATGACTTACACTTGATTAATACAAAGTTATGCAGGGTGTGTCAGTACCTCTGCGACAAATTCGAATAAGAGAGAAAGGTGCGTTTTTATTAATTATTATTATTATTATTATTATTATTTTTTTTTTTTTTTTTTTTTTTGTTTTGCATATTTATCATCACAGGAAATACAGGTATTTGGAGCATTTAATGATTATGACAGAATGTTATTAAGTTATGCTACAAGTATCCTTCATACAGATCTATAGAACATGCTCAAAGGGTTTGCCCTGAACTTGATTATATTCATTATGTCTTTGTAGAGTGCTGTCGGGCTCTGACCAACATTTTAGACTTGTGTCGCATCTGATTTCAAAGCACCGAATGTTCTCTAAATCAGTTCTTGTCTTGTGTCAACTGGGGTCGAGTGCATGACACTGTGCACACCCCCCACCCCCTCCAAACTATGGCGTCTGTTCATGTGGTCGTTTTCTCTAGCCTTTCTGTGAACTACTGGAAAGTATAGATATCCATTCTTAATGGGTACGTGCATTCAACTCCACACGCATCGACTACACACAGAGGTACACGTCGAGGACAAGGCAGCGTCACGTGGTTTACGTTTGAACCAGTGCATATAAATACAAATGTAAAAAGGGGTATACTGCTTCTAAAGACGTGTCTAAGAACAAAATATGTTTCTTGTCGTAGGATCTGTCTTTCCTGCGAATTCAACCTGTGTATTACTTTAATTATAAACCATATTCGCTTACGCGGAGTTTTATGACTTGGCTGCTAACTGTGGCGAGGTTAGCACGAATTTTAATCCTCCTATGATGTTCCCATATATTTATTTTTACTTGTATCTTTTGTACGTAGTTAAAAGTGTATCGTTCGAATATACTCCTACATTCTTTTAGGTGCTAATATATGCATCGGGAAGTTAAGAACATTATTTGGTACAGTTGGTTAGACAATCCGAATGTCGTCTTCGGTAATCAGATTTGTACATTTTAATCGACAAGTTCATTTCATTAATGCGTAGCATTTTAAGAAAACAGCTTATCAAATATCAATTATATTGCAGTGGTCATTATACTGTAGCATGATCAAAAGAAAACAGTCGGATTAAATCAAATATTTTGATGGACACCATACTTTCTGAATAATATGCTATTTGCTGTCAATTTTGCAGCTCTATTAATTAAGGGTCGTGAAAAAATAAAAATGTTATTGCATCGGATTTTGAAAACAAATCTTCCCGGGCTTTGCTGATTTAAGTACAAAGATACCGATATTTTACAACAATTCTCAATTTCAGTCAAAAACAACCGATATTGCAAAAAATGTAATTATTCCAACACAATAATTTTCCTCCGGTAGCTGTACCGGTTCCAAAAGAAGCATTCGTTTTCATCATTACTTACTCGTAGTGAGTAAAACAGAGTTAAGGAAGAAGATGCAGAAAACTGATTACAAACATTTTACTAAATGAAAAAAAGAATAACTTTATAATGTGTTTATTATCGACGAAATAGGACCATTCCCGGTGTTTTCCCAAGTCGCATATTAGGAAACATATGTGCTAAATATTACGGTGGAGCTAACAGTAAAAATAAAAAATAGTATTGTTATCCTTGTATGTAATGCAGGCGGCAATGGAAATCTGTCTATACATGGATAATCAGTAAGTCCGAGAAACCACGTTCTCTAAACCATAACATGAGTACCCTATCTTGCACATTCTCTCGCCATAAGCTGACTTTGATCAACATTTCGTCATTTTGTAACTGATTTTTTAATTTAAGCAATACAATGATTCTTAAAATAGATATATTCTTCTGATATTGGCCAGTTGTACAGCTCTGGGCGTATATAACCTAAACTTATGTAAAGTTGATCAGTCACCTTCGGCCTATGGAACTAATATTTATTGTTCTTATCAACTGCTTGCAACTGCTGCTGAATATAGTACAACTCTTAGTTGAACACCTTACGGAACTGTATCAACAGATTTATGACACTAATCAGGACCTTCATTTGGATAATGGTATGCATGGATTTGTTGTTTTGAAAACAATGAGTATTTCTGAATCAGAATTTCATGCTGATTACAAAAATGGAATCCATATTTATGTACCACGTCAGAATTTTTCACAATTTTAATTTTATGTTTTTAATATTTTTCATAATATAATAAACCATTACTATTTATCTGTGATTAATATGTCTTAAAAATTGTTTTCAAGGCAGGAAAGTTAATGATTTCAACTTCTTCTTTAAAAGTAAGGAACATGTTTCCTTCAATACAGATTAAAGACTAGTTTTTAAGTGGTTGCAGAAATAGGAAAGAAACAAAAACAACTGCTTTATTACTTTTCAAAATATTCGCCTTTAAGGATTTACACACTTTTGCATGCATTCAAACCAATTTTCCAAACTGATTTTCACTCTGAAGTTGGTGTCTAAAAAAACATTGTTTTAAAAGGCTTCAATAACTTTTGATGATAAAGTCGCTGACCACATACTTTGTTTCACATTCGGGAACATACAGAAGTGTTATGGATAAATCAGGTGAATACGGGCAATGAGACATTAATTTCTTTCAAATAATTCATTGTTTGACGTGTGTGTAAGAGCTGGGATTGGCATACTGAAGAATGATGCGAATGCGACGTTTTCGGTTATTTTTCCTAATTTCGTCAATGACTTCTGGCAAGAAATTTGTTGTATACTATTCAGTATTAACTGTTCTTTGATCCAAAGCAGGGGTTCTGAGCCTTTGGTATGCGTACCACTGAAATTACGTGAGCTACAGTCGGGTGATATATAAAAGGTTGGCAAATAAGATAAATTAACATTTATTTTACAAACTTTTAAAAAATAACAGCTCTGCTATAACCAAATGAAAAAATTATATTTTGTATTACCATAAAAATTTTGTATGATACTGTAAAAAAATAATACGAAAGGCAATTTTAATCCTACGGAATGACAGAGCGCAACTCGAATATATTTGATCAGACAATGCAATATATTTTGTCGTTTATATAGTTGCAAGAGAACTTTTTTGCCATGAAATACTTTCAAATCATTCGATGAAATCTTTCCTTTTGAAACATTATTTTAACACCAAGCATGGTGGTTTGAAACACAAATAGTGAAATATTTTCAGAGAAAACTATCAGATTTGTCATCAAGGAAAAACACATTACCTCATTTGCAAGATATAAAATGAAGGTTCTGGAGGCACCTTATGAAGTCAGTTTATGAATAGCTAAGATGGAGAAAACTATGGAAGAATCAATAACTACCATCAATTACAGCTATGGTTAAAATAATGCTGAGGAACAAAATCAGCAAAACAACTTGAAGTGATTCCATTATCCAATAACACCATATCCCGGTTTGCCTGCAAATGTTAAGTAGTAGTCAATAGAAAAAATTCTCTCTAGTGAACATTTTTCCATACAATTAGATGAAATTACTGGCGTGAACATGGTCCATCTTCTTACTTAAGATTTATAGACGGTGAAACAGTGAAAGAAAATTTCTTGTTTTGTGCACCACTGTCTGCTGGAAAAACCTCAAATGAAATATTTTCAAAATTAGCCAAATTATGAAAATTAATGATATAGAATGGAATAAATGTGTTCGTGTTTATTCTGATACAGCAAATACAATGACCGAAAAATACTGGAAAAATCTTTGTTGCAAATTAAAGAAGTATCCCAAAAGCAAAATTTGTAAATGGCATCATCCATCCTGAGGTTTTAGCCGCAAGAACGACGCCTGTTGCTCTAAAATCGAAATGTGAAAGTAGAGCTATGAACTCACTATTACTTTCCAATTTGTGAAATGAGATAGGTGCTGAATATGATTCTCTTTTACTTCACACTAAAGTTTAGCGACTGTCGAGGGGAATGTATTGAGCTGTTTGTTAGAACTTCGTTAAATGTGCAGGTTTTTCTTTCAGACTACAATTATTTCACTGATGAGCTTGCTGGTTGGCTTATTTTGCCACTTCAACCAGATGAACAAGAGTTTGCAGGATGCTCTATTCCATATTCTTGAAATAGGATAAAATTGCGGCTCTTAAGAAACATGATAATAAAAATCAATATTGGAAATATGTCTTTCTATTGTTGGATGTTTTCTTAAGTGAAAATGACATTACTCTTCAATGTGAACTGGCAATTAATATTAAGGAACACCTTGGGAGTCTTGTCTCTGATTTCAATGTTTACTTCCCTGAAAACCAAGGCTCAGAACTATGGATTAGATACCCGTTTTCTATTGCTGGCCCCTTACCTTCCGAGAAAGACGAATTGATCGAGATATCATGTGACTGAATTCTCAGGCAAATGATCAAGAAGAAGGATTTAACAGATTTTTGGCTCTCAAGAGATAGGAATATTCAAATATAAATAGCTAATTTCAAATATTACATACAAGAAATAACTAAATAAATCACTGGCATTGTTGTAAATGTCGAGAAAAGTTTATTTTGACCATGTACCAAAAAGCACGAATTTCCTCTTGAAATTTGCATACTAGTACATATATAATATCCTGAGTTGAATGTAATGATACGTCACTGGAAAAGATTGGGAACCCCTGCTCTAAAAGAATTTGTGACATAGCCCGTACAACCGAACTATCATTTTCTTGGAAATGTTTCGTGAACGAACAACTTTTGTGGGATGCGGTTCGTCTTGGAACACCCAACCACCGGACTGTTGTTTAGTTTCCGGCTCATATGAATATATCCAAGTTTCGTCACCTGTTACGAGTTGTATGCCGATTTTACAGTTCCTCGGTGAAATTTTTTGAGCATTTCATTACACCAATCGACACGATCCTTTTTGTTTTTATGAGCTTCGACCATATTATTCGGAATCCATTGGGAGCAGATCATTTTCACAGCTAAATATTCATGCAAAATCGAATGTACTGCAGTCTTCAATGTGCTTAAGGATGCCTCTATCCCACTATAAATTACATTTCTTCATTCATGTTGCGCACAGCATCGAAGTTTTTGGAATGACAACCGATTTTAGTAGACCTTCACGAAATTCATCTCTGACGGACGCACGACCACGACGAAATTCTGCAAACCAAATGTAAATAATCTTTTCTGATGGTGATGCATTACCAAAAGTTGAACGAACTATTCTAGGCATTGCTGTTGAGTTAAGCCTTTATTAAAACCGTAAAAATATATATAAAAATCATTCAACAATAACCTTCGAGTGAAATTTTCATTTTTTCGAAAATTACTTTGTTTAAACGCTCGCAGTAAACAAACTACTCGGTCAGTTTCTAAGCTGCAACTATTTTTTCACAATAACAAATGTCAATTGTTTAGAAAATAGTAATGACAAAACTGAATAGCGCCACCTAGTAGTCGTTTGTCACAACTTAAAAGGTAACCTTCGTATTGCCATATCCATTTACATACACTATAACCCCAAAGAGTGGAGGTTGTTCATTAGATTTATATCATAAAAGTCTTGAAGGCGTTGTGCTTCATAATGGAAACATCCATTCCTTCATTCCTATTGTCCACCTTATTACTTTAAAGGAGATATGCGAATGTAAAACATTTGGTGCGAAAACTGCAATATGAAATCCACAAGTGGTCTGTCTGTGGAGAAGTTAAAATGCTTAGATCATTACTTGATCAGCAGGGAGTTTCGCTAAATGTCCTTGTTTCCTGTGTGAATTGGATGCCAGAGCTAAGTCAGAAAACACTGGGAAAGGGAACAGTGGCAGGTAGGACTAATTTTACGCGGGATGAAAAGATGCATAAAGAGTGAGCCTTTAATCGATCCCTCAAAAATATTTTGCCACCTCTGCATGTGAAATTAAGTTTAATGAAAAACATTTTAAAAACCCTTGAAAAGGATAGTGAATGCTTTCAATCACCTTGTATTAAATGTCCCTCATTAACCTATAAAAATTAAAACTGCTATATTTTTTGGGTCATAAATTCGAAACTTGATGAAAAAACAGTTCGAGAATACTATGCATGGAAATTCAACGTATGCCTGGGTTGCGTTCAGCTACGTTTTTAATTTCTTGGAAATAAAACGAACCCAAATTAGGTTAAATTAATGAAAATAATGTTACAAAGTTTCAAAAATATTGGTGACAATTTGAGTGTCGAAGTACATACCATCTAAATTACTTTTGATAATTTAGCAGATTTTAGTGAGGAACAAGGTGAAAGAGTTCATCAAGATATAAAAAAATATGGAAATAAGGTATCAAGTGGATGTTAATACATGGTGACTATTAAAATACTGGCTGTTAAAAGGTGACTGCTCTGAATTCCAGCAGGTCAAAAGGAAGGAAATGTTAAATTGTAATAGTGAGGTAGTATTGTGCATGTGCTTTTAGTAGTTAAACAGCAAATTGTAGCAGGTATTTTCCTCACAAAATACTTGTGGAAAATAATTTTTAAGGCATTTCACAAATCTATAATTTTATTTTAGATAGCAATTAATTTAGTTATCTAATTAACATTTTTATGTTTTGTATGAAAACCTAATGTGCAGTGAAAAATTAAATTGGAGATTATTTTGGAATTTAATTCAAAAATCATTAGGAACCGCATATCAGATGCAATATAGCAGAAAAGTTGTAAAATACAGACCAGTGCTGTTTATAACAAAATAGTTAAAAAGAAACCAATTAATTTAATTTATTAACCTGGAATAAATTAACAAAATCTAATTTAAATACACGTCAAAATAATTTTACACATGCTACATTCCAGTTAACTTAATTAAATACATGTCATATATCTAAAACGCGTCAATCTAGTTAAATACACGTCATCCTAGTTACATATGTCAAGTTAATTAAATATGTATCAACTTAATTTTACACATATTAACTTATTTAATTACATTTACAAAATAATTATTTTATAAACATAATATCAACATATTTAGGCCTAGACACATCCGTTTAAATAATGCTATAAACAAGTTATGCGAAGTTAGTCAAACTAAATACCATATACAATATTTCAAGTAGTCCGGGAAAAACTAATTATATTCATATCTACTTATGTCAAGGAAATATTTCTACACGTACAATTTTAGATTACTTTTAAATAGTGTCAGAGAAGGACAGCCGCTAAAGAAAACTTCAGGTAATTCATTTCAGTCAATTATGGTTTTATTTACAAAAGAGAATATTCGTTTTCTGTTGCCCACAATTGCTTTTAAAACTATGATCGTTCCTGCTATGGTTTGTTGGTTTTTATAACCTATTTTGATATCCCTCCATGCATTTTGTTCTGTATACGCTTTGTGTAATGATTTTATCTTCACTTTTTACGTCTCTCTGCTGTTAATTCCCAACCTAATGCTTATACATTCCTGTTTCCATGTTCATTTTTTTTATTGCATTTTATGGATTTTGCTAATCTATCCTGGCTTTTTTCCTAGAATATTTATTTGATATACCTTGTATGGGTCCCATCAAGCGGATCCATACTGTATTAAGGGACGAACTAGTGATAAATAGGCTATTTCTTTTATTTTGGACGGTTTTATTTATTTTTTTTAATTCTCATAACAAACTACTAGGCCCTCCATGCAAGTTTAGAACTTAAATAAACTTCTAAATATTTACAGCAGTTTTCCTATGGAATTTTCACTTCATCCAGTTTATAATTAACATTAATTCCTTCTTGGCTTTAACAAAATGTTACTGCCTTACTCTTAGAACCATTTATTTTCATCCTCTATTTAAGTGCCCAATTGAACTTATTATCGCTTTGTAAAATGTTCATATAGGAACAGTCGTTAATTTTTCTATATACAATACATAATATTAGTTTTAACTTAAAATATAATGAAAATGGTGGCCCAAAACGCTACCATGTGTAGCTCCTGATGTCACCTTCCAGATAATTTCCTGACCTCTCTGGGTCCGTTCTTCTAAAAAAGTCTTAATTCAAAATACAATCTTTCATCTATTGAAAGTCCATCGAATTTATCTACTAGTAAGTGATGCGGTATTGAATCAAAAGTTTTGAAAAATTAATTACTACTTCATCAAACCTACCTCCTACATTTATCTCTTCAGTTAGCTCGTGAACTTGTGAAATAATTTGGCTATCGCAAGAAAACCCTTCCCTGAAACCGTGTGGCGATATGATAGCCAGTCTTTGTAATTAAGGACACTGCGGATATATTGACATATTAATGTTCATAATTTTAAATAGACAGATGAACGACGAAAGCGGGCTTCCAGACTTCCGGTAGGCTAGAATGATTTAGAAAAAGGTTGAATAAGATTATAAGCTTCCAAATGATAATCTCTCCCCTAGCTTCAAGACTTACATACTATACCATTAGGACTCGGTCACTTCCGTATTTTTTTTTTTTTTGACTTTTTAAATTTTTTCTCTAACTCTTTTTGCTGACATTTCCAAAAGTATTTTTTTTTTCCTTTTTTGCTAGTGTGACCATTTGTTTTATTATTATTATTATTATTATTATTATTATTGTTGTTGTTGTTGTTATTATATTATTGTTATTATTGTTGTTATTATTATATATGTTTTTTCTCTTTTTATCACTCAACAGTGTCATTTCCTCGTCCTTTCCCCTTCTCCGCCATACTTAATTTAAAACCTACTTCAATTTTCATTACAAAATTGCATAATATTGCATTTAGTATTTTGAAGCAGAAATGATTGTCTTGAGAATTCCTATAATAATAATAATAATAATAATAATAATAATAATAATAATAATAATAATAATAATAATAATAATAATATATTTCAGGTATTGTTTAACAAGGTCAAGAATGACATAATAATCAAAGGTATCAATATTACAATTATGATCAGGATTTTAATATTATACTAGTTAGTGTGTATGTATATAAGTATATATGTCTTTTTGCTCAATCAGTAATATTCAGGCAAGGGTTACATTTCTGCAGATCTGTCAAAAAGGTAGATTGTATAACAATAGGGCATGCTGATCATCTGTCGGTAAGGTTAGGAAATGAGAACAACAGCCTCGCCTCGAAAGAAGATAGTCTTTTGTCAAGGCTAGACCCATTTTACGTTTCAAATCCTCCCAGACAGGTCTGCCGATTCCAGACACAAAATGTTTTATTATACTTTAAAGTGGACGTAGCAAGAAATGTGATTTCAATCGGGTAATTGTACTTTTCATATTCAAAAGAAACTTCGCATCTGGAAACAGGTGCCTTAAAAGAGACCAAAATTTAAACTTTTTGCGACAGTTTCAAAGGGATGCCGCTTATATACAATTAGTAAAGCACAAAAGGATAAAACACTAAAAAAAGTCACAGAGTCTGCTTTACTAATTATTGATAATTTAGTTACTTGTTATTTTTCTTTTATAAAAAAAAACATATATATGGTCGAAGCGTTCCTTATCACAAAACTTCAATGTGAAACTTCTGAGTTTCAAAAAATTGAAAAAGGTATCAGAGAACAAAGACTTCAACCAATAAAAATCGATCAAAATTGGACGAATGAGAGTGAATAGGGAATATTGAAGATAACATGTAATAGCCAGCAGAAGGTTAAAGTTGAGTCCATTTCTAGAATATTTGAAGAAATAAAGTTCGCGGGGGCGGAGCGAAATCACATAATAGATTTTATATCAAACGTAAGATGTAAGTTTTTGGAGGAACATGCAATACAATATAAAGAAATACAGTAACGGAATAGTGCGGGCGTCACGACACCCAGTAGTCGCTCCTGTTGGTATAGTGGTAACCATACTTACCTTCTAAACCCAAGATCGCGAGTTCGAACCCGGCTAGGATCGATGGATGGAATCCAAGTATGACATCCTTCGGAAGGGAAGTAAAGCCGTGGGTCCCGTATTGTACGTTTACGGCATGATAAAAAACCTCAAGCCTGAAAGAAGAGGCCTCTGAGCAAAATTTGTCGACCGTTTCACGCCTTAATAGAATGGAACGTTGATGACTTGAGTTGTTAAAGAGCGTCCTTAAATAAACAAAGTATAAAAAAACTACATCGAGTACAGGACCGAGCAGTATACTATAGTGATATTAATAAGGCAGTCAATAGTTGAAAAATATCATACTACAGTTAATGAAAGAAATACGTCGTCATTAAGATAATATACGAGTCTCATTAAATCAGTGTTAAAGTTACGACAGTCAGATTATTCTTATTGTAAAACACTTATATGAAGTGATCAGTGTTA
This sequence comes from Metallyticus violacea, assembly GCA_030762175.1. Taxonomy (NCBI): domain Eukaryota; kingdom Metazoa; phylum Arthropoda; class Insecta; order Mantodea; family Metallyticidae; genus Metallyticus; species Metallyticus violacea. Next base: position 70,740,682 of record CM060835.1, read on the forward strand.
TAAGAAAGTGTTACATTAAAATTATAGGCGACAGTCAAGCGCGAATTTGTTACAGAGGAGTGCAGACGTGAATAGTGTAATTAAATCTTTCAGTGATGAACTTGAGCCTGAGGGCAACTATATAGTAAATACAAATCCAGATTTGTCATCACATGACTGACGCTCAGAACTTCAATTGTCCAATAAATTAAATATTCAACTTGAGCCCCGAAGTGTATTATTCCAGTGAAGAACCTCCTTCCTTTCCTAATGACTCCATGTCATTCCCCTTTGCTTTGGAACCAGAGAAATAGGAAACGTCGAACTCCAGACTTCAAGAGCCGAGGCAGCACAAGAACATCATCATCTAATAATCTAATAAAAATAATCAATATTAAAAATAGTCTATAAATTTAATCTCTGTATATATTAATTCCCACCAAAATCACCATTTCCACTTTGTTCCAGGAAATTTTCTTGCACTTTTTCATTTTCTTCCATTTTTGTTCTTTATTTTTTTCACACTCCAGTTCTTTAGTCAATCCAATATATTTAACTGAATAACAGTGTTCTGTACGCTTATTACATGCATTCATAGAGTTTGCTTTAACAAACGGATGTGTTGAGTATATACTCTAGACCGGGGTTTATTTTTATTCTTTTACGAGAAACAATTTTGCCTGTGCTAAAAAAATTATGTCCTTAAATTCATTCCTGAAATTTTTCTCCATTACTTAAAAATCATCATTTTTTATAATTGAAATCCTATACTACTAATGGATTTGCCCTTGGTTATTTCTAATTTTCCAACGGACCTCTAAGAGAACACATTATAATCGCTAATTTTCTGTAGTACTTTGCAGATGATGTAAAGTGACACCGGTTTGACTAGATGTATATCTAACATAGCACTGCCCTGGGTAGGACCAGGGTAAACCCATTTCTCCAAAACCAGCTCATTTATTATTGCTTGAAGTTCCGAAATTATGCCCCACAGACCATTCCAGTTTACCGTAGATAGGTTTAAATCGCCGGAAATTATCATCTGTTGAATTAATTATAATTATAATTTGTTTAAAGTTAAATAATTTAATTTCTTAGGCGGTCGGTAACATGCTAATACATCTAATGTTTCCTGCTCATTTTTATCTGCCCTTGTAACATTTCAGCTTCGTAATGTACACAAAAGAGCTTGTTGTTTATTTCTAGCTTAGTATAGTACAAACAAATATGCTCCTTTCAAATTACCCGAGTCTCTTCTATAAACTCTTGCAGTTTATTCCAAAAGTTTCCACGTCGTTATATAATTCCAGAGCCACGATTTCTTATCGATTATCATATCAGTGCTGTACACTTCAATTAAAGTCAAAATTCAATCAATTATTCAATATACTACGGTAATAAAAATGCAGTAATCTCTTGGTTCTTTACATTAACGTTTCCTGTATCATCAATCTCCTCGATGCTTTGATGTCACCAATCTCCACTTCCCCAGCTGACGAATGACGCCGCTACTCGCAAAAAGAGTGAGCCCAGAGATGATCGGCACTTCCCAGGTGCCTTTCTTCAACCAGGGGTTTGAATGTATATAAAGTAGCCTTAGGTAATCTGTCTCTTCAGTAACGAGTAGTATATTATATAACCTGAAAGTACATGTTTTTGAGCAGCTTGTTGGTGTAAATTATGACGCTGCCGTACGGTCATCGATAGTATGAGATATGTCCGCAGGTGTGCTTCAGGAGCAAGAACGTTTGTCAGAAGAAAGAGAGGAAGACGATATCATTCCGCCTAACCCCAGGAAAGTTTAACCACTTTCGACAAGTTAGAACGTTTTTCTGCAAAAGCTAAAACAGCCACTAGATTTCAGAAGCTATGGTTACAGTTTGCCGTGAAATTTTCAGTCTTTCTTTCCCTTGTGCTATAGCAAAGTGTCTTTACAACTGCTTTACTTACAGTCTCTTAAATTATAGTTTACCTTAAAGCGGGTTTCTATGGCAGCCCCACGTTGGGCGCTAAATAAAAGGTGGTTTAGAGGTGGGTGTTGTTGGCCCCACGTTGGGCGCATAATTTAGGAAGCTGTTTAAGTAGGTTCCGGCTTTTGGTTCAGGTTGAGTACTAATATTGAAGCGATTTGTTGTCGACGTCGAGTGGCCTCACGTTGTGATGCCAATTTTGAAGCGATTTGTTAAATTGATTGATATTGTGATTTTTCTTTTGCAAGAACAATGAGCCTGTCGAACAGTTTGTCTTTAACAAATGAAATTAGAGTAAATATCGCTTTATCCAGATGTTTCACCCGTTTTCCTTACATGTGTGTGTGCGTGTGTGCGTGTGTGTGTACGTGTATGGTATTGGTGTTTAGTCCCACATGCAACCTGTGACAGTAAGCCCAGAATTTTGCATTATTCACGTAGTTTTCCTGGAAGTATGAAGCAAACTCAAGGTGTCAGGGTCACATTTAAATTTTATTTATTGCAGTAGAAAGCATTATCTCAAATGAGGCGGCATCTCTCTGAACCAGTAATGTTCTTACAATTTTGTAAACATCTGCTTGGTTTTGTTGGATTTGAATTTGTATATATTTTTCCTCCAGGCTCTGTCTGTGTGTCGTGCAATGATTCTCATTGTTTCTGCTTCCATTATTGAAATTCATGCATTTTAGAAGGACTCTGCTAAATCTGACATAAAAATTCGAACTAACACAAGGCGTTCGGTTTTCTCCGCTATCACCGCTGCCGTTCGTGAAAGGAGGCGTGACTTTTCCAGAGGATGCTCTCTCTGTAACGTTAAGTTATGCTTTCCTTAGCCGCGCATGCACACACTCTCGTTTTCCTTACATACATATAGACTTCCAACCGTCATTTATGCATCTTAAGGAACTTAATCTTAATTTACCCAAATTGTATCCCCATATATGTCACAAAATTATATAAGAATTTAAATGCTCATCTGCCATTCAGCAATCTGAAGAAATGTCCCAAGGATTTCATTTGTGTCAACCTAAAATCAAAATATTCTAGAGCTCATATTTGAATAAGTGACGCCAGCACATTGGGACGTTACTCAAATCTGGCTCTCGGTGGCGCTGTCACATTGTTCCAAGGATGCAAGTTGTACAAGTATAGTAATGCACATACTGGTACATGCTAAAAAGTGTTGGACAACGAGCAAAATAAGAGTACTAGGACATAACATGTTCCCTGTGTTCATTTGATGCAACACTTCGTCGATTTTAGGCATAATGAAGAATTTAAAGTTTCCAGAAAAAGTAGATAGCTGCAAGTAACTCACATGCAGCATTTAAGTAATTACCAACCGTTTCTTCTTAAAATGCCAGTATCTACAACAGAAGGCAATCTAGGGAAATCCTGCAACGAACTTAAAAGTAGCGGATGCCTGTAAGCGCTGAATTATTGCTGAAAGTCTGACGTCACTCCCGCAGCGAAATTAAAAGAAAAGGACAAGCAAAAACAGCTGGGATGTAGAAGAAACCAGTTAAGAAGATGCGGCTTAGTAACAAAGTTTGTAGCGAAAACAGGGGACAGGCTTAAAATATGTGTTTAGTTTGATTGTTCCTTTGCAGTGAGATCCATAGCGTGTCTCTTCCTTATTGTCCTCTGGAAAACTGCTTTAAATAGGTCTGCATGATTTATGTTGCAATTTCTCAGCAGCAAGCTGCTACGTTCTTCATATTCCTGTTAGAACGCACTGCAGATAACTGTGCTACATATTTTCAAAGCAATATCTCTAATTTTAGAGAATTTAAAAAAGTAGAATAGTGGTCCAACTATTTTCCAGTCATGGAATAGTTTATTCCCAAGAATGTGTCAAAATATTTTTAAAATTTATAACAGTTATTGTTATTAATGCGAAAACCATCATTAAAGACTCCAAAACACAAGCACAAAGTTATAAATTTATATAATATATTTTATACTCATTGCGATCAGTGATGCTTTCCCCCGCGGCGCGGGGTTTTCCCATGGGCAAGCCCCCACTCGTTTGTTCCCTGCTTGCTTACATGTTGTCCTTGCTGACTTTTGCAGTCAAAGCGCAGATGTTCCCGGGTGTGAGCTTTGTTGCCCGTGTTATTAATTCAACAATATACATTAAGTGTATTAGGTTTCGTGTGTTTACAACAGCACAGCGTGTCTTTATGTACGATTAAATTATAGACTTTTTTTAGCATACTGTTCATTCTATTACTTATGTGAGTGCCTAACTCCTTTTTCAGATAATAATTAACCGACAGGTAGCGTGATCATGCATTTTTTTCCAACAGGACTCTGCCCCTGCTCACACTGCGAATTATTCCATGAGAATAATTCACAATGTGCTACCACAAGACAGAGCTATTAGTAGGAATTTGTCGCTCCCATGTCCCCCAATTTAATAGCCTACGATTATTATCTATGGGATAAATTGAAAAGTTACAAGATTCAAGAACTTAAAGATAATATTCATCCGGATTTCTCAAAATGAACTGCAGTGAATGATGAATAATTTCCTTAAGAGATGTCAAATGTGTGGCTAACGAGCGGTACATTCGCTTATAGGCAAAACACTCCGGGGGAAAATAAAATTGAGCACGTATATGCTTGAAGTACTTAAACGTATGATTAATACAGAACAAGTCAACCGTAACAAGTTGATGTTCGTACAAGCTTTGCTAACTCGGGACTGACGCATTTTAAAGAAACAAAAGTACGAGAAAAGAAATGGTCCCGTTATGAATTATCAAGTTTTGTTCTTTTGTGTACATTCACCTGGATACTGAGGACTGGTTTGTTCATAGAATGCAAAGCTCCGCAGTTCTTGGCATTGGAAACAATGCAACCAGAAGGAAGGAAAGATGGAATTTGACTTGAATTCACAATTCCGTTTTTTGCTCACTGTACTTTATCACATATGTACTAGATTCAATACTATATTTATTTTTAAATTTTTAAGATAAATAACAAACCCTTCCAGGGCCTTAGAAAAAACGCGGAGGAAGGTGCGGCATTAGACCACATAAATGTAGAGGGTGGTATTGTTTTCCAAATGAGAGTCGTTTGAAAAGTTTGATAAATGTACATTTTTTTAAATATCAGTTTTATTTCTCAATAGTCTCTCCCTATCAAGCATGATAAATTTAGCCTAGCGAATTTTTCACCTCGTGGAAAAAAAAGATTTCGATTGCGCATTTAAAATCCTCGCTGAACGAACTTTCCTTGGGATCAGAAAGAAATCACTAGGGACTAAGTGGAAAATAAGATGGGTGAGGCCCATTTCTTGTACTTTTTTCCTTGTGACTCTTGATATTTATGAGGGCGCATTGTCATGGTGAAGGAGCATATTTCTATGCACTAATCTTAACCGATTTTCTTTTAAATCATCTTTCAATGATCTGATAATGCAGCACAATAGATTATGTGAATGCTTCTCGTTTTCACAAGTAAGCTGTCAAAGTTATCTCATATGTATCATACCTATTTCACTCAGCGATCTTTCATTACGATATCAAGCCCTTTTCATTGATGCCCTTTGTGATTAACTATACTGAACGTTCAAGACATGCTTTATCTACTGTGCACGTAAGGCGACTTTTAAACGGATAAATTGTCTTCAAGTATTGGTGCAGGATTCTTATGAACATTATTTAATTCGGTTTTGATCTGTGCGATGTTTTTACGATGGATGCGACAGTGGTTATTCAGAAGATTGTCAAACGTTAATTACGCGTCGCATCACTTTTGTCAGATATCTTTACAAAAATTATACCTATCAACAACGGCAATATTTAAAGAATTTTTGCAAACTTTTATGAAAATTTACCGCACTTATCTTACGAAACTCGTACATGTATTTGAACAGAGCAAAGATCATTTAGATTGTATAGCGTGCTCGGGACAATTTAGCTATAAGTTTGAGGAGACCTCTATTTTTATTCTATTCCGGAAAGAGGGAAACGAGCCACGAGATGAAAAATGTTTAAATAAAATTATCTTTGGACTTATTCATGAATTTATACTGATTTCTTTATATTAATTCCTTTCGTCCCAATTTTCTTAATATCTTAAACACTTGGTGCCACATCTGGGCTATAGGAGCGCTGAACGACTCTCGTGAATAACGAACAATCACGTCATTCTCAATGCGTTGATCCGATGCAATTAATCAATGCTACTCTGGCAATTTATTGGTCCTGCAGGAATGTACCGATGAAAGTCCTTTTCTGAAATATAAATATTGTGCAACTTTCATTGTATTATTATTATTATTATTATTATTATTATTATTATTATTATTATCCAAACGCCAGTCATAAAAATATCAAATATTGCAACCACATAACAGATTACAAATATTTGCTTTCCGGAAATTACCAGTGCAAGTTCCTCGATATTGCAATTGTCATACTTCAGCGAACCTGGTCAATATCATTAAAATATGGGACAAACCTTCATAACTTTGCTCCATTCTACCGAGTTCCAAGTATTTGATGTTATTGCTTTCACCTAAAGAGTAAAACAATGCCACGAGATTATTCTCACTTCCACGCCCGATTTCTGTTGTACTAAAAGAGATTGCAGAGACGTGACAACGTTGTTTTCCTGAGCAAACTCTGATACGCCTCAATCCTCACGCGTATCCCTGGATAGTAATAATCTCCGTTACAGGAAAAACGAACTTCATAGATTGTCCCCTACTATGCATAGTATTAATAGCTCTCTCTTTCGTGTACTTAGGGAAGTACATCTAGCTATCATTTTCGCGAACTTTAAGTGACTGCATTCTTCAGCTTCTGTTCTTTGTCCATTAATAACTTCAATAACCGGGAATATTTTTATCGTGTCGTGTTGTTTTCTGTTATGAGCTAATATGCTTGTGCTTTATGGGGCTTTTTTTTTAATTTTATTTACGGACGCTCTTTAACATCTCAGGTCATCAGCGTCCCATTCTATTAAGGCGTGAAACGGCCGATAAATTTTGCTCAGAGGCCTCTTCTTTCAAGCTTGAGGTGTTTATCGTTCCGTAAATGTAAATGACACGGGACCCACGGCTTTACTTCCCTTCCGAAGGAAGTCATACTTAGGGTTTTTACGCCGCGAAAAATCCATCCACCCTGGCCGGATTTGAACCCGCGATCTTGGGGTTAGAAGGCAAGTATGGTTACCACTGCACCACCAGGGCTGACTTTATGGCGCATGTTATTTACTACGACGCAAGGAGTCTTCGGTTAAAACATATCGTAAAGTGCTAACAATAGCTATAGAGTTAATCGTTAATTTTAGCATTCGAACAATAAAAATAGTCATCCGAATTCATATTTTGCAAATCTTTCAGCTATTCATATTAACATATTTTTTTTTAGTTTTTGTTTCGCAAGAATGAAGAGCGATATTCGGCAATCTTTTAGTGATCAGTGTTGGTAATATCACGTGAACAGAGTGCAAACTGTGACTTTAGACCAGTTGAATTAACAATCGAATCAAAATTGGATATTTTCAGTTTCGAGACGTGAGGTAATCCCGGCAATATCCGATAGTTTACAGTTTGACGGCGGTAAATGTTTTCGTAAGTTTTCCAATTTTTAAAAAAAGTCACTTCATATACTGGGAAAACCAAGTCAAGCCAAGAATAATGGCGTGAATATATTACATTTTATTACAGTTCAGAATAATAAAGAGATATTGTGAGGTTTACACAATTTCTGTTTAAAGTATCAGCTCACAATGGCGGTGTGACTTTTTTTTTTTCACTAATATAGTGAGATTCTTTCAGTAACGGATTGCTTAAATGAGAAGTGCAGCCACCGCAACTGGAAAAATGGCGCTAGAGTCGCTGTGCGTAAAGTGTTATTTTCATGTTAGTGATTCTATTGTAACTGAAATCATTAAATAACAGTATTTAATGCTTCTCTGCCGCAACACGATTGTAAGTATATTTTCATTTTATTTGCCTTATCACTTCTCTGCAAGCATCTCACAAGTGTCGTACGTAAAAATCCATTCTTCAAGATCCTATTAATGTAGCGAAATAACCAATAAACAACAAAGAACAAGCTGACAAGGATAACTATAGGCTGCTATGTATACATGAATTATACGGCATTAACGTCTGCCATTTCCCAATTCGCAGCCACGCTCTGCCATCCCGTAACTCAAATAACCTCACTGCACAAACATAGTGGATTAACAAAAGAAACAAAATTATCTATGGCACTATAACCCGAGATCGTGTCATGGCCTGCCGCAGCGACATCTGCTTCCTCTACCTCCGTCTTATGACTTCATTGATAGAGGGCAGTATTGCGGGGGAGCGTGTGATTATGTGGACGCCATCTCTCCATTTGTCAGCAAGGCTGATGGACCCCGTTCCAGACTTCCCTAACTTAGTAAAATTCCTAAGTATTTGCCGGGAATCGAACCTGGGTCCTCCGGAAAAGGTTTCAGAGTTTTCATATTTCAGAATACGTTAACCATACATAGAAAATTAAACAAAGTTACATCTTTTAGGAAAGGAAATAAGAAAATCTTTTCTAGCAAGTGTATATAACGCAGGATTATCCACTATCTCTATATAAAATGAAATGAAAAGAAAAGCTTTCAATTTGCATATAGACTTGATTCCGAGTATAGTTCGAGAAAAAGAAAAAGTATCAATAAAGTAAATATGCTTTTGAATGGTGGCAATATTATCAAACATATTATGCATTCATTATTTCTATGATCTGTTACCCGAACAAAAGAGTATTCCAATATGCTTACTCTAATTAGTTGGGATATTCGATGCTCTGTTATATAATTCTATTGCAATAGAATTAAGAATAAGAATCGGATATCCAAAAGTGCAATCTCCAGCCTCGGGACAGAAATAAATCCAGAAAAAAGACTTGTAATGATTAGTTTTCCCTCTTCGCTTTGTGTTTGAAGCTCGAGAGATGAGCGCATGTTTGCGTTACGTTAATGATGTTGTATAAAGACTGAAATAGAATACAGAGAAGAAATGCGTATAATCATTAGCATATTAGGATATCATTTTCCACCCTGTTTTCCTTTCTTCGTATGTTACAGTTGAAGGAAGACGTTCTAAGACATATTCCTTTGTTTTGATTCTCCTGAACGTTAGCTCGGCATAACGAATCAACTGGATAACTTGAATTTGTTTCTGTTCCATGAAACTTTCTCGTAAATCCCTCTAAACCTCCCTTTATCCTGAATTCTCAGTTAAAATGCAATATATTCGTTATTCATGTTATGCCCATGTAAGAAAAAGAAATGTGATATGTTTACAAATGAATAGAAAGTGTACAGTGTAATCATTAAAAATTTTCAGATATATATTAATTATAAAATAATTAGGGTAGGGCTATGTGTTCAGGACAGCCAGAGGAAGCCTTCCTGCATATGCGCAAAGTCAGTTTTTCTTGTAGGAGTTTTGTATTGTGTTCTAATGACCGCGCCTGCCTATTCTTTACTTCTGTGCAGTTTATCAGCAAAGAATGGCATCAATTAGATGTCAGCTACTAAAGAGTTCAAATTTACAAGATAAGACGGTGTGTAAGATTAACGGGACATGATCTTAAAGAAGATGGAAAGTATTCTACGAAAGTGTGAGATTCTTAGAAAAGTACCTTCAAGGAATTGAAATCCACCGTGCTAGTTAAACTATCCTTTGTAATATTCAACACCTTGATACTTCTGCAAATATCTCTAGTGTTGATATTTATATTTATTTGTTAGTTTATGCGACAGGTATAAAAACCACCATCTCTTGTGTAAGTCCTGGTGGTCTAGTGATAACCACTCTTGCCTCGTGGACCCAAGATCGTGAGTTCAATCTTGGCCAGGATCGATGAATTTTTAAGCGTAAAAATTCATCTTTCGGATGGGAAGTGAAGTCATGGGTTGAGTGCATCAAGCCCAAAAAAGAGGCCTCTGAGCAAAATTTACTGGCCGTTTCACGCCCTTAATTGAATAGTACACTGATAACCTCAGATGTTAAAGATCTTCCGTAAATAAACCAAATAAACGCAATTATTTCTTGTCTGTAAAAGTTTTGTATATGTTTAAAGTCTACTTCTGTGATTATAATAAATGCTCTTCATAAATAAGGTGAAATATGATTATTTTCTGAGGAAATTTTCTTTATAGTAACGTTATATTGCAAAAAAATGGAGGAAAAAGTCTTAAGTTTCTTTCGAAAGCAAATCATCTGTATGTATGTCAACCCTGGTGGTGTAATGGTCAACCCAAGATAGCGGATTCAATCCCAGTCAGAGTCGTCGGGAGTAAAAATTCTAAGTATGGCTTCCTTCGGAAGAGAAGTAAAGCTATGGGTTCCATGTCGTAGATTTACGGCATGTTAAAGAACCTCAAGCCTGAAAGAAGAGGCCTCTGAGCAAAATTTATCGGCCGTTTCCCGTCCTGAATATAATGGGATGCTAGTGATGAGATGTTAAAGGGGGCACGTAAATGAACCAATTATCTCTTGCTGGGAAACGTTTTGCATATTTTATATTTTTCTCTTCTACTCCTGTTATTACAATAAATGCTCTTCAAAAAAATAGTAAAATATGCCATTGTTTTCTGTGGAAATTTAGTTGATAGTAACAAAATTTTATATTGAAAAAATGGAGAAGAAAAGTCTAACGTTTATTTTGAATGCAAATTATCTTCATTATAGCTTCACCTATTTCCGTTATACAAGAAAATAAATCGAAATGTATAAAGTACTAAATTCAATAATAGACGAAATAGAAGTTTTACATACCACCAGCAACTTTGTAATATTATCAAAAGTAGATCATTACAAATTATTAAAGTAAGTTTTTAATATTTTGCATAATCGTATTAAAGTTTTATCTATTAAACAAGTTTTACATTGGATATCCTTTTAGGAATTATTTTTGTAATGAGGTATTTTATTCTGTAAAATGTTTTTAAATGCATAAAAATGTTTAAAAAATGTGTACTTTCAATGATAATGGTCATTATATTTATTATTATAATTACATTATCATTATAGTTTCTATAATTTGACTGCATACATTTTCATATATTTATAGAAAGTTATATAAACCACAATAAAATGTTCTTAATGCCAATATTACAGTTAAAACTTTATATTTTCAAGGAGAGGTTTACTCCATAAATATAAAAACAAAATATTTAGGATAGGAATATTATTATTCGCAGATCTAAAACATACAAAAACAACTGTGTTAACTTTTAAAATTACAAGATGTGAAAAGACTGTAGATAATTGATAGAAAACTAAAAACAACAACTAATATCTATAAATTTATATTCGATTTTAACATAAATTTATTATTTAGTTTTCTTCCCCCCCCCCCCAAGTGTTCAAAATACACACTTTCAGCAGCCATTTTGAGGGTTGTGTTGCGCTTTCCCATGTTGCAACTATCTGCTATATATGCTGATGATCTAGTTTAAAGTATTGGCGAAGAGTTTAATCGTTATCAATAGGCCTAGAATACACAATGAACTTTAAATGAACCTATTTGTAAAAATCTGATGTACTGACTTCAGGTGACCATCACCGCACGATCTGCCTGCGTATTTGCATGTATAAATCACTGACCTAGAAGCGCTTTAAAAATGAGGCAGTTCCCATTATGCATGAATCACATATGCAGTGTTAATTTTGGTGAACCTTCTTCAACTAAATATTTAATCAATAGTTTGCAGAAAGAACTAGACAATCTGGTGAATTACTGCGGTAAATAGGGGATGGTTTTGAATTCCTCGTGGATCCATTGAATGAGCGGTGAAAGCATCAGGGAATGGAACTAACAAAGATTTTGAGTATTTGGATGTAATATTCTATATGAATGGCAAATGTACCCAGCTCATAGTCAATGCACTGTTTAAAGCCCGGAAGCTTGTGGTAGAAGTTCACGGATATCGGACATTCCAGTGAGCATTATGCAAAAAATGTATGAGGTCATGATAAGATAGGCAATGTGTTACGGATGTGAGATATATGGTTGGAGTAAAATGGAACAGTTTGATAAAAGTCAGAATGATTTCTTAAAATGGTTTCTCGGTATTTGGGGAGGGATACAGCAAATTGTGTTATTTTAAGGAAATGTATTTATCATTCGTAGAAAAACTCTGACTGTAAAATATTGGTTAGGAATATTAAAGGGAGAACAAATTTACTAAGGACAATTTACTACTTCTATCAAGAAACTGGCACCATAGACTGGGTAGAAGAGTTAAAGAGGGAATTAGAAAGAATTGTAATGGGATGAATGTGGGAGAGGGGATTAAGGAACCGCAATAAAGTATAGAGGAAAGTTAGAAGAAAGCTAATAGTGTGCATAGAAAAAAGCATCATTGGATCATACTAATGAACTAAAAATAAACTGGGAGAAGGAATTACCCATAACATAGCTTTACTTATAAGGGCCGACTAGGTATAGCTTGGCTTAGACTGGGCTTTGAAAGCACAAAAAATGACCAGTGAAACGGACGATAGAGGTTGCCCTCTTTTTGGAAACCTGAAAGACTGGTAACATACCGACATATTGTCCAAACATAGAACACTGCGGGTGAACTTTGGAGTCAAGTTCACATACTCGAATAGAGATAGGTTAGCATGCTGGGACTTGCTTGATTAAGAAGAATATTGATCAAAGCTGGAGAGTTTTTATGAAAAGTGCGCATAATAAGAAGCTGTGAGTTAAAACAATGCATAATTGTGATATGCAGACATATGAAAGAGATAGAATGTGTTTGTGTTTTTCATGTAATATAATTATCTGACACTTAATAGTGGTATATAAATATTTACATGTAATATAATAATTTGCGTTAATAATTTTATATAAATAATATTGGCATATAGGTATATTGTCCGCCGGTGTTAAATAATAGTATACACGGTCTCTGGAACCATGCAATGTAAAATTAATGTCAAATATTTTATGGCATTAATGCTAAAGTGTTGTTGATGTCTTTTTCCAAAACACCATGGGGAACTTTGTCAGCCCTTATATAAATATTGTGAAATTAGTACACAGATGGCTTTAAACTACAAACCACGAAACAGGACGAATGTGTAAAGGACAAAAAATACTTGTTACTTGTTTATCACAGATAATTAGATGCTTACATACTCTCTATACGAATCGCCAATTTTGAATCGATTATAAATGATATTATGTTTCACATAATTCCAAGTTTTCACCATTAGTATAATTTGCCATTGTTATATATGTATCATATTTATTTTCAATACCTATAACGCATATATTATTATACATATGTAAATTTACAGATATATTTTTCTTTACAAATTTATTTTTATTAACACATCATGACTTGTATAAAAAGCGTGCAGTTGCTAAGGTAGTTAAAATGTGTGGCCTTAAAAAAGATATTTTTGTTAAATTTCTGTCGATCGTTCATCTGTTTAAATTCTTTTTCATCTGGTCCATTGTTAATCCCAATATGGCTTGATGAGGTCATATATTTTGGTCGGCAATTGAATTAGTTAAATATCGACTCGATGTTCAATTATCGAGATAACTGAAGTTATTTCCTAAAGCAAACCATAAATTATGTAAAATAAGCTCCATTTTTTTCAATAAAGTTTAACATTATCCTCCTGTTGATTTTGCAGATATAAATCTGTAAAACGTGCTGAAATAATAACCTCTAAGAGATATCTAGGAAAGGTTACTTAATAATGTGGCAGTGAAGGATAACTTGAGAAAATCCAAAATACTCTTTAGATACAATCTGTTAAATATAAATTACTAACATTATTCACACATAATTATTTTGTAGTTTCCAGGCAATACAGATAGTGAAATGCCGCAGTATTATTCTCGTTATATGATAAATCAAACTTACTGCATTCTTCTATCTGGATCTACTCTGAAAGTTCCTCCAAAAGTTGATGTTGCTTCGAACTTTGACTTATATTTGACTCTAACTGCAAACTTTTTAATTGTTTTTTCACACAGAGTAGAAAACAAAATGAAATATTCTCATCGGTTGCATTTTTCGGGCGAGTTGATCTTGGTATTTTCTTTACGGTCCTTGTCAATGTTGTGTGTAGAATTGGACTGCTATCCGAATGCATATCATTAAATAAATTCGCCGCCTCTCGGTGAAATTGTTGTCTATTTCCATAGCTAACCGTAATTAGAATAACAATTCTTTCCCTCAACATCAGAGAGAATTATTTAGCACACTAGATATCACATTTAATCTCGTAAATAATATATTTCTATACCAACAAACATGATTCCACGGATATAAACAAAGGACAGTATTTATAATACGGACCAAACACAATAAACAAAAGAAGCGTTTTATTATTTGCTACGCTTTTCTTCTTTTAGTAGCAATACATGTGTGCAGAATTATCTAGTGTGGATGCTTTTTGAAAATCTCTTAATGAACATTATTAGAAAATGTAAAAATATCTTGGGTATTACATTTAAAATAGGAAGGCATGAGTTACTTCCGGTTAAACTTGAAGTAGAAAATATTAGGTAATATCATTCTTGAATTCTGAATATACGACTAACCCCCACACATAGTTTCAAATCACTGAACCACATACTTCAAAAGTTATTTAGAAGGTGCGGGACTTTTTATTAACCGTATATTCACATGAATACATTTCAGTCATAAAACTATAATTGATAAACCTCCTATAATGAGAACGATTTAATGAGTTTTTAATTTTAATAAAAGAACATTAGATACTTGGGCCTAATTGCCCCAGAGCTAAATCCCATAATATAGTATGCCATGAAAAAGGATCATATATGCTCTTTTTAAATATCTTTTATTTATTAAATGCTTTAAGTTATGTAGCTTTGCAAATTTAAATAAAAAATTTTACACGCGTCAAGAGGCCATACTTATAAAAGCATTTAAAATATTTAAGCGTATTATGATGCACATAATTTTGCACTCACTGCTGTAATTCCATTTGTAGATTTGCTCTGATCCTCAATGCCAGAAATTAGCATTATAAGTGAAAAGTCCAGAGCAATGGTCCTCTCCCTTTAAGCCCGAGGATCCGGAAAACTTTTCACCAATGACTCGCGACGAGGTGAAGTGAGTGATTTGGTCTTGTCAGTTACGTATTTCATGGAGAAACTAAAGAACCCCGAGAGAAACAACCCCTACTTTATATACCACAAATTCCACTATTCGTCTAGCCATCGCAGCTACTGGAATGGTTTCATATGATAATAAATCACGTATACTTTAAAAACTGTAAAAGTTTAAAACAGCTGTAAAAACTTTAAATAGTGCTACCCCATCATAAGAATCTTTAAAATCCAGGTCTTAGTGATAATATGTATGTATGTATTTTACTGTTGTAAAGGTCTATAAGTACTCGCGTACTAAATTCTTTCTATAATCCAACATAGGCGTCATGTGGAAACATATAAGCTTTTAATTATCAATGGTACAGAGTTTATAGCTAGACGATAGCAGTTGTTCTTGCTGTTGTAATTGCAGCTTGGAACAAACAAACACTGCCATAAAATTGAATAATAGTCATTACACACACACACACACACACACACACACACACACACAGAAGTTTTCAATTGTAAATATATACAACGAGTAACAGTGAGAGAATAATTCGCTGAAAATTAAAAGCTAACAAAAGAAAGAATGAGTGAATGAGGCCGTAACAAGTGAAAACTGCGAATAAAGGAGAGAGATGTAGGGATACAGCAGTGTTGAAAGCTGTGTGTTTTATTTTTTTCAAAACAAACTATGAGCCTCTTAATGAATACCTGTGTTCTCTCATTTCATGCCGTCTAAACCACAAATATCTACTGTGGTACTAGTTCCACTAACATGTAAATCAAAACGATTGATTATTTTTTACTTCTTAATGAAAAAGTACAGCTATGAAAGCCCATATACCACAATTATCACAAGGATGTTCGCCAATTAAAGTGCTCATAATAAAAAAGAAAAATGGCTTAATTATACTGCTGTTCTCATGCGGCAATAAAGGAATAATACATATATATAGCGTGTACAAAAAACGCTGCATAGAAACTGCAAAATGTATAAAAGAAAAAACACATACACACAAAATAGGAATAGAAACTTAATCCCTGATTACATTGTGCTGGTTGCATTCAAAGTTCATTTAAATCAATATATTTCTCTTTTTCTTCTGACATCTTTTTGAGTGTTGGTGTGGCGATCACTTCATGTTCTAAGCCTGCTTCGATTGGTTATTACGCCTCTCGATTAACAAACACGCGAGGCAAGCGGCTTCCTACGTATCGACTCGGAAGACAAGACACTTCTAAACTTTCGGTCTGAGAGCTTTCTTGGCTGCGTTCAGTGATTCTTTTGTACACAAATTATGATATTTGTTCTGTGGCCAAGCATTCATCCTAGTTGTTTGTTACAGGAGCCGGACATTTTTAGGACCGTTTATATGGGCGTAATATTTTGAATATTTAAAATTAATTATTCCTTAAATAATTATTACTTGTGGATTACTTAGTTGTTATATCAAGGGTCCTTGAGCGATTAATTTATATATCGCGTTTCTTTATCGTGCCAAGACAGAATTCTGTCACAAACTTGTCAACAAATTAGCAAAGTGTTAGCAAAGCGTTCCTGGAACAAAAGTGATAGCAAGTAAAAGTAAAAGGATTAAGTAACAGCTTATTCTTCGTGTTATATGTTGCAAGTAGTTCTTTTCCTACAAGTAAATACTACAGGATAATCCATAATTATTTTACTCAAAATGCTTTACAGATTTCATTACAAAAAAGAAATTAACATGTTATTTATTAATCTAGAATTAATGTTCAAAGCACAGAAGCAAAAATCATGTCGCAAATAATCTAGTGGGTAGTTTTTGTGATGAGTTCCTTAAAATGGTTCACATCAGGAACTTTCACTGAATAGACCCTTTGTTAGTATTCCCCAAGCTGAAAAGTTCATTGGGGCAAAGTCTGCGGAACAAGAAGGTCGTGCAATGGAACCATGTCTACAAATCCGTTCGTCAAACATTTCATTTAAGATGTGTTTATAATATATCCTATGTGAGGAGGTGCATCGTGTTGTTTCTACTTCTCTCGAACTGATGCAGGTGTTCAAAAGAGTTACTGTTGTCCTTGTCTTACATCACTTAATTAAGTAATTTTCTGAGATAACAATCTGCCCCCCCCCCCAAAGTAAGGTTCGATAAACTTGTTTATCCAAAATATCCGCCCACATAGTTACATTAAATTCTTTCTGAAAAAGCAAGCGTGTATTCAAGTATACACAAATTTGCCTGTTCATGATTCCGTTTATATTAAAAGTTTATTCGTCATTTCATGAAAGATTTTAATTGCTGACATCGTCTCCGTGTTTATTGTGTACTAGATACTCACAGACTTCTGAACTCATATCACAATCTTATTCGTTTATATTCATTAAATCAGTCTGATTTTTGATGTGTGTGTGTGTAGTAAGTTTTTATTTATAAGTGTCAAGGCGGAAAATTCACGCCACTTGTAGAAGAACGAAGCTTTGGGTGTAGCTGCGTGATCTTGATAGATATTGTGTTATACGTCATGTCTTATACTTCGTACTGGACAGGAAATTGTTTCATGAAACAAGGCATAAGCCAGCAAGCCGCTGTAAGCGGGATTTGTGATTACGAAGGCGTCTGAGCAGATTTTCTCCGGGTACACCTGTTGCCCCAGTCATTCCGTCGTTGTTCCATCACAATTTCATCTCCATCTTCATCATTCAGCGTAATGTAACCCTCCAATCTCGGTACGAGTGCTACCAAATGAACTATGCTACTGTCCTTTGCCGCCGGTGTGCCGAACTGCTATGCCTGGCCGACAAGTGAGTTGGAATTAAAACTTACTCATTCGTAATAATACAGTGCGGAATAATATTAAATATAAAAGTTATAGAAATAACAATAAATGTTCAATAATATTACGATATTTCTGTTTATTTTAATACTTTCACAAGGGTAGAGCATGTGACATTTCTTTTCTAGTATCGTCCCGGCGCTGTCCTTAGGATTTTCGTTTACATCATCAACTGAGCCCATGACTATAGTTTATAGTATTAGGATCTAAAATTTGACAAGATTTCGCTTCAATTTTTGTTAGTGTATCTGAAAGTTAATATTTTGATATCCTATAGCAATGGTATGGACGTTTGTTTCACACTCTAGCAGCAATATCATTCTTCTTTATTCCCCATGTATTAAGGCATTCACATTTACCTAGCGTTAAAATTTTCTCCTTGCAATTAGTTGAATATTGGCTTTTTCCTAGCCAAAGTACGCGAAGCTAAAAGTATTTATTTTCTGATTAAATCGAATAAATAGTCTAATTAAAATATATTTGTTATGTTTTATAGCATCTTATTACAATAAAGATTCACCTACTTCAACTACTACTAGAGCGCATCATTGTTTTGGTTTCCTGAATACACGTGACACAGGAGCCCGTGTATATATTCTTACGTTGTTAAAATAAATTTGTAAATATTTCTCCACAATTTATTTTCTTGATGTAGTTATAACCTCCAAACAGAATCTATCTAGTTTAACTTTGAAACACTTGGAATTAGAATCATTAAGTAAACGAAAAGGGTTTGGATTTGTAGAAGCATTTTCATTTAATCTATAATATATCGTAAACACTACATTTGATATAACACTATTTATAAAATCTGAATTTCTTTACATCCAGTAACTGTACTTCTTATGTATTCTTCCTCCTCCATTTGTAGAACTTAACCCCAATGTCCGGGAGCAATTAACTCTTGACGCAACACAGTGAGGTGCTCCCTGAATAGATGGTCAATCATATGTTAGAGCCGCTTCGATGACATCACTAATACAAAAAACGCATACACACACACTTCAGATGAAATACAAGGCAAATCCATGGCAAAGAAATCCTAACTCGGCAGTTGCCCTTTATTAAAACGAACTGAGGAAAACTATGAAAAACTTAATTCAGGTTAATTGGTGCAAGATATGGATCTAGGCCCTCCTGATGATGTTCATAGCTTGAGTCAGCCCGCTTGGTCCAATAATGTATTAATCCTTAATACTATGTTAATGTCAACCAGTTATTCAAAAGCAAGGTAAAGAAATCAAACAGTAAAATTGGAAAGAAAAGTAGAGGACTAGGTGGAATGAAACGGGAAAAATTGGGAAAGGCCGACTTATCGATCATAAATTTTCTCAACAGCACCAAACTGAGCTATCGAGATGCGACCGTGTGGTAATTCGCTAATATTGTGTGATAATCGTTCTAAAAGCTTGCCACGTAACGTTACAGCTTAGACGAGAAACAAAGACAGATGGAACCTGCCCTGTATACACCCCTGTTAAAGTTGTGTACCAAACGCTTCTGAGAGTGCCCTGGCTAAGAATTTTCTAATGAAAACAGCGCTGCCAGGGTGAAAAAGCTTTATCGTTTATTCCACTTTGTGATATCACGTTCTTGTTTTAACAATATCAAAGGAATTAACTTTATGAAAACCCAAAACGTAAAACAAAAGTAAGATATTTTCATTCTTATTAGAGAGCCTCAAAGTATGCAGACCTCAAAGGTTTTACAAACTAATTTCCGAGTGAAGTATATTAACCTTGTTTTAAAGAAATTAATTTAAACTGCGTGAAATGTTTAAATCGGGTTTAAGGGTATCAAAAAACAATCAATGTTAATTTGAAAGAGGGTTTTGACAACTTGGTGTGCTAACAAGTGAGAACTGTGTATTTTTTTTTTTTTTTTGAATGGTTTATTTACGGACGCTCTTTAACAGCTCAGGTCATCAGCGTCCCATTCGAATCAGGGCGTGAAACGGCCTACAAATTTTGCTCAGAGGCCTCTCTTTCAGGCTTGAGGTTTTTTTTCGTGCCGCAAATGTACGACACGGGACCCATGGCTTTACCTCCCTTCCGAAGGAAGCCATACTTAGGATTTTTACGCCCGAAAAAATCCATCGGTCCTGGTGGTGTAGTGGTTACCATACTTGCCTCCTAAACCCAAGATCGTGGGTTCAAACCCGGCCAGGACCAGTGGACTTTTTCGGGCGTAAAAATTCTAAGTATGGCTTCCTTCGGAAGGGAAGTAAAGCCGTGGGTCCCGTGTCGTACATTTACGGCACGAAAAAGAACCTCAAGCCTGAAAGAGAGGCCTCTGAGCAAAATTTGTCGGCCGTTTCACGCCCTGAGTTGAATGGGACGCTGATGACCTGAGCTGTTAAAGAGTTTCCATAAATAAATCAATCAAAAAAAAAAAAAAACCGAAAAAATGCATCGGTCTTGGCCGCGTTCGAACCCGCGTTTTGGGTTTAGGAGGCAAGTATGGTAACCACTACACCACCATGACCGACCTATATATTGTGAGCGGTATAGTCTGTCGCAGTCATTTTATGCCATGACGAAATATGAAGTATACAGAACCTGCTTAAAAATACCTCGGTGGAAACGTTGCAAAATATTCGTCATTGTATACACCACGTGACAGTCGTACAGTGCCACGAGCGGACAAGCTAATGCGAGAAAGCTCTATACTGCGAAAAATACTAAGACAACATTGAACTATATAAGGTACACTTTTTTAATAGTTAGTGTGGAACGCTTTGTAGACACAAAAGAAATTTAATGTGGCATTATTTTTCATGGGCTTGCTCCGAGGTATTGTGGTGGCAGCTTTGAATATTCCAGCCAATAGCGATCGGCAAAACTATAAACGCATATTCTTTTGAATAAATATATATCGAATGGTTGAACAAGATTAAATTAGCAGAATCTTTTTTGCAGTTTAAAATGTTAAATGTACTTAAACACGCTTATATTTATAAAGATATTAAAAACGTACAGCATTTGCTTCGAAATAAACTTTGTAGCGTGTAAACAAATTTTCATTTTTCTTCCGAAACTTTAGGCATTTCTTCTCATATTTTGTCTGTGGTTCATATACTGTGAATACACCGTAATTTATAGAGTCTGTCTATTTTGAACTACCCCAAAAACAAACGATCTTCTGGGAAATGTGTAGGCTACAAATCTCCATTAATTTTTCTTTCGCCAAAGCCGTTAGCAACCACAAGCAAGTCTTATCTAGATGAGCAAGGGAAAGCAAATTCATTGTGCGGTTAATTGAGAAAACATTTCAAAGTTCAGGTAATGCGTCGATCAGTATTCATATAATCATAAAAAACACAGTCAACTATTCTTTATGATATGCCACTCACCGAGATTAGGGTCTTGTTATGAGGCTTTCAGATATAAGATTTGGCAATACTGAGCAGTTTGCTCGTAATTAAGTCATGAAAGTGAACAGAACCACCTATCATCATTGAAAAATACAAATGATCATTTTAAAAGCGGTCATTTAGGACTGAAAGAAACCTGTTGAAAATCTTGTATTTCAATATCTTGTACAGATGAAATTCCAGTAACTTTATGGCGCGTTTTGCTGATCCACAATGAACTCCTACTTGTTGGGCTAAATTTAAGAGGAATTTTCGCACTGATCGTTATGACTGAACACCGATCCTCTCAAGTTTCCTCTGTTAAAACGTATCCTTTTCAATTTATTTTTTGCCCAATATTGATCCTGTAATGTTGGATTTTTTTTTACAATTATTTGAAGAACTGTACGTCTATTACATTAGATCAAGAAAACTTTACTACAATGAGCAGCGGATTCGTTTTTTATATTATTTTCATTGTTCCTACTAAATTTCTGAACCATGAGGGAACATAACACACCGATAAACGCAGTATTTTTATCACTGCACTGAAGTGATCCACGTGTCTACAACACAGCGTATTTATCGATTTTCGAGCATATGTGAACTGCCGCCGAGAGCGAATGCCAAGAGATGGCTTACAGCCACAGAAAGTGGTTTATTTATTTAATTTTTGTCTCTGTGAGTTAAAAAACTCCATGTAAAGCAAGGAAGACCTGGAAAGTCAAATTAAAAGGTTTAACTCCATTAAATATAAGTACTTCATGATTACTAATAATAATAATATAATACAGATTATAAATAGTGTTGTTGAAAAGCTTAACAGTTCACTAAGATAGCGACGCGATACGAATATAAAAGCCGTAAAATGTCTAAATGGTAGTTTGTATTATGAAGTGACACGTTAATTTAGCGTGTAGGCTGTCTTCACTAAGCTCGTTCATTAAGACTGGTTATATCAGGCCTTCACAAGTTTTATATATATACATAAAGACAGATGAAGTCCCTCTTGGTGCTGAGGGAGATAAATCTGGTTATTTCCTTTTCAAGTACAGAAAATGTTCATCAGAAGTGTACGCCTAAAATTCAAGATATTATTTTAATATAATTTTCATTGAGAAATCTACAGTTTATTTCTAAAAACCGTTGGTTTACTTATATATTTTTCCTGGGGAAAATATAGACATTAATGAAAAATGTATAACATGTTGTTACGAATAAAATGAAGACATATATTAAAGGCGCTATTGAATCTGGAGGATTTTAATTTATTCCTTTGTTCACGGTTAGTTTTTATTGTCACTTTATGTTATTTTTACGGTGTACATTTAGTTATATTACGCTATCATTAGAGTCTGGATTTTATGTAATACCAAATTGAGAAATATATACATAAGTATACGGCAAATTTACTTAAATATGAAAAAATTATATGTAACATCCACTATTTCATTTCTTTATTAGAAAAAAAAACTTTATGTGTGTTACAATATACGTCTTCATTAATTTTCTTTAAGCTACAGCTAGTCAAACTGAGAAATTCGCACCTCAAATTTCAAAATATCAGTAATCAACTAATCATTTGTGCTATAAATATTAATTTTATAAGTACTGAAATAAATGCATAAGTATTTTGAATAACAAAAACCTTGTTTTTCAGTCATTAAATTACATTGGAGATGCACAGATAACTTTCAAATTCTATTTAAAATATTCTGGTGTCATACGTTATGTATAGAGAAAGATGTCACGACAATGCAAGGTGTCACCGGTGTCTATTTGTACAGAGAAACCGTCTAGCAATAATATTCTCGAGGGTTGTTCTCGAGAATATTATTACACAGTTTTACACAAGTGACACAAAGTCAGAAATTTCCAGCATTCGCAGTTCTTATTCAGTACAACTGGCTTATCGGAGGACGACGCAATTCACCGGACACACCCTATGTAAAAAAAGAGCTGACTCTCTAAGCGTTAATCCGTTAAAAGCAGGTGCCTAGTAATGAAAGTTACTGAAGTTCGTCTTTTAATTTTAGGGCATTTGTGCTCACAAAAACCCTAAAGGAATTTTTAAAAAAATAAGTAGGAAAAGAATTATTATTTTTAAGTGAAATAAAGACAATCAATGTTTCATTCAGAGGTCTTGCTTTAAAATATCTATTAATGTGGCATTTATTTGAAAACGAAAATGATTCATTTACATTTTTGTGTTTGTGCATCAATGCCTCAAGATTCAGATAGATAATATCCATAATATTATTGCAGTATATTATACAATAATTATACTGTCATAGGTACGACCAAGGAGTACATTAATTTGGTCAAAATTATTATGTGAACAGTTAATTTTATTTTCTTAAATATTTTATGCTTTTACATAGCTTAGTTGAATCAGAAAGAGCTAACTTATTTTAATCCATTTGGTTTATCACTTACGTGGTAAACATGACTCAGTCATTCCCTAGCAAAAAGCAGATTCATGTTGAACTTAAGTTCTCCCGTTTTCATTGGTAACTATAATTCAAACTTAGAGCGTTGGTATACCATAATTAATGAACATTACAACATATTGTAAAGACCCCTCTAGGCGATCGCGAAGCTATATTTGAAGTTAGCAGAGCCTGAAGAAGTACCTGTCTCTTTACTCGTCATCTGGGCTAACTTGAGCTTCTGCTGGCCGCTCTGCACCCTCGGCTCTCCGTGGCATCATCCCTAAGGTAAGGGCCCGATCTATCTTTTAGCTATCCATTCACTATGTGTTAACGTAAGTCTTCAGCACTAAAGGAGGCCTTAATATGTGCAGCTTACTGTTCATGTAGCAATGGCAGTAGCACGTTTACTTATACATGAGAGAGCTCCTTCCCTTATGCTCCCATAGCTCACGCCATAAGTGTGACAATGGTGGATGCGCCGGTTCTTTTGTATTCTTTTACACGAACAAGGTCTCGATTCCACTTCCTTTACCAAGTGTGACAATATTTGAACATTTTAACAAATAAATTTTAACAAACAAATAAAATATTCAAGCATAATGAACGTACGTAGTTTTTATTACTAGAGACACGCTTTTATCCGCTCAGTCATCAGAACACATGATCTGAGCAAAGATATTACTGTTTTGGTATAACATGAACATGAACTAAAATTACCAAGCGTCAGCGATTGGTTTCATTGTTTCCGTATCTAATATAGTTTCTCGCTGTTGCTCTTTTCTTTTTATTCATTTTTATATATTCTGCCTTATTCCCATAGCCTTTTGAAGAGACACACGATAAATCTCCGGTATCTTAATGGTATTGGCCTACTGAAATGACATGATTTTTTTACTAGTGTTTTACTATTGAGGCAACACAGAAAATGATAAACTGGGAAATATTTTTTTTTAAAATGAAAGACGCCTTCCAGGCCGAAGTTTAGGGAATCTCTGCGGCATTTACAGTTATAGACCTGAGGAAAACCTGGAAAAAAAGCTAATTCATGGAGGAGAGTCATCCTGGCAATCGAACCCCAAGCGTTCCCCTCAAGAATCCGAACCTAAGGACCTCGCCAATCGTGGCGGTATACATGTGATCAGTGAATTAACCTTAGATCTGCTAAATGCCGTTTCTAACTGTTTCTGTCGTTCGTTGCAGTCAAGCAAAATGTTATGTGATTTCACTGACTTTTAACATGTATGTAAAACAATTACGTCCTCTTCTTTAACCCAATCTGCCTTTAGTACCTTAATGTATCACGCCATTGTTGAACTGTTTGTTTCTTCCGAATATTTACAATATTAATCATGGATCTTTGGATGGGTGCTATTTCATAATCCAACTTGTTCGCAATAAGATTCGTGATGAAGCGGCCTAAAACATCTGCAGTCTTATCAGCAACGAATGATCTATATCAGCTCTAATAATGCTTTCTACGATGTAAATTTATCGATAATCCAAGTCTTTTCTCTCGTGATTTATTCAAAATATCGCAATATTTCTGTAAGAATATACTCGCTACATCATTCCCTTGCACATATCTTTGAAAAACTTACTGTTAGGGAATGTAGATTATCTCAACATATCTGCAAATAGTGTCTGTTTCTTTGAAGATATTCCGTTATTTTTAATTAGCAGATTGCCCGTAAATATTGTTCAAGTTCAGCTTTTATCGTACAGCCTATACGCTTGTCTCAATTTTGGGATGACGTTGTGTAAGCTTACAGCTTGGACGATAATGGTGGACACGTCATGGTTAACAATTGGCTGCTATACATTTTGATGAGTTTTGAGAATAAAAAAGGAACGTGTTTTTTAAACAATCACTGGTGTCAACTAATTTCTCTAATTTGCTTTGAATGTAGTGACAACGAGGAATGCAATGGTGTTAAACATGTAAAATTAGTAATAAGGGTGGAAAATGTTACATTATACCAAAAATATTAATTGCCCAATTTTTTTCCTGCAATGATTTATTTATTGGTTGGAATATGTGAACATAGAGAAAGTAAGAGTTGATACATGGGCAACATACCCGCTACACATAGTCCCCTTGTATGTTCAAGCAAGTGTCCCAGCGCACCACAAGGTTATGGATACCCTGAGCGAAGTACTTCCGTGGTTGACTGCGGAATCAAATCTTCAAAGGAGCGGACTCACCTCTGCTTGGTAAGCAGCTAATTCGCCAAGACTTCTGCTAGAAAAATGCATGGGGACTGACTGCGCTCCAATCTTGTGGTATCCCAGTCGTTGATGGAGAGTGGTGTAAAGAATTCCCTTGCTCAATGATAATATCTCGGGTGGTGATTCAGCGATTTTCCCTTACAAATTGTCTACGGCTGCAATTGATTTCTCGATAGTGATTAATTGAACTTGACCACGTTTCTGTGCGAACACGGCAGTCACGACATTCACCACATCATCTGAACACTGTGCTGCGTAACAAACACGCATTGCCACACACCTTTTGACTTCAAAAATTTAATTACTGCTTTCTGGGCTCGTTTGGACGAATTCTGTTGTGAACGTTCAACGTGCTTCTGCACAAAATGCGCCGTCAAATCATTCCAGTCTGCTTTCTTACATACAACGTTAAGTACTAGAGCAAATACAAAGTTCTGCGTTAAGCTACGACACTACGACTAAAACCTTTAATTAAATTAAATTAATCTTTAATTAAAAAAGATATACTATCAAATTTATAGAACTCATTCCTACTTGATTACCTTGTAACGTTTGCCTTTTCTTTATGCATAAATATTTAGTATTTAAATAGCTACGTAATAATATAAATCCCGCACTCTAGTTATCACAACATATCCCGCTTGACTGTAACTGTTCTGCAGCAACAGACCTTGACTTCACGATCACGTTTGACCTACTATCAATATAACTTCCGTAAACAGTGCGAAGCACGCGCCAAGGTTGTGTTTGTTTATACCCGTATCGTTAGAGCGAACCCATTTCTTTTTAACATACTGCTGTCATAAATGTACGATCACACATTTTACAGCGAATTATTTAAAACCAAAGCGGTATAAACCACAGAATTAATTTCATTTCAGCCCAGCTTCCTAAATTTTGACCATTTCTTCTAAGTTCTCTTGCAGTTAAACATTACGCATAGAAATGGAGCAGATGAGCAAATTTCCCAATTACTCTCTCACCAAAGACGCTAATAACGTTCTTTCAAAAGTTAAATACATTTGGGCACATTCAGAGTTTGTATATTGCAAACTTACTCAACTAATTTTACCCTGTAAATGCTAAGCATTATCTAGGTAATCTTTATTTGCATCAAAATATCTGTATATACATTCTGTTTTACTGATCATCGATAGTATAATATTTATTTATTCGCCCTCAAAGTAGCCGGTATGGGGCACCCTCCCGTGTCGATTCTTAGATGATTTGATAATAACATATTCAAAATACATACAGATGCTAATATATTTAGGGAATATAGTTAGAGAATAAAATGTGAAAATATCGGAACATAGGCAAAAGAATATTATGAAAGTTAAAAATATGAAGGATATAAAACTGTTTATAAAAACATAATATATCATTTAAAAAAATAGTACCTAATTTCTATCAACCAGCGGAATGGAATTTTTTGCGAAATCAACCATTGATAAACACCCTCTGACGTCACTATCATGGCCGAACAACTAAGACGGAGGAAATGTCTTCCTTAAAAAATCCTTTCCCAATATATCATTTCATATCGTGTATCATCAGTATCCACCGCCTGTGGTGCCTCAGTAGTAAAATCGGGCGTTAAAAACCATTAAAAAATGGAGGAAATGTGGAAGAATGTCCACACAAGCAAATAATAGGATCAGACCCATGAACAGATGAACGCCATAAATATTACGTTAAATAAGTATCAAAATCGCGCCTTAGTGTGCCTCTTTGTTCCTCTTTTTTTTTTTTTTTTTTTTTCCCCTCTTAACAACCTTTGCAATAGCGTCACCAATATCAAAGCCATAAGATTAAACGGGCTCACTGTTGCTCGGCACAGCTCACCGGTCATACTCAGCGCATACGCCCACTAATAGGTAGCTATAATATTGATATCCAAGGTCAGCCACTCAAGTACAAGGTAGTGGAGAAGCGTCTGTGATGCTATTCAGTTGTGAGTGTGGAATCATGGTGCCTTACAATATAACAAAGAGCTTTCATTTGTTGCAACACGAATCACCTGCTCTGTGTCGTAGAGAATATGGGGAACGCTTTCCTTGAATTGATCTGTTTAACAGATTACAGTTCATAAAAAATCATTGAATTAAAAATTTCAAGATTGCTTTGAATTTGAAAAATCGAAGACTTAACATTTTAAGATGTGAAAACCTCAATGATATCGGTGCTCCATTCAAACGTTCGCCACGAAAGCCTCTAAGATAACACAACAAGCGGCAGTCATTTGTTGGCCAGCGCATTAAGAGTACAACAAAATTACAAAAGTTCCACCTTATGAAAAACATACGTGCAAGCCTTAAAAGACCATGAGAAGAGAACAGTTAAGCACTTAAGATTCTCTATTCCTTACGTGGCAAAACCATAAACCCGGAAAATTGTTATTCAGTGACGAGGCATAGTTTCACGTGCATGAACGAGCTAATGCGCAAAACAGTCACTAATGAAGCAATACAGCACCCAAGACTTCACACGAATTGTGTTCATGTCGATTCACCGACCGCGCGGTAACTGAAATGTAAGTAGGCGAGTGGTTTGTTACCTTAGCCACGGTGAAGCTGAAAACGAGCCCGTTTAAATTGATGATCGCGTATATCGGAACCAATTAATGTATTTTAGAACAATTCTGCTTAGACACGAAACATTTTGTGTTTAAATACTTTTAAATCTTCCTACCGATAAAGTAATGCGTAAATCATTTCATTTGTAAAGTCGCCCATTAAATCCGAGTTAAAAGGAAGCCTTAAAAAGCCTTGATCTACAAAATTACTTAAATATTACATCATAATATCTAATTTCAACACGACTAATTTGCTGGAAAGGTAGAGAAATATATTAAAGGCTTAAACTAACATCTCGTTCGCTCGCTGCCTAAATAAAGCCTAACCTGATCACTTATTCGTAAACTCAAAAATTCGTAATTATGTACATTTCGTTGGCCACAAGAAAAAATGATGTAAAAAAAATTAAGGAATTTTCCCCTATATATTTGGAAGCACCTTGTGGTTTAACCACAAATCTGTCAAATCTGCCTGCAATGCCTTTTAATGGTATGTGCAAAAGCACCTATAAAATAAATTAAATATAATGATATCATCAGTTGTCAAGGACCCAAAAGTTCGCTCAAGTTAAACACCACAGAAAATGGGGAGTACTATACTGGCCTACTGCACAGACTACGTGCTTCCATCAAAGAGAAAAGGCGAGGAAAACTGAGTGGTGGTTATCGCCTTCTTAACGACAACGCGCCTTTGCACATAGCTCTTGTTGCAAAGGAAACTGAAGAAATGTGACTTCAAGGAGATTGACTATCCACCCTACAGCCCAGATCTAACTCCCAGTGACTATTTCCCCTTCTCCATTTTCCAGACAAGATTTCTGACTATTTGTGGGGGGGGGAGTTGAAATGTTAATTCAAAGATATGAGAAGTGTATTGCAATAAACGGTAACTATACTCAAAAGTCTTTATCATACCTAGAAAATGATTAGACCGGAAACGTATGGACCTACCCTCGTAACATTATAAATTCAAAAGGAAGAAGACTTAGTTGACAGGATAAGTGCAGATCGTAGCAGACTAGCAATGCGACTAATTTACGGAGAAGACTATCTAGGACGTAATATATTAATAAATACCTGGTAGTTATTCCATTTCTACGCTTCACTTGAACCATAAGGCACGGATGTCGGGGACACTGATGCACTAATAAATCTCTGTTAAAGCAGCCGTCAACTGCCTCATTCAGAAAGCAGTAGCTGTCTCGCAAAGTAGTGACTTGACCAGCTAAACTGGCCACTTCGTGTATAGGATCCAAGGCTAACTCTCTTTAACTCAATTACGCACATATGTCTGCTCTCGCCATAATTGACGCCTTTGATGCGGCTGCCTTATGTAGCCATTGCGATCAATTTTGAAAGTTGTACAGCATCCACATCATTGGGAGATGAAATTTATTCACAGCTAACTAACCGCCTTCTCTGGGCAGAGGACAGCTTTTCTAATTTTAAACAAAATCGGTTGATATATATGAAAAGGAAACACTTTATACCCAAAGCAACGCTGTTCACATACGATCTGATTCACAATAATTTTAACAGTATGATGGCGTTTAAACTACAGGTCTTCCAGCTAAACCTTTTCTGGTTTGTTTCTTTCCACTGCTACGAATTCCATACCCTTCCGTTAGTCGAAATGTTTTAGCCTTGGCAGTATATACATTAGTAGTGTTTAACGCCTGTTTTAATTACTGAGGCACTACAGGCGGTGAAAGTATATTGGAAGGAAAATCTCTAGGATATGGCATATACACGTAATATATGCAATAGTTTTCAGCTCGAAATATGTTGCAACATAGGATCTAATTAACTGGAAACTTTACGCCAAAGTGCAAAAGCAAATGTCACAAAAATGCTTTAAAAGTTACATTATACCTAGGTCACAGAGTTTGCCCTACGGAGAAGGCTCCGAACCTAACAATCTAGAAGTAAAAGCCGAAATGAAGCATTTCCTACGATGTTCCGGAGGCACCTGAACATTCTGAGGAAGGAA
The DNA here is from genome assembly GCA_030762175.1 of Metallyticus violacea. Lineage (NCBI taxonomy): Eukaryota > Metazoa > Arthropoda > Insecta > Mantodea > Metallyticidae > Metallyticus > Metallyticus violacea. The sequence goes on from CM060835.1 coordinate 70,771,129, forward strand.
ACAAGAATATGCCAGCCGGGATGCTTACGTCACTAATTTTAGATCATACGATAGGCTTGATTGCCAATAGTACGCAAAATTAATCGGCGAGGTCTCCTTATGTGGCCAGGTAACAAGGATAGATGAGGTAAGTGTACGCAAAAATGACACAATACACAGGAAGAAAGTTTGTCATAAATTATCCAAATTAGCAGTCCATACACAGGATCCACTGATTCATCAGAAAATGAAGGTTCTGATATAAAGGGAATAGTACCCATTGAATGGATGGATAAAAATTAAGTAAAATAGACAACGTTTTTAGGGTCAGAATGGTATTAATATGAAGCGTAAAAAATATCTAGCGAGTTTTAAATAGAAAGAAAAAATCGTAAAAATTTTATTACATTACTACCTTAAACTACTTTTGCACATACTTTTCATAATTTTTAAGGCATTTGCCAATATGTTATAACGGGCCCCCGTTTTCTATAGAACGATACCGCTCCCAGGATTTACAATTTCTTCCAGAGCTTTATCTTTCAGGAAACTCACCCATCATGTAACTTTTTAAAAGTATTATTTTTCACAGCATACGTATGAAGCAATACAACTTGCAAGTAAGTCACGTCTTTTAGTATGTTGTCTCAAGCATGAATTTTGAGTTTGTAAGTGAGAATTTTGATAAAATTCTTTCTGTCCCAAAATATATGCAGTGACCTTGAAAATAAAAAAGGTCTACCTGGATGATGCCTTTTGTGACGCTAACATGTATTTGCTACTGAATTGATTTTTGGATTTAGGGATCATGTGCAACACCCATGTCCCATCATCTGTGAGGAAAAGCAACACATTTATCTGTTTGTGTTCCTACAGCGTCAGGTAAAGGTACGAAATTTCTGATGGAAGAGGAATTTCTTGGAGAAATGGCTACGAAAATTTAAGGACATGCAGGAAAATGGACGAAATTGTGGATCCATTCCTTTGTTGAACTTTTCCTTCGACCGGAAGTTCCTAATTACTGTTGACCACAGACGATGGACCACTGTTCTGAATGTCATGAATATTTCCCGCCCTTCATAAAAGATTACGTTACTAATTGCAAAAATGGAGATAAATGTACCATGGTTTCACTCTCCTTGCGTTCAAGAAACTGGCAACTAAATTTGAAAGCAGATGAACCTCTCGAAAGTCCTGAAAATGTTTAACGCCAGAAGTCGCGCCGCTTCAGAGGCAATATTTGCAATCGGAACTTACTTTCTGGATATTTATCGCGCTATTCTAACCAAAGCTATGGCACGTACGAGCTGGATGCAAATAATCTGAAAATTATAAACTTAAATACACTTTTATACGTCTCACTGATAAGAACGACAAGTCAAAGATATTGGTTCATTCATGAAACATGAAGTGAAAGCAGAAAGATGTTTCTTAAGGTTTAAACTTACATACCGCTATAGTACAAATTATAAGTTTAGAGATTTAAAACCAAAGAGTTTTGTAAATTATTAGTCTTATCAAAACATTGTTTTCATCCATTTTATTAATATGAAATAATGTATACTATTTTGAACCTATGAACCAGAATGTGAATATTCAGTTGAGTATCATTTTAATATTTTCTGTGTCTTCAGCAGTAAAATGCTTATCGCAGTAAAAATATATTGTAAATTATTTAAACATTAACAGATCCTTTTGCATCATTAACTATAAAATTAACGCTCCGGAAAACAATTAAAATTATTTTCAGCACCAAATAAAAGCAAACACCTCATCGTGTGCTTTTAAGAAACTACATAAGTTGTGTTAATTTATATATGCAGAGTAGAGTGGTAGAGAAATAATTACATTTGATTATTTTCCAAATAATGCAATTATTTTGAGAAAGTGTCCCTAAAAGTGAGAATACTTAAGTCATTACCTTCCGAGAGCATAAAAAATCAGAAAAGTGTGTGTTGTGCTTCGCACTTCATCGTTATGATTAAAATGCAAAATGGTGCGATGTTCATATATTAAATTGTTTTCCTCGGACCAACAATATGTGAAAACAATAAATACATAAGCGTTGTATTAAAATTCTGGAATATTTTATATCGGAATTAACGAAGCACTGAAAATGTAATTAAAATATGAACAGAGAGAGGTATTTAAACTGAAATAATACCGCTTCAGGGAGAAATAAATAAAAATATGTTCAGTGAATAACAAATCCTATAGAGTGGATAATTCCTATATTCTGTACATGTCAAAACGTATTATGGTTCATTATGGTTTCAAGCCAATTTCAACCTGCCTTGCTTTCACAGTATTTAAATATATAATCATAATATAAAATATAAAGAAATTTCATTGAAAACGGATTAAATGACACAAAAATCCCACACTACCAAAAATGGCCCATTTAGGCTTCATTTGTACCTATTGTTATTTATAACTATTGTGTTCTGGAAGAAATATAAACCTCTGAGAACGAATGCTCCGTTACACTTTTTAGTGTGGATATTAAAGTGTTGATATCATCTTGAGTGAATTTGATGTCCACATCAGCTGTTCCCAAACTATTTAAGTCACGGAGCACTTTTCAGAACTTCATCAAAGTTAATCATGAAACAATAATTTTTTATCTAGCACTATATGACCCTATTGTTTAACACTGGAAGGTAAGCATTTACATTTTAGAACTTTAGGCAAGTGAGGTATGCTTCAATTTCAAACATTTTTCTTTATTTTATACTCTAATTTAATTAAATAATTGCACAAAACTGAAAAAACCAAAAGAATGCAAGAAATTTTGAAGCGCACTCAAGCATTGTAAAACAATAATATATCCTTGATGATCTGGTACTCAAATCCACCTTTAAAGTTGCAAAACCTAAAATTCCGCTTGAGACCATAAAGATGAAATGGTTTTAGCTACATGACTTAACTAAATATAACGGAATTAGTACAGGTGCAACTGAATATTTAGCTCTTCATCTTCATGTTATTTTGTTTTAGGACCTGCATAAGCACAGATACGTGATTAACATAAATAAGTGCTTGCAAAGGACAGAAGGATGCCATTAGCTTCATCTGACAAATTCGTTCTTCAACTAACAGCTAAATTCAGATAGTGGATTCTTATTTGAAGAATTTTCTTTTATCGTGTAATCTATCAAGTCAGTCAAACATCCATATTGATGCGAAACTAGCTTTTCTATGACAGCAGAGAAAGGGTGTATAATTATCAAACTAGTACGCGAACTTGAAACTCATTTAAGAGTTATCTAAATATGTATGAATCTAATTCTTCTCTAATATTTTTATTATTGGGAAACTGTCAAGATTGTTGACATTTGACTTTCTTCCCAAAACTTGATTCGTTTTTAAATCCTTGTATTTTATCACTGGCGTCAAATCTCTTCACAAAGTACTAGAAGTTCATACGTGGAGTGCAGCTTGGGAACCACCGGCTTACATTATGATTTCATAAGAAAAGTGCTGGACCTGTTTCCAAAGCTATTGACGAAGCAAAAAATTTAAACCGCACAAATGACAGCAATCAGTATACAAAATATGTTGGAAAAGTAAAACGCTATACATTTTTAATTATGAAGAGAGAATGAAATAATTGTATGTACATATAAGCTATATTGATAGAGAGATTAAATTATATTTTCACAGTAAACCCGCAACTCTGCACTTCGCTAGCAATGAGCTCATCAGTCATTTTATCGCCACGCCCAGGTACGTTCCTAAAATGTTCAGTGTGAGTACCTATAAGTTAATCTATTTTTGTAGCAGGTTAGAAAGTGTCAATCAGATAAAACATCAAACTACAATTGTTTATGTATGATATGTATTCAATTCTACGTGTAAAATGGCAACACAAAATCCAGAAAAATATCCAGGTGTTAATGATAGAATAAATAATAACTGTCATGTTCTTTGAACAAACCATTAATTAAAAAAAAAAGAAGTGGACTGGATTTGTCACTCCATTTTGGTAAAATACCGGAGGGAAAATATACTTTCATATGTATGAATTCTGTAATAATTCATTTAATTACTTACAACGATCAAGCAAGTAATAAGTTTAGAGTTTAACCGAATTCTAGATAAGGTTAAAAGACAGAGGCTGCAAAAATAATACAGATATCCTGAAATAACTGGAAAATAGCACGCTGGAAACAATCGTTTCCATTTCTCAGGAAATGCAGCAGGTGCCAAAAATGTTTGAAGCAAGAAGTCGGACAGTTTCAGGAAAAATTTGTTCTTCCTGTGGATGAATAAATGACATTTAACCTTTACCTTAACTACTTCGTAATATTAATGATACTGTGTATTTTTAGAACCGGCTAGTACTGGCGCACTCATTATATTTGTTTCTGCGGTAGGAATATAATTTGATCGCCGTATATATTTTATTACAATAACCCAGAAATGGATAACTATTTCCAAAATTAATATTACACATAAGTATTAATTATAAATATAAACGAAAAGGTTTATAACTAAAATTTCAATTATTTAAAAAAAACAATATGGTGTACAGCAGAGTTGGCAAACGCCGACACTTCATCTCTAAGTGGCGAACAGGATCCCAGAATCGTCATAATATAACATCATCGAACGATAACATATTGCGATCCTTTGCTCCTGTGCTTTTGGGGCATAGTATAATGCGAAATGATAAATAGCATGTGCATTAAAACATGAAAATAATGTTAATAATAATAATAATCATCATCATTATAATAATTTCGATAACAAAACTGCATTATCGAAAAATATTTTAAGTAATGTACGACAGCAAAATAATAGTTCGCACACTCTTTGCATTCAATTGAAGAAAAGATTTTAAAATGAAGTCAACAGGCGAAAAAACATGTGAAGTATATCATGAACGTGTGGTTAGTATTAGAAAAACATCAAACTGGTCCAAACGAATTAATTTTGGAAAAATAAGCTTTGAAGTGAAACTTTCACTTATAGCAAACGAGGTTCAGAACGCTTGTTATTTCCAAAGCCGCAGTTGCTATGCACCTGTCAACGTTGTGTACAAAGTTCTGCAAGCAGATCCATATGAAATCGTCATAGCTCAGGACCAGCATTACGTAGATATTTGTACAACTTCCAAAAAGTTCCTAAGCCATTGGTTATACAAGGAAAAAAATTTTTTTTACTAACTCCGATGAAAATAACTATTGTACGTTATTCTGAGAAGAGAAATAAATGTTCAGTGGCTGTTCAAAGTCATTTTGAGCATTAAGGGGGAATTTCGAATGCCCTATTCATTTTTATCTGATCCCAAATAGCCATTCAGTTAATGCCAAGTTGTACTATGAACAACTGGACGGCGTTTATGGACCTTTAAAGCGACGCTATCCTCGTTAATCAATAGAAAATGCGCTATCTGCAGAAAGGTAACGCTCTTGCCCATCGAGCAAGATTAGTCCAACAAAAAGTTTTGGAATAGATGTAATGGTATTGCTGCCTCGCCCAAAATACATACTAGGTGTTGCAGTTTCCGAACTAGAGGTCCATGACAAAGTTTCATCGAGGAAAACTAGTTGATATTCTTGAAAATTGTACAAATACAGAATTTTTCACTTACAAATCCAAGAATTGGTATTGGCAACGGATCCGAATGCTGGCAAAGAAATGTGCAAAAATGGTACAAAATATTATTTTTATTCTGAAAAATAAAAACAGAAAAACCATTAAAAAGATTTCCAAATATCTAGATATATATACATATTTTATAGCATTAAAGAAAATAACGGAAATATTTTTTTTCTGGAAACCCTACTGAATCGATATCTAGTTTCCAGCATTATTATATGCTAGCGTAATCCTCAATAAATTAGTTTATGACCTCTGTAGCGTATTTAATAAGTTCGTGGTCATTTGTCAAAATAGCAGGTACCTAATATGAAGCATTGAATATAAAAACGCTAAATTGAGACATGTAGCAATATAGTTCCTACTTGGTCCCAGTCATTTCCTAAGTTTAGTCTGTTACGTAATTGCGAGAACAAACGGTCAAAAATAAATTGATCCTATTTCAGTTTCACATGTTTCAATTTCTTCAAACTGGCACATTATAGAGTAAGTTCTAAAAATACGTACTTAGATAACTATATATTGTGTATCGGGTTTCATCAGAAAGTTATCTAATGAGGAATTTTTAAGTCCCATCACGCAAAGTCTTAACACAAAAACAGGAAGCCCTGGAGTACAAACATTAATCTAACTACCGAAGTGAACCAATAAATGAACTAAAGCAACAGGTGGGTAGATCCAGTTCCAGCAAAACTAGCATCGAACACAAAAGAAAGAGCAGACGCATTCAATAGTGATTGAACAGGAGCGAAGACATAGCAACTATAGCGCTAATCATTATTGCTGACAAACAACGGATTTCGTGTTTTAACTGCCAGCTCCCAAGCAATATAATGTTTTATTGTTGTTAATATGATTTACAAGCCTTGGTGATATATAGTGCGGCTCTTCTCCTATCAAACTAGTTACTGTAACAAATACATTGTTGCACTGCACTAAAATATAAGCAGATTTATTAAATGTCGAAACAAAATAAAAATCACTTTCTCCTTGCAAGTGTGTTTTAATACATAGCTAATTTCTAATCTCGCAAGCAAAACTATTTTATAGTTTCTTGGTTGTGGTCTGGATTGAGATAAAAAATTGTAAGCTTACAAAATGTATTAAACAAGTGTAAATTAATTCCAGAAATTCTAATATATTCTAGTATTTTGTAGAAACAAATAAAACAGAATGATAGGGAGTATGCCGTATTGAAACATATGTAAATATTGCTATAATATTTTGGCAATAAATAATATTTCAAGAACGGAGGCCACATTTAGTACTTGTATTATATACTATTATTATACATTCCTTGATATTTATAAATAAATTGATAATTTTAAATTAAATTATTTCAGTCATTTGTTTTTTCAAAGAAATAGTTCACATATTTATCACTACGAAAAGAAATTAGAAATTAGATTTTGACATTATTCTTCGGGTTGCAAGGAATGATACACTGCTTTAAAATCTCTATATAATATCCTTTCTAATCATATGAAATATATGTTTTAATTCATTTTATATTGAATGTAAACAAATACTTATATATTATAAGTTGTGTCTTTACGAATCACGACTTTTAAAAATACACAAGTAAGGCAAACAAATGTAAAAAGAAAGTATAATAAATTTTATATAAAAATAATATATTCTTATTTTACATTTAATTCCTATAAAAGCCAATAGCAATATTTTCCATCTTAAAACAACTTTTCAATCCGAGTATTATTAAGTTTATTGCTGAGCTACATATTTCTATTGTTCTTTTCTATCGTCATCACTACATTATATCAATTTCATTAAATATATTCATTTTTCATATGACTGTACACCAGGACTGAAATCCAAATGTGTCTTTGTGTATGTTTGTGCCAAACATCTGTTTTTCCTTTCCATTCTGTGTCTGATCCACGTTGGGACTCCGTGTCGACGCCCATTCTCCCAATTGGTTGGAACTTTCCATAATCGCAAGGACATCAGAACAATATGCTGGCCTGTCCTGCTTTCAGAGGGAGCACTGAGTTTACGGGATTCAGATCGTTGGGCCAATAATTCAGAATTGTTAGGTTCGTTGCTCTCTACTCAGGCCTGGCTCAGAGGCCAAGGTAGCATGTTAAGTTTTATAGAGTCAATTTTAATTATATTTCATTTAATCTTCTGGTAATTTTGCTAACGTATTCAACGATTCAATGTTTCTACATTTGTAAAATTGAGGCAAGTACATTTTAATAAGAACGTCTATTCTTTTTGGTGTACTTTGCCATGCAAACATATTGCTATCTTAGGTAATTAATGCAGCTTTGGACAAAGTGATAGAATTTGTTAAAGCAAATAGCTTTGCCGACATGGATAAGTTAGGTTTGTAACAAATATATTTTATAAATAAATACACTACTACTACCACCACCACCACTATTACTTTTCAGTTATAGTGGCAATATGTTTTTGGGTTTTATATATAAATAACAGTAATTATGATAGAAGAAAAAGATAAAACACAAAGAAAAAGTCACACTTGATATCGCTATATTTCGGACTCGTGGAGTCCTTCTATGGCAGGAAGACAAGTGACCAAAGTTAAAGTAATAATTATCACTTGTCTTCTTGCCATACAAGGACTTCACGAGTCCTAAATATAGCGATCTCAAGTGTGACTTTTTCTTAGTGTTTTATCCTTTTCTTCTATCATAATTACTGTTAATTTGTTACATTGTTAATAGTGTTGCTTGGTTTTTATTTTTCTTATATTTTATATATATATATATATATATATAATTTCATGTAATTGTTTTAGCGTATTTTGTATTGTGTTGCAAAAGACACCTATTCTTGGCCATTTTACGTTTTGTTAGATCAGTTATCCTTTATTTTTTTATTTATCAAGCTTTTCTTTTGTTCATTTTCAGGATGGTGAGCAAAAATGTAAAATCTCCAAAATGGGGGTAGTAAGATCACTACAAAAATAAGTAGCTACTATATGGAACAGAAATGCTTCCAAATTATAGCTCGTGTTTTGTATGACCTTGTGAGTGTTAAGAAATTATCGCTGAAAGTGGTAATCAGAGCTTTGCAGCTTAATAAGAGTTATGAAGGTTTAGATATCTGATGACGTGTGGTCAGAGCTAGCACACCAAACCAGATTACAGTAATTACTTAAACTCCCCAACAATAATTGTCCGCACGATTCTAGGTCAATATGTGGATTGGTAGTGATCAACTCCCCTTGAGAACATGCCCTTTGAGACATAAATCTGCATATATGTATGCATGATATGGATTACAAGATATTGCAGTATAGTTTGCTACTGCGTACAATCATGAACCCTGTAACTTATTAAGAGATTAGGAGACAAAAAAATAAAACACAATAGTGTAGTAAAATAGGCAATAATACAGAATAGAAAATACATTCCAATTTTATCTTAGTCATTGATACTGTGCTATGTACAATATGAATAGGCAATCCTGCAGTACAAATATCTCTATTTCGCTTTAAACAAACAAAAAAACTATGTTTTTCACCTTCGAACAGCATTGGTATCTTGAAAATGCCCAAAACTATATCAAAATAAAGAATATGAAGTGAATTCATACTTCAACTATCCTATAGTATTAAATTCTCTCAGGTTGGTGGCAAAATCTCATCTGTGTTTAGGATAGTAATACTTTAATTCATTCGTGAAAAGTATAAACTCACACAAAATATGAGCCATACAATTTAGGGTGAACCCTGGCTGCCTATAATTTGTAGGAATGGAAACTCTACACCTATTAGGCGAAGAGAACCGCTCTGGGCAAAAATGGGGGGGGGCCCTCCAGCTGCAAGAACCGAGTGCAAAGGCATCTAGGTCTATCTAATATCAGAGCTGGATAGAACTTAATGAATTTTAAAGAGGATTATTGGCAATACGTGCATCATCTCCGCTTCGCTAGAGCCCATATTTCAGTTTTTTTTCTTCTTTTTCAAATTTATACTGATTGATTACTATCAAATCAATTATTTAATGTGCAAAATAGTATAATGAAAAAATACAAAAAACGGTTCATTTGAGAACTTCAGAGACAGTATTTTTACACTGGCAAATATGGAACAGTATTTTTTGTTTATTCCCAACGGAATATCATATATATAATTATTAATTATCAATATATTTATCTTTCTTGTTTTTCTTCTCCCGCTCTTTTCCCCAAGTTGCTTATTTTATTTGTTTCAATTCATTGCGTTCTTTTGAGATTTAATAATTACTTTTACCACTTTTACTTGTCTCCTGTCTTTGAAGATGAGCACAAGCGGTTCAAAATATTGCAATATTTTTGTACTAATAATTAAGTGTTTTACCTATTTCTGGTTCTCTATTCTTGTTATTTAGCTACTTTGTTCCAAAGATTTGGAACGGTTTTATTAACTGTGTGTTTCATGTTAGTGCCCCACGCTGATTTACGTTGTAGAGCTGCGGTTTTCGGGAGAGTGTGTATGGGGGATGCGGTTCCGTTGTTGACTGCTGGTAGTTGTCTCGTTGTTCCGCCGGCTCCTAGCTCAGTTGTCTGCTCCAAATCTATTAAGATGAATCTCAGGACTCACTGGAGCGTTTTGTGGATCAGTTTTGATTCACGGATACAGGAAATGTATCACACAAAAGATGCACGAAATTGACGCCTTCGCTTACAGTTTATTCAATTTTAAGACACCAGTTATTAATACCTGACTGCTGTCTAATAAATCCCCAATACTTTGTTGTACTGATATGTTTCCTACTTTAATCTCTTACACTGACGTACCCTGATTCTATACTCTGACTGTTCCTGAGTTATGCTCACTAACCTATTACTCCTTTCACTAATGCCTTCGTCCCTCTGACATCCCGTTTTTCTACATTATCGCCATGCCCCTCCTTAAATTAAATTCCCTCTTTTATTATTTTATTCCCGAATTATAACTTCATTCACTATTGGCTATCTTAAAATATTTATTGTACAGCTAAGTTGTCCTCATACGCCTATTTTTATGACATGTCCATTGACTAAAATTACTTTTTCCCTTCAGACATTCACTATTTCCCACAAGCCTGACTTTCCTAGAAACAACCTGTCATAAATTTCGGCATTTTCCTTATATGCTGGACTTATAAAGTAATGTCTCTTTCCTCCCTTAGTCATTTTAGTTCTCCAAATGTTCTCCTAGATAACGCATGCATATTTCCCATTTACTTCCACTCTCATTCTCATGAATAGGCGGCGTACACTTTTGACTCCAGTTTCCCTGTAATAAAACACTTCGTCCTCGTTCAATTCCCTTTTAAAATCATTTCTATATCTTAGTTGTTTAATCTACTGTCTCGTTACGGCCATTTCCTCATTTAACCATCTTTGCCGACAATGTACTCCATCCTGCTAGGGGTGTAACCATCAACAAAAACCTTTCGCCTGTTGTCTCTTTTAGCCATGAGTTAAAGTGTCAGTGGGCCGTCATTTGGGTACACATATTGTTCTTTTTATTTCTTTCTTACAAATTTACAGGTGGCTACAGCCAACACAGGATGAATACAATACCTCTTGCAAACTACAGTTACCTGCCAAAATTATACATACACGTACAGGTCTCAAATCATATTAATCCATAGTTAACGTATCTCTAATTATATACATATATAGTAAATATCCACATCAAGTCAATACTACTATAAATATAAATTTGTATCCTCAATTCTTAGATCTATGTAATGATCACTACAATAAATTTATTAATCTAATAAAGGTAGCCTACAATTACGATTGCAAGTTCCTTTATTTTTAACATATATGCATATATAGTTATTTAATTTTTTATTTATTTATTCGAAACGAATGGTGCTAGTCACAATTTATTACACCTCAAATGTAGAGAATTTTGGGTACATTATTAACCTCTATAGAAAATGTTGAAAGTGTTTCCCCCCTTGCATAAGACATAATTCAACACATCGTTCATTGTGCAAAATTCTGGCATACTGTCCATTACATGATTTCATTTAAGCGGTTATGTGAACTCTCAGAACTCAGGCTATTGGGCGGTTCCAAACCCGCGTTCATTAAAGAAACTCAATTGCAACTAGTTAAAGCCAAGGTTTAGTGCACAATATCAGCACAAAGAATTTTCTTCTTCTCATTTGGCACTACAGCCCGAGGTGAGCCTTGGCTTGCCACGGCGACCTCTGCTTCCTCTAATCCATCTTACGACTAAATTAATAGAGAGCAGTATTGCAGGGGAACATGTGTTCAGCATGCTGACACCCCGCCGGTCGCCTTTCATCGCACAAAGAATAGTGGGACCTTTTTTTTTTTTTTTTTAGCCAGGCTGTGGACACTGCAGACTAACGCCGGATTTTCATAGTTTGTTGAGCAATTGGACAATGTCATGAATATTTTAAACAAGATGGCGCTACATGCCATACATCAAAACAACCTATGGTGCTAATTGAAAGTTTCTTTGACGACCGGATAATCTCCAAGAACCTGGGGCCATCAAGATCTTCTGATTTGACAACGCCGAACTTCTTCCTATGTGATTATTAAAACACAGAGTTTATGGCACATGCCTCCAGACATTGGACGGTCTGAAGCTACACAGCAGACTGACTTTGACACACAGTCCTCCAACGAGCTTCTAGTAGCATGGAATGACGCGTTGAGTTATGCCTAATGTAGGAGGGAAGACATTTCCAACATGTTTATTGACGTTAATAATCTCCGAAGCATTACAATGAGGTATAATAGATTGCGACTAACTTCATTCGTTTTTAAATAAATAAAGAATGAAATATGTTAATTCTATATAAATCACTCTGTATATATACTTATAATACATATATAATAAAAGTGAAAAATAAACTGACTTTTAGAACATTATAACATTGACTTGTCCTCTACCTTTAAAGAACGCAAGGGATTCGAAATATTGTACTATTATTTAAGCGTTTTATCCATTTCTGTTTCTCTAATCCTTGATATACATACACAAAACCCTATAGAACATCAAGTTCAAACTTCGTACTATTCCCAGTATGATTATCTGACTAGTTTATTACAAACCTTTGTTTGGTAATTAATAAACGTTTATGAAAGACATTCATAATGCTTGCTGTCGATACCTTAGGAGTATATATTTGATATAAATATTATGAAAGATATTGATAATATATACAGTAAAGGCATATATTTAATAAAATAATGTCTGCTATTTTATAGAAGAAAATTTTAATGGTGCGTTTAACACCCTTTTTACTACTGAGGCACCACAGGCAATGGCCATTGATGATACACGAGATTAATTGATTTAATGGTAAAGATTTTTTTTAAGGAACAAAATGTGTCAGGTCTAAGTTTAGGGTACCTCCTCGGCATTTGCAATTTATGTAGACTGAGGAAAACCTCGAAGAAACCGCAGTCAGGGAGGATGGTCCTGGAGGGATTCGAACCCAGACCTACCGCTCACAAGTCCGAGCCTTAACAACCTCGGTTACCCGTGGCAGTGTGGAAGACATTGAAGATGCCTGCTATCTATACCATAAGAGCGTATATTTAATAAAATTTTACGAAAGGCATTGATAATACTTACTATCTACCTACTATAAGAGCATATATTTGATAAAATTTTATGAAAGTAATTGATAATGCTTCTATCTACCTACCATAAGAGCATACATTTGATAAAATTTTATGAAAGACATTGATAATGCTTGCTATCTACCTAACATAAGAGCATATATTTGAAAAAGTTTTATGAAGGAATTGATAATGCTTACTATCTACCTACCATAAGAGCATATATTTGATAAAATTTTATGAAAGGAATTGATAATACTTACTATCTAACCACCATAAGAGCATATATACAAGATGTTTCCGAGCTTTTGATACACACTTTCAGAGATAATAGATAATGGAAAATGTACCAATTTGCGAATAAGAACCCTGGGTCTGGAAAAGACGTAATGGAAAGTTATAAACGAATTTTGTGGTCTATAAATTTATTTATCTGGGAGCTGCATTCACAACACATGTTCAAAATGGTGTCCCCAGCTTTGACGCAGGCATGACATCATAGCACAAAGTTCCGTTGTACCCCTTAGAACAGCTGCGGTGTCGTTCGAACAACGTCATAGGCAGCGAGATATCTTGCCAGGAGATCCTTTTCAGTCTCGACTGGTGTTTCGAACACAAGATTTTTCACTTAACTTCACAAGATGAAATAAAGTGGGGTGAACGAGCTGGCAAGAAACAGAACCTCCTGTCAGTAGAAGTCAAAGCATGCACTTACTGACGACGGTAGGGGTGTAGCTGCTGTTCCCGTATCACTTTTCACATAGTACTATGCGCGACATCCATTTCACGTACACTAATCCAGTGCTTATTGAAGGCTCCAAGCAAGCACCTCTTCTTCCATACACTGCGTCGATCTCCTTCTCGATAGTTGTATTGTGGTACCACTTGGTCCTGTTTCGCTTACCTTTGGAACAGTCGTGGAAACATGGTGTGGATCGAATGTCTCCTAAGAGAGTACATGGCCCGATACAACCTGTCAACTTCCCTACTGTTCCCATTGGCTTGCCCGTACCACACATTCCGCAACCGTATACTGCACTTAACTAAACTAATCGACTGTACACTTCGACTGGTAAACACAGACGTTCACATCCGGACTGACCATGTCCGATACACATCACGCTATCTGCATTGCGTAGTGGAGTTTGCTATCCCAACCCCTCATGATGCACGTCTACATGTTGGTTTAGCTAGCAAGTACATGCAAAGACATGAATATATCACTTCGTACAGTACAAACAACGATTCGTAGGTTCTTGTATTTCACTGTTACACGATATCCCACAACAATGTTGGCTTATACCTTTCTAACCCGCCTTTCCGGGCCAGGGTGCCAGGTCTCAAATTGATACATTAGCACTTCTCCACCATATCTCAAAGTCTGTATTATCAGTTCAAAAACGCTGTATATTTGAAAGAAGTATATTGTGATTTTCACAGTCTAAATATTCTCACACATCACAAAAATTTCAATTGCATTAAGTCTATGATCAAGAAATTCGAGAACTACATTAATGAGCTTAAAGGTTGCATGATTAATACATCATTTTTCTCCTAAATTATTCACTGGCCAACTGTCTTAAAAAGATTTTACTCTTACATTTCTCGAATTTGTTTGCCTTTTGCTTTAGGTGGTAGTATATCGTGAGAAATATGAAACGTTTTAAGCATGCATTCTTTTTCATTTTTAACGGTCGTACATGGTGATGAATTTGTTGGAGATTGGCCTCCCAATTGATCTAAACTGCTCCATAACATTAACACCTGCTACAGATTCTTTGTGGTAATTTTATTTGCTGATATTTTATTTATATAATATTACGAACGAAGTTAACAATTTTTATAAAGGAATTGATGTTTTGTTCATAATTATAATTGTATAAGTATGCTGACGGGCAGAGTTGCTGTTATTATAAATTCATTAATTTTAATGAAAAGTCAATTTTCCTAGCAGCTGCCGTGTTTAAGAGTCTTATTTCATTTCAGTTACGCTTTTCACGTATCGTGCAGGGGTTACCAATCGCATCTTTCGGATAAGGTTTTAATGGGAATATTTCAACAAGTATTTTCAGTAGAAACACGGAAATAGGTCAAATAATGTGCATTTTATTTAGTTTTACTTCTGCTAGAGCATGACCATTATGAAAATACAAATTTTCGTAATTCCCATACGCTCTGCATATAATAAATGTGTCACCCCGTTACTACTCTGGTTTCTTGATTAGAGATAGAGGCGGTAGTATTAAGTGACTCGTCGTGTATGTGGGAATTCCTGCTCCGTTGCAGATCTTGAATAATTACCGTTTGCTACAGCCAATGCAATTCTGTACTAAGAGCAGTCCTTAGTACGAAGCCAAATCAATGACAATACATTGTGGAGATGAGATTTTCGGTTTGGTTATGAGGATACATATTTCTTAGTTTTCTTATCTCGAATTACATGATCCATAAAAGAGCTATTTGGGGCGAATGACCTGATACCATTACACAAACTGTGTTCTTTTATAGGGTTAAATGGGTTGTGAGAAAATGTATTACATTTCATGCATAGATGTACATGTCGTTAGAAGCGGTGTCAAAATGATTTATGGAAGTTCCTCTTGTAGAATGCCCTGCCAATATTTCACACTTTTCTTCTTGAATGGTTTTTAAATACCGCACGTTATAACAAGATAGAAATATGCAACATTAAAATATGTCTCTACTGAACGTGTAATGTAAAAACACTTGCAATATATTCAAGTAGTTTTAATATTTATTTTTAGTAACTTTTAATGTATTTTGCGAATTTTGAAAAATATTACTTTGGAAGGAAATTAATTTCTCAAAAATTAAGTTTTTGCACATACTGCATTTAAAATACGTGTTTTAATGCAGGGTAAGGGTCAATTTTAAATTAATATATGTATGTAAAACAGAATATCAGTGCTCATTCCTTAGTTATGTGCTTAAAACATTTATTTAATATGAAACAACAACCATATCACACACGTTCATAATTTTCATATTAAGTAGTTTAATTTCGACTGGCGGAAATTGAGAACTGAGGCAAGTTACAGAGGTATCGTGTTTGCATGCTGTGTTAAATATTTTGATAGGAAACAAAATCGAATCTGATAATGACTCATGTATCTAGGATGAAATATGTGCAGCAATAACTGAAATTTAGAAATAAACTCCTCTGCCTTCAAATTTATACTTACAGACAAAAGTTGCAATGTTTAGTGGAAATTTTGGAAATGACACTTGTAATTTATTTTTAGGCACACTATGGGAAATAAACGACTAATGTTAAACGGAATAATCATCCTTTTTCCCGGTTCGAAAAGATATTTTTGAAGTTTATTTGCAAAAATTAAACAAACTATAAAATGTCAATTAGGGAGGTGTGCTTTTTATGGTGAAAACAATTTTCGTATGAACATTTTCAATTGGTAATTTTAAGACACCTAGTTTAACTTTTTTTCAGATCGTATATTCGTTGTTTACCTTAACCTTCCTAGTACCATTGGAGTCAATATGAACCCAAAAGAAATTTTGAAATAAAAATATCCGCTGTTATTAAAATTAAAATTCTCAAAATTTCTCTATTTATCACCCCGAGTCAACTATATTCAATGGTGTTTTATTGATTTTATATTTTCAACACATTAAAATTTATTCATTATTTTCGCACTGAGTTCAATTGGGATATATATATATATTCAAATCTGGTTTTTTTCTTTGAATGTAGCATTATGACAGTAGTAATGCGACCATTACTTTGAACACCTGTCTCACGAAATACGTGCAATAATGAAAAATAACATTTCCCGTTTATTTGTTACCCATTGTTAAGGTTTGTTGCTTAGGGTGTTATTGTTTCGACTAAATTATCAGTAGAAAACGTTTGAGTAGTCCAGAAATAGAAGCAATTTTCAATGAAAAAAGAGAAATATAGGGAAGGAACATCTAATGACGATGGAGAGATTGATGCTGTTATTACCGAAGAAAGTGAATCGACTGAAAATTCTGATGATGATGATGATGATGATGATGATGATGATGATGATGATGATGATGATGATGATATTGAAGATTTAGAAACTACTGTGCTTAAGTTGTTGACATCTCAAATGTTGATGCTTTCAAGTTAAGTACTCTGGGTGGAAAGCGAGGGGGAAGGGGTGGACAAAACTTGGGAACGTTCTGTGGACAGAAAATATCCATAAAAGTGCATCAAATGTTGTTTTTTTTTTCCTTTCTTTGGAAACAATATTAAGAGTTGTTTTGTTTCAAATGCATAGACGTTTAAGATGTAGGAAGTAAGAGAAAGTGTAAAACTGTGCTTATATTGTCCTGTTTTCAAGGTAAAAATGTGCATTTTTGTACCATTTCATTAAAACAATTAAATACTACCAATATATAACATGTAAATTACCGGGGTCTTTATGACTCCGTGGTACTCATACTCAGTGTAGTGAAGAAAACCTAGTAATAGGAAGTTTACATAATATTATTTTAAAGTGTACAAATGTTTTTTTTTTCTGAAAACGTTATATTAATGAAATTTAATTACTGATGTTCAAATCTAAGTGTAAAAGTTAAAACTACTTTTAAGTAGAGTCGACAACCCTGTTTTACTGATGTTAAAATGTTAAAATTGCTAAATTTATGTTCCTAATGTGACAGAAACGTTTAGACTACAATATTGGAATTTAAACAAATTTAGATGCATTGAAGAGAATTAATATAATTTAAGCACTGAAACAATATTTTTTTACCACAGGCATACGTTATTTTAAAAAAAATACACACATACATAATTTCTAGTTCATAAATTTTTCCTTAATAATGCTGCTTCGGAGCTTCGCTGTTATGTCTAAAAATTTCACTGAAAAATTCAAACTGCAATAATTTTTTCTCTCTACATGTACGAAAATTTATTTTTTGAGAAATTTGAAATCAAAGAACAAAACAAAAAAATTAACACTAACCGATAGCTCCAACCCGAACCTAATGTATGTCTAAATTTGTTCAGACTGTTAACAATAGCAAAAGCTAAGCTCCCTCTAGGAAATATTAAAAACTAACCTTCTAGTTCAATTATTCTAAAGCTATATAATTTTCAATTACATAGAATCAAAACAAAACTAAAAAATTACTTCTAGGCTAACCATCACAATAAAAGTTATATTACACAATTTAGAAAAGTCGGAAATTTATTGTGAGTCATTTTTAGAAAAAAATGTCATAATACACAAAGTTATGCCTTCCAACTTCCCATTAGTTTTATGTTGCAGCTTTCTTAATTTAAGAGCTTAAATCTACTAAAGGATTTGGTTTTAAAGATTTTTTCTTTAAGAAATTTAAATATATTTATATATTTTTAAGCCTAACAGTACAAAATCATTGCTTGTAATACTTAAAAGTCCTCTGTCTAATAAAATTATAACACACAAATTAATATATATTCTTTCTACTAGTTTATAGTCAGGGTAGAGAAATTGCCTATCTTATTAGTAAATGATCATAAAGGTATAAAAACTTACTTTCGACTCAATAAGGCATGAAACACAACTAATTGGAGCACGTGCTGATTACAGCTTCAACAACAATGAGCAAAATAATGGATCAATGTAGAACTGAATATAGTGTAGCTCTAAAAAATCTAAAATCATTAGCAGAGAATGAGGTACTGAAAGATAAAGATCGACGCCCTAATAGATTTTATATAAATATTTTAAATTTGATATGGGTTTGCTTCTTTTATCGTCTATTCTTTAAATGGTGCTAATATTTAAGTTTAAAACTTTAAAAAATGAGAAGTACATAAATTACATGGATATGCTTACATCGCACTCTTTCTATGAGTAATTTTATATAGATATATACAGACATAAATAGACAATTACTCCTGAGTGCCCTTTCCCTTTACTCACTCCCACTCCCCAACTCCCCTCTTCTCTATTGCCATTAACATTCTTTGTCGGGTCTTGCATAGAAACATTCTAGAATAGTGTACCTCTCATGCACCAACACTCTCCGGCAGATGTTCAAACTTCAGTTGGATACAGAAATTGGGGTGATAAATTCTCATTTCTTAAAATTTCCATTTCCCTGCATTCTACCAGAACATCCCTCCAGGTATTGCTTTCTCCGCAAAATGGTCAAATTCTTTCCCAGAAAGCATTAATTATTTCATTTCCTTTCCAAGCCCCTGATCTGACCCATGCGAAACCACTTCTCCCTTCTCTACCACAGGCATTTAGATAATCTCCCTTCCCGCACACCTGATTTATTTGAGCCTGCGGGTTAAGCAATACCTTTTCTGCGCATTGAGACTCAGTATTTTTCTATCTATATCTCGAAAACGTCTGCAACTATTTTTCAACATTTCGCGTTAATGTCCTCTCCCCTTAATCAAATATACACTGGTCCAATTTTATCTAAGCCTTTCCTTATTTTTGATGCCCAACCCGTAGCTCACTATTCTCTTATTTGCTCTCTCAAACTGTTCTTGATCCTCCCGTACTTAATTGTTCTTAGTTTTAAATTCGCACTTTCGTTAAAGATACCAAATTCTTTAAGAACCCCAGGATTTGCCATACCCCTCCCTACTTGTAGCATCCGTTTTAGAAACTGCGTTTGGGTCTAATTCAATTTCTTGGTATTTTGCACCCCCAGATTTCGGCCCCGTACACATAAATTATAATCACGGTGCTTCATATTTTTTAAATAAATTTAACAATTTAGATCCAATGTTAGTCACACTTGAGAAATATTTTTTCATCTTTACTATAGGTGGTTATATCTGTTGTTATATTAGAAGAAATATCTTTTCACTACAACACTATATTAGAAATGAAAACAAATTCGGTTCCTTCGTATTTTGTGTCAATTGAGAATTTTATCTAATGAAAGTTTCTTTTGAAATCCAGCCAATCTAAAACCAGTGTTTAACATACAAGTTGACGCAGGTGAGATTAAAGGCTACATAGGAAACTAAAGTGTATTTCAGAACATTAAAACTGTAACCCTATAAAGTAAATGGTTAGATACGTTCTATAGGTAAACATGGCTATAACTGTTTCCACTCGCTCGTTATTGACTTGGTCTGGATAGCTCCGTAACAATAATTATGTTCAGTTCCGAACATAAGCCATTTAAAGTAAACATAACGTACTTTGCCCATATTAGCAGGATCAAGCTTGATATAGTCTTTTCACCCAGTTTCTACATTTAATTTTATGTATTACTATTTCACCTCGATTAGGGTATTCAATGGAATCAAATTAAGAAAAAGAAAATCACGACAGTCTTTTAAGCTTTTTAGTTACTTATCAGATATTTTTATTTTAATCAAAAGTAGATATTCGGAAATATCTCGACTTTATAAATCTCTCAGTTCATAAACAATTTTTATCCGGACCATGTTTAATACAGCAGTATAATATTTTTATTCTTCTGCTTTCTCTATTTTCAATTATACACCAGAATAGGATGACATCTGGGATCACTTGTGTCTACTTCAATGCAAAAGTAAATGATATTAAGGAACTGTACAGTGGCATGATACCCTGACTCATACTTCTCCTCATTCCCATTGGTCCACACTCTCTAATATTTAAACATGTCACCGCCCATACTCTATCCTGTGAGTCCTGGGTTCTCCAAAGTTCCGGATAAGTTTAATGCACTTATAGCAGATCAGATAATCAGATAAAGATGAAGGGAAAGGAGATAATGTGTACTGTTGAGTTTTACTGATAGTAAGAATTTTGAAAATCCAGTTCGCAGCACGTGGTGACATCAGGCAAGTTCAACTTCTCAGATTTACGATTTTATTTCATTTAGACTAGCATACATCCAGTTTCAATAGCAAAGATAAGAATAAGCTCGTATAACTTTATTTACGGTTGGAATATTGTTTTTGTACTTTTTCTAAAGTTTAGTACAGCTGTTGATTTTTTACAGACATATTTTCATTTAAGTATTAATTTCCTTAGAGCAATAACTAATATTTGCTTAGAGCAATAACTAATATTTGCTTCTATGCTATTATGCTCCTCGCAGCATTACCATAAAGCTAACCAAAACCAACTGAAAAAGAGTTGCAGCTACTAAAGTTTGCAATATACACTCCCTGCAGATTAGCGAAGTACTAAAGTAGAGAAAATCGTGCACCTTATAGAAAATATTATGTAATTTTTCTATCCTAAGAAGAATGAAACCTTTATTTCTAGATAAAGGTGTGTTTCTGCATATGTGCCATCTAAATGTATTCTTAATTACATAAAATCTACATAAAAATTTGAGGGAAGGGTCTCGAAACATTATAATATTATGAGCATACTTGGTATGCATTTAAAGCATACCAAGTATATTCAAAAACGCTTGCTTGCATGAAGAACTCAGATCTCTTACGTGTGAAAATTAAACTCTGCACACCCTCATTCTTTGTATCAAATGGTGTACAGTGTTTAACAAAAGCAGCTAGCAGTGCAGGAAAATATTCATTCGAGGTTTGGAG
This sequence comes from Metallyticus violacea, assembly GCA_030762175.1. Taxonomy (NCBI): domain Eukaryota; kingdom Metazoa; phylum Arthropoda; class Insecta; order Mantodea; family Metallyticidae; genus Metallyticus; species Metallyticus violacea. The sequence continues at coordinate 70,792,793 of CM060835.1, forward strand.
ACCTGCCTGAGTCAATCCTTTTCTACTGAGTGCTTTATTCGGAGTGTCTCTTAATCCGCAAATATTAATTACTGATAGTTTTAGTGCTCTGAGCACCTGCTTAATATATCGTGAAAGTATCGATAAAACTACTGAGATTTTCAGAAAGACGTGATTTCTGCTATTTCATTGGGAATATTTCCAGAAGACCCGACAAAGAAGGTTAAAATCTATAGTGAAGAGAAGGAGCTTGAGAGTGGGTGTGAGTAAATGGAAGGGGGGCTCAAGAGTAAGGGTTTTATTGTGCTTATGTATTTGTATATAAAATCACTCATAGGAAATGTATGATTTAAGTACATCCCTGTGTTTGTATATTTGTTTGTATGCAGGTAGGTTTTTTTTTTTTTTTTTTTTTTTTTTGCCGTTTTTATTGCTGAGGCACCACAGGCGGTGGACACTGACAATACATGAGGTGAAATGATAAATTAGGTTTAAGATTTTTTTAAGGAAGGGAACGTTCCAGGCCTAAGTTTAGGGTACTTCGCATTTGCCATTTATGAGGACTGAGGAAAATCTGCTCACTCAGGGAGCACGGTCCTGGCGGGATTCGAACCCCAGATTTTCCGCTCACGAGTCCGCCTTAAAGACCTCAGCCACCCGTGGCGGTGTGCATGCAGGTATGTATATATATATATCTGTGTGTGTGTGCGTGCACGTATGGCCATTTTGATTGTAACATGTGGAATGTACGGCCGTAAGGCCCATGCGACAGTTGTACTTGAATGTATTTTAAATTGGTACAACAAAAGTCTACTATACTACTACTGCTACTGCTACTGCTACTGCTGCTGCTGTTCTGCTGCTGCTACTACTACTACTTCTGCTACTGCTGCTGCTGTTCCTGCTGCTGCAGATGTTAGGGGGAAACATGCATCACTCGCGATATAGTTTTCAAATATGTAATCAATAAACTGAAGTACTCTATCATCTCCATGATATCGTATGTAAACAATTTCTATCGGGTTCAAAAATGACATACCAAACTGTCATATTTCTAAGTTATTGGATTTAACTTTTTATCAAGACAAAGGCTTGAATTTCACGCCATCAGCACTGCCCAATTCCTTTATTTCTGTCTCAAGAAATACATTTGTTATCTCTGTGTGAATGCTGCATTCAAAATCGGCGTGTATGTGTACCAGAGAAAAATGCTAAACTGAATTTGCCACCTGCAGGTAGACTTCAGAACTTCCACCAGACAACAACAGAAACACAAGAAGAATATGCATATTGCTATATATGAAATGAATGGTAAAAAGTTGATAAAATTGTTTGGGCAGCTCTTGAATGTACCACCTACATACACTACATCACATTGTCAAATAAATAAGACACTAGTGGTTAAGAATAAAACTTATTTAATGCGCGGTCAGTTACCGCTAAAAACGACATTTTTGTTACCATATGTAGATTCTAATACGATAAATAATTCTGGAAAATACGAGGGAAGCTTTGAATGCATGCCAGATGCTTCTTTTAATGAATTGTACATCGTCATGAAATCGCATCTATATCATAGTTCTGTGATTCCCTTTGTAATCTACTAGGCTGCTCATGTAACATCTTGGATACTTTCCCCTTAAGAATGTTATTAAGTTTTGTTCTATTTAGTTATATTTTAGACTCCTTTTCAATATTATGTTCCAAGTTACTTTACATTGTTTGATTTGAATTATTTCATTTAAAGTAAGATTTACTGGTACAAACCTATCTTGAAAGTCCAATCTGAAAATATTTGATCATATCACATCACATCACTTAAAGAATCTCTACCATGTTACCATGTTACCATGTTACGTTACCATGTAACATGTACGCAGTGGCAATGGATGAAGTCACATTTGGGTAAGTTCAGATATCTAGACCACTTTACCGTAGACAATCCTGATGCTGGAGACACGGCTCCTTTCAGGAACGGCAGCGGAAAAAGTAGAGCCCAATTCCAGGTAGTGTGACTTCAACAAATGTAGGTGCATAATTAACTTCATGTAAATGTCTGCCTTTTGGCTCAGTTTTAGTAGTAGCAATGGACTTTTTTGTACCAGTTTTAAAATGCACACAAATAAGTACAGCTGTTGCACATGGGCCTTACGGCCGTACATGCCAATATGGTCCTTGTAAGGATCAAAATGATCATACATACATACATACACACATACATACAGACCCACATACATACGCACATCAAACACAGCGATATACTTACATAACATTTTTTCTGAGTAATTTTATATACAAACACATAAACATCAATAGAGCTCAGCTGATAGAAGGTCGTGCTAATAACGGGAAGGTCGTTTATTCAATCACCCTGAGCCAACTTTTTTCCCCCTCTTGTAATCTTGATAATTTTTCGACACTTCTTAATAAATAAATGTTACTTTTTAGAGAGAACAACGCATAGGTAGCAATTGCAATTTTATTTCTAAATGTTCAAATAAAAGAACCACATAATCTGCACATCATTGTTTTCTTTCCACCAGTTGGTTAGAGATGTTACTTTTTAGGGAGGACAGTGTATAGGTTGCAATTTTAGATTAGGTTTAACAAAAAAAAATATAATAGAAATCAATACTAATATTTTCTAACTCACACTGCCGTTCGTGAAAGGAGGTGTGACTACAGCAACAGGCTGGTGTGTGTTTCTACAAGCAATTTTTGGCGTACGGTTGCTTGTTTCTGTGCGTTACGACTGTTCAATCCGTCTGCATTTGTTGAAGTCACACTATCACTTCTCCGCATCGATGCACATTCTTTGGAATTGGGCTCGGCTTTCTCCGCTGCCATTTGTGAAAGGAGGCGTGAATCCAACAACAGAATCGTCTATTTTGTGCGATCAAGTTTTGGACCTGGCCGGGCCGCGCTTGGACGCGTTTGCCTAGTTATGTTTCTGTTTTGGCCGCAGCTGAATGATGCCCATCCTAGGATGTCTCATCAATTCCTTCTAATAAAAAAATAGTTCTGTATGTGGTGTCTAGATTGTTTGTAAAATGGCGAAATTAAATTTCTGTTATACGAAAAAGAAAGAGAAGGAAAGACATATAAAAGCTATAAAAAAAACTATACATACCTATAACCATTAAGTTTTTCTTCAGAAAAAAATCAACTAGGCATTTATCTATGTTAAGATATCTGTTAGCTAACGTTTATTTAAACAGACCTGCATAGTCAGAAAGTTAAAATACCCTCCTATTCTTATGAAATGTGTTTGATAGATATACATAAATCCTGAAATCCCATGGTTATGCGGCCAATCTATTTGTGCGGGGGGAACCAACAAAGACTTGTAAAGGTCGCTTCAACAGGTAAGACCAGCTCAAGGCTCAAGAAAAGCGACAGAAACACGAGAAGAAATGAGTGGGAGCGTAACTTATGGTATTGGGAAATGGCCCAGTCTCAGGTGTCGTTCTGCATCATTAATCGCGGGGAAAATAGGAACCTGTAGTACATACATCAAGGTGGGGATCATTTCCTGACCTGCATGCACCACATTCTTTAGTCTACGGCTACCTTTTGTTACCGACACATCCATCATCCTGAGAGTCGCTTGCATGGTCCTCTCTGGAGCCTTGAGTATGAAATCTATTTTCTTACCTCTGCGTAGCTTGGCACAATAACAGCTTTTAAAAGCCAGCCCGAAGAATTCAGAACAATTGAACAAGGTTGTTTTCGCATTCTTTTCTACACAGATATATACCAGTTTTTAAAGTAAAAAAATATTAAGTATAATTTCTGCTTTCGACTTATTTGCTGACTTTTTAATAATATGCAATTTGATGTTGATATTATGTCTCCTTGTAATAAAAAGTTTTATTTTTATAGCTTTAAACAAAAAATGCTTCTCTGAAAATTTTCCACACGAAGCAAACAAGAAAAAATAAAATCCGATAAAAACTCGAAACAGTTTGACAAAACCAAGTGCCCTATAGATCCTTTAGAATGCATTTTCTATAAAATTTTGTAGACATTTACAGTTTCCTTAAGATTTAATGTTTTTTTTTTTCTACTACTCTTTTTTATTCAATGTTCTACTCTTCAAATTATGGGTAGCGTGTGGTATTTTTAAAGTTCTTCTCACCAAAAAATCCAAATAGCTTTGATTTTGAGACTTATTTGCCTAAAATGTTCCTTGCTCATTGTTTTAGAAGCGTTATCAAGGTGCAACCGAAAATGCTTCATTTTTATCTTAGGTGCTTTTCCGTATTTCTGTTTCATTAATGCTACGTTGGTTTTTAACTTATTTGGGGACCCTTTTTGAGGCAAATGTATGATAGACTTTCTTCAGAAAATTAGCTGTATATCGTTTCTAAATCATAATCGAAAATTCATGCAACGATATTTGAACATCCGAACTTCCATAATTATTGACGATTTTCATCATATGATAGAATAAAGTGAGGAAGGTAATATTGGGTCCTAAGGAAATGTCATTTGTCCCAGGATTTCTGATTTTTGAAAGCAATTTAGCCCATCCCCTCAGTGCTTACATACATTGTTTGAAAAGTGAAGGCCTCTGCTCTTTGGTCTATTACTCTTTATTTCTGAAATATCTAACTGAGAAAGTATTGCCCCAGTCTTTTTCGATGAATGATTAACTTTGATGTTTCTCATATTTTCTACATCTTTCTTCGTGCATTAAATGAGAAGCATTAATTTTGTCATTGATATGTTATCACAGTTCATACTGCGGGGAAGCTAATATCAATCCTTGAAAAAGTGTCTAGTTTGAGAAAGCTTCTGATCTTTTCGCTTTCACCTTAAAGGAGCCATAAAAAACAAAGTAAAGATATCTGGGATTATTATCACTACAGACAGGCATGTATTAAACCTACCAGGCTACACTAAGTAGACAGGAACAGTAAATGTTTTGTTTTTGCTTCTTCCACCATGTTCTATGTTTGTCAGACGTTAATCCGATACTCAAATCTCTCCCACGCTTGCCGTACTTAAGCCTAGTCAATGGCGTTCATGTACTCTCACAAACAGAAGCCAAAGCTAGCGATCACGGAGGCTCTGGCCCTGTACTTTTTTTTTTTTTGGCACTGAGCCAATAGATTAATATTTAAGCACAATAGCGTGAGTTGCAATTCTAAAAGGAAACAATGATAAGGAAATTAATTCCTCTTTCATACAACGAGCTAATTTTATTTAAAAGAACGTTTAAACATAAAATTGTGCTACTCTAGAGTCAATAGTGTAACGACGTTAGTGGATGAATGTCTGTCTACTGCAGTGAATAGGTTCCGAAGCGACGTTCTAATGTGATAAAGTAAGAGGGAGCGGAGATGAAGTATGGAGTAATCGACACGTAAAATACCCCGCATAAGCACTCAAGGATTATAATATCAAAATTAAAATTAAATATAAAAATTTTCTTTTCATAAGGAAACAGTTTATTGTAACTTGGGTTTTAACATATAACTTCTATTTATTTGTTTATTTATAATGCACAAAATAAGCAATAGTAATGTGATGTTTATAGTAATTTTATTTTATATTCTGCTATTAATGCTTATTATATTAGCTTTCACGTTGACTATGCTTGTTTTTTTTTTCTTGTGCTATGTCTTTGCTAGGGTATATTCTTTTTAAGATGAATACAATGAATAAATTGAAGCAAATAAGCCAGAATCTGCCATCGCCTAAATTTACCCACCATTCCCCATTTCAGGAAAGGAAGCTTCTAAGTAACCTAACATTTCGTATGGAATTTGTGGCTCTTAAATAGCAGGTGTATGTAAGGAGCGGATAGCGTTTAATAATTGGATACTATTAGTATCGGGAAAAACGAAAATAATTATTATTTATCAGATACGTTCAATAAAAGTTCTCTTTCTTTCTCCCCCTATCCAAAAAAAGAAAGATTTGATGATATCGTTACGCTAAACTAAATATTGTTTTTTTAAACAAATAAAAGATCTTAACATTTATTTTAATTGTGTCCGTTTCTAATAAGAAATAAAAATATTGCTGGCTCCTCTAGTACAGATATTGGCACAGCAGCAACACAAAGGATTATATGAACATTTCTCGTGTATTTTCCACTGTCTTTAAAAAAAATACAATAATTGAATAAGGCTGTGTTGTTCACAAGCTTAATTTTATTCCAAGGATGTGGAATAACAAAGGCTCTAATAAGAAACACAGACTTTTCAATAAGTTTCGTAACAAAATAAGACAGTAGGTGAAAATGCCATTCAGCGGACTGAGGCTTACCTCATTGTTGTGAAGTCGTCTTGCTTCCAGAACCATCTTTTGTGTTTCTGCCTCATTGGGAGAATATGAGTTCTGTAACAAAGGAAAGAAAACACTGTAGTACTGTTCTTTATGTACTTGTTAGCGTTATACAATTCCCACTACTTTAAACATCAATGTTTGGTACAATAGAAACTACCGTTTTTCGAATACAGTGTAGTCGATCCTGGTGGTGTAGTGGTAACCATACTTGCCTTCTAAACCCAAGGTCGCGGGTTCAAACCCGGCCGGGATCGATGGATTTTTTCGGGCGTAAAAATTCTAAGTATGGCTTCCTTCGGAAGGGAAGTAAAGCCATGGGTCCTGTGTCGTACATTTACGGCACGAAAAAGAACCTCAAGCCTGAAAGAAGACCCCTCTGAGCAAAATTTGTCGGCCGTTTCATGCCCGGAATTGAACGGGAAGCTGATGACCTGAGATGTTAAAGAGTGTCCTTAAATAAAACGAATCAATCAATCGAGTACAGTGCCCAATTATAGAGGAATTTAAAAAAAAACGCTTATCTATTGCTTATCTTTACCTTTATAAACTACCACCTTATCTTACAAATGACTCTAATAATCCAAATAACACTAAGATCAATTCTTATATAATAGTTGAGCATACAACAGTAGAAATGTATTGAGTGCCTTTCCTGGGCATCATTTTAAGAGGGGGGGGTATTTTATTTTCTTGTTCATCTTTCTCTTGGTCGCAAACGACGAACATTTTCTGTACATGAACTACTCAACTTAGGCCATCAGAAGAAAGTGAACTGAATACGACTCCAAGTTTTAGGTGACTAATGAATAATCAATGATGTCGCGGTAAGACTAATAAATCAAATTGATCGTAAATACGCAATTAAAATATATTTTATTCCTCTATTTATTGGTATCCATAACATTAGTGGAAAATGGTGGAACTTTGGCCGCCTCTACATGTTGGGTGTATTGCATTGAAATGTGCTCTATTGCAAGCTGTTCTTTTGCAATGGAATTAAATGATATTTTCGATCATGCCTACTGGATTTTCTAAGTGAAATTTTAAAATTAATTATAGGTAATAATTAATTATGAAAATACACTGTTGCAATAAAGTGTGAAAACAGTTTATTAATATTTGTTATTTGTTATTTTTTTACAAAAACATAACTTTTTACGATTATTTTATGTGAGTAATGACTCATAAGCAACTTCTATTTACACATTAATTTATATTCATTTTAACTATAAAATGTTTTCATAACGCAAATTTAAAGTGATAAACAAATATCTTTATTATTATAGAATGCATTTCTGTATATTAAATTAAATGTTACATAGTAATACAAGAGAATGATAGTGTCTTTCGAATGATACAAAATAAAGAACAGAATGCTATTTGAGAGAAATGAAATTGCTGATCATAGGATATGTTTACAGAAAAAATATGCAGCAAGAGAAAAAGCAAATAAAGTAATTAAAATTGTGTATCAAAGTGCTTTGCTGTGCCTTGGCCATTTTCACATTATAAATGGAAAACGTATCGTACATCTAATTGTTTGAGAATACATGTAATGTCTTCTACTTATTTTTATTATTTCTCTTTGTATTCATTCATTGTCCCTCTAAAGAAATGAAACTATTATTATGCTGCGACTAGTTGTTAACAGTTCTTTTCCAAGTAAACCTTTATTTTTACATATACTGCAATTTAAATATCGGCCACTTAGAAGTACAAAAAAACTCAAATGTAAATAATTTTATGCTAATTCTTACATTTTATGTTTCAATTCGTTTTACTGTCTGATCTTTGAGCATAATATGCATCTGTTTGAAGACAAATAACTGACGATATTTAATGAATGTACCTAGATCAACAACAGATATACAGATTATAGTAGTAAATTCCACTATAATGGTTTCACGCTGGGCAGTCCAGTTAAGGACTCTCGTTCTATATACCTGTCTCTTTCTACAGTTCCCCTCCTGATGGAGCGTTGTCCCCCTCTCCCTCACTGCAGAGTTGCATAGCTCGAAGTCACTTGACCTTACAAGGCGGAACAAATGCAGCACTGCAGGGAAGAATGTCACTGCTGCTACCGCTGCTGGAACATTATGTTACTGTGAGGAAATAAGGTGAATTAGTTGCGAATTGGAATAAGAGCACATTCACCACCGTGTTACGCAGTTGGAAGGAGCCGAAGGTTAACACGTAATAATTCACACACACTAACCTAAAGCTAACCTCGGGCAAATCCTAGAAGTGGCGAACTGCTAATTCCAATTCGCAACTAATTCAGCAGTGAATCATTTGTAATTGTGGCAAATCTCCTTTAACTCGTGCAAAAAAATAAATAAATAAATAACAATAATAATAATAATAATAATAATAATAATAATAATAATAATAATAATAATAATAATAATAATAATAATAATAATAATATGGTAGTATTTGAACCAAATATGAAACTTTGCACTAGAGCGCAGTGCCTTAACCATCTACGCTACTACGCCGTTGATTTTAAAGAGATATTATCTAGCTAATAGCTGTCACACCAACTTATTCCCTCACAGCAACATAATGCTTCAGCAGCAGCAGCGACATTCTTCCCAGCAGTGCTGCATTTGTTCCTCCCTGTAACGTCAAGTCTCAGAGTAGGTCTTGGTGTATAGTGGCAACCATACTTGCCTCCTAAACCCAAGGTCGCGGGTTGAATCCCGGCCAGGATCGACGAATTTTTTTGATAGATTGTAAAAATCCTAAGTATGGCTTTCTTCGGAACGGAAGCAAAGCCGTAGGTCCCGTGTCGTAAATTTACGGCATGTAAAAGATTTTCAAACCTGAAAGAACAGGCCTCTGAGCAAAATGTATCGACCCTTTCACGCCTTGAATTGAATGGGACGCTGATGACCTGAGGTGTTAAAGAGCGTCCATAAAAAAACCAAATCAACAACAGCAACATAGCTCAGGTTGGTATCCCGTGAAGCTACAATCAAAGAGAAACGTTGTTTTTAAAATGTGTTCATACAACATTGAGAATATCTTATACTATTTAAGTACTTGTATAAGTGATTTTTAATATGGCAGCATTATTAACGGGTTGGATTTTGATTAGATTTGGTTTTGTTTAAGGACGCTCTTTAATACTCTTAGTTCATCAGCGTCCCATTAAACTCAGGGAATGAAAAGACAGATAAATTTTGACTCAGAGGCTTCTTTTTTCAAGCTTGAGGTTCTTTTTGTGCCGTAAATGTACGACACGAAACTCGCAGCTTTACTTCCCTTCCGAAGGAAACCATACTTAGGATTTTTACACCCGAAAAAGAATCCATCAATCCTGGCCAGGATTGAGCCAGCGATCTTGGGTTTAGGAAGCAAGTATGTTTACCACTACACCACCAGGATCGACTAAGAGACTGGAGGTTTCTCAACTTCTCCAGATGCTAACATATTTACAGCTTTCGTTTAAAGCTTTATATAAACATACAAACTGATATAGTGATTGGTTAGAAAGCGGATGATAAATGTCTTGCATTAATATATGTAATCGCGAAGGAACACGACACTACCACTCCATTAAAAGCACTCTTTTGGGGAGAATTGGGGGAGCATTGTTTATTTGCAAGAATTGCGTCATTGGCTTTCGACTGTCGCCTAATGCCACTCATATTTGAAGCCATTTGCATTACGAAACACATTCTTTCAATTAACAGAAATACAGAAATTGCTGGCATTACCACTGCCACAACAATACTACCGCTATTAAGACAGTATAACACATGGAGTGGGGGAATGGTTGCAAAGAGGGGAAAAATGACCTTGAGTGAACTGACATAAATGAAATGGCTTTAGCTATCAGTGAAACAAAAGTTTCCAATAATTTCAAAAGCTAATATAGAGGAATTTTATTTTAGATAGGTATAATATTTGCAGAAATCTTGTGTATTCCAAAATTAATTCAATAGTCTATAATTTACTCTAATCCCTAGAACTACAGATTACACATTGAACTTCCACAATAGTACTGCTTAAGCAATCATAACATGGAATACACCAGTCTTGCAAATCCGACTACTATTTGGTCTTGCTTTGAACGTTATTTGTTTCTAAATCGATATAAACATCAATTTCCAATTTTCCTTGGTTTGCTTTTTGTTTCAGTGCAAACACATTTTCCTCGTTTTAAACTCCCATACGTTTGCCCTTTATCTTTTCTGCACAGAAAATGTAATTACCAATAGCTCTCTTTTACACAGCCTGAAGTGTAATTTAGCGGTATGAAATAGAAAAACTTATGAATGCGGGCTTACATTTTATGTGTTGTCATTTTCTAGCTATTGGTTGGTCAGTTATATCAAAATCATGTTATTCTAACCAAACGAATCGAACACGAGAGAGTATTGTGTCATTTGTTGTTTTCATTTACTCGTCTCGTTGTCACCATTATCTTTTAAAATCTCAGGAACAATGATATAAAACGGTTAGTGGCAAAATACAAGTACATGCAATCGTTTAAACTGCAATTCATAGAATGACGTAAAATACAAGTGCCGTAGTATTGCTACATTAAATTTTGTAACATTAACACATACATTCCCTTTATAAAAGAACACGTTATTTCGGAGTATTACGTTCTGTACAATTAAAGAAGAAGATATTGCAAATTCAAATGATATTGAAGTATTTGAACGCAAGTTTACGGCGAAAATTCTAAACCTAAATTGAGAAAGGAGTGAGTGTAACGAACAATTATCATACTAAATTCCCTACAATGACTCAGGAACGTCAAAAATAAATTGTATAGCATTTTATATATATTTTGTTCACCAGTAAGAGCGTAATGTTGGTAATTAGCATAAAAAAGCAATATTTAGAAGGGCTTATAGAAAGAGTAGAAATAAAGAATGAAGTTAGAATGCTGGGGTGCTGAAGGCGTAACCTAAGAAACACCGGGTATATGAAGTAAGAAGAATTATGCCAAATAAGATACTGAAATAAAAAGACGGAGAAACCATAACATATGAAGATGTAAAGCTTAAACTCTAAAAACCTCATGATAATACTATACAGAAATTTAAAAAGGGTAAATCTACGTATATTACGAGGCGTGTCCGGAAAGTAAGTACATTTCGTTCTACCACCACCGCGGTGTCGCAGTTCCACGCATGCGCACTTGTCTCTCTGGTTCATTGTCTGTCCAATGACGTCATTACAGTCGGATCGTGTTGTGTTTACACTTGTGATCATTCGAAATGTTTAAGACATGTTCTGATCCCGCTGAGCGTTCCGTAATACGTTTTTGAACGCAAGGATTATTAAGTCAGCTGAAATTAATCTTCAACTTGTAGAGGTTTACGGTGAAAATGTAATGACACATGGAGTGGTGAGAAAGTGGGTTAGGCAATTCAATGATGCCCGACCCCAATGTTCATAACGAAGCACGGAGAGGGCGGCCTTCTGTTGTCACTGATAGTTTGGTTAAACAAGTGAATGAGGCAATTCGTGAAAACAAACGGTTCACAATAAGAATGCTTATTAACGTGTTTCCACAAAATTCAAAAACTGTTGCGCACGTGATTATCACAATGTGCTTAAATTATCGCAAACTGTGTTCCCGTTGGGTTCCGAAAATGCCTACGGATGTCTACAAAACGAAGCGAGTTGACAGTGCTTTGACATTTCTTACCCGATACAGGGATTACGGAGATAAATTCTTAAGCAGGGTAATGACCGGTGATGAAACTTGGGTTTGTCATGTCACCCCAGAATCAAAACAGCAGTCGATGGAGTAAAGACACACAGGATCCCCCATCGACAAAAAATCAAAACAACGTTGTCAGCACGAAAAATCATGTGCACTGTTTTCTGGAACAGACAGGGCATTCTGCTTGTCGAGTTCCTTCCCAGAGGTGCAACCATCAATGCGGTACGATACTGTGAAACATTGAGAAATCTTCGGCGCGCAATTCAAAACAATCAAGACATTGCTTTGCTTCATGACAACGCACGTCCCCATTCTGCTAGAGTCACAAAACAATATTCAACAATTCGGTTGGGAGCAGTTCAATCACCCGCCATACAGCCCCGATCTCGCGCCTTCTGACTACCACTTGTTCTTGAACATGAAGCGTGAGCTCGGAGGAAGGCGCTTTGACAGCGATAACAACGCAAAAAACGGTGTCCAGCACTGGCTCTCTTCACTGGCGCCATCTTCCTTTGAAGAGGGCATACAAAAGTTTATTGCCAGCTATGTCAAATACCTGAACAATGGTGGCAACTATGTCCAAAAATAGTTTAAGGAATGCTCTTTCATGTACAAATAAATATTGTTGTGAAAACAAATACGAGTATTTATGCCTTTATTTCCACACCGGTGCTTGCTTTCCAGACACGCCTCGTAAGAGAATACCACTAAGCATAAATATTAATTGATAAATGCCTGTTTATCTACAACAGGACCAAAAAATCTAAGTTTGAAATACAAAGAAGTTGTACAGCTATCTACCAGTGGTTACAGGCTAGTTATATGAAATAAAGAAATTAAATATATTAGCATAGATCAAAAAGTCCCTCTTGCTGTGAAAGATGTCAAAAGGAGTTTGAAGGAACATTTTCCAAACCATGTAATATTTCCTCGACTCTATTCTTTGTTCCTTATTCCGAATATTTCCCAATTACCGAAGTCTATAAACTATATAATGTATTATATTATGATGTAATTTGAACACTCTCCACACGCATTAGGCATGGACTCTTGACACACTTAATGTAATTAGTAAACTTTCCAACACAGAAGTCTCCCGCTTGTTACGATTTAAGAGAAATAGCCGCTTGAGTGGCCGATACTTATATTCCTCACTTAGTAGAATAAGTGAGAACATCATAAATGAATGAAGAGTGTTTAACGCCCGTTTTTGCTACAGAGGCACCACAGGCGATTAACGCTGATGATGTATTGGGAAAGGATTTATTTTTAAGGAAGGAATCACTCCAAGCCTAAATTTAGGATACCTCCCCGGCATTTGCCATTAATGAGGACTGAGGAAAACCTGGAAAAACCTCAGTCAGGGAGGAAGGTTCTGGCGGTATTCGAACCCAGACCTCCCGCTCACGAGTCCGCGCTTTAACGATCTCGGCCACCCGTGGCGGTCACAGTGACAGCATCATGAACAATATAACTGTTTTTATTAGTGCTTGCGAATGAGCAAAAGATATGCAGTGGTTTTTAGTCAAGTTCACTTTCTGTTTAAACATTTACAGAAGAAACATGTCAGTATTTCTCTTACTTCCGTGCTGACCACGTCGTAGGGACAGGTTAACAAGTGCGTCATTATGTACAGTGCCGGGATAAATTTTGGAATTGCTCCCCTTTTGAGTCAGCTAAATTTTGCATTCCTAAGCTCCAGTTCAGAAAATGGAAGCTGGAATAGGAAATGCTATAAATATAAAAGCTGTTCAAAATGGAATAGCACAGGCAACTGGTGTCTCCTCAACTTAAAGCACATAGTCCAAGACCTAAAGGAAATAGAAGCCTGGACGTCTGAATATTTCTCTACTCGCATAAGGAAAGGCCTAGAATGTGACCCAAAGCTACCTTGCACGAATTTAATGGATACGTGTTTAGGCACACAATAAATTATTTTTACATTATTGAAAAATGTACATCAACGCTAAAAAAATCCACACAGGTTTCTAACAATTCATTGCATTTGAAAGTTTAACACTGCGCAAAATAATTTTGGCTCTGCATTTCCGATGGATAAAAACCAAAAATAACAGGCGGATATTAGTGGAGCAGGGAAAAGGATCGTTTACTTGAGAACCACGAAGAAAGACGGAGAAGGTAGCCCCATCATCTTCATGAATGAAACTTATGTTTATAGTTCACATACAGCCCCATGCAGCGATTCTATGGAAAGGCTCTTAGCTCCGGTGTCGAAAGGGCATAGGCTGACTATACCTCATGCAAGAAGAGCAAATGCTTTCGTTGAAAAATGCATATCTACGCTTCATAGTTTATCAGAAAAGTGGTAAATACCATGAGGATCTGAATTATGCAAATTATGAGAATGGATAAAGGAAAGGTTTGTTCCTCTTCACAGTGTCCTTGTAATCGACAATGCACCCTATCACATTCTTCTATAAATTCCAATTCCGTAATCCTGAAATGATATCCGGGCTTACTAATCATATGTCCGAATAACAGCTTCAGGAAATTTGCAACCTAAATTGATTAATAATAGAGCTATAGAAATTCATTAAAAGGTGAAATCCAAAGACATCACACATACAAAATGTATGCAATTTTAGCATAGAAAATTATGCAATCACACGCCTGACATCCTATCACCCGGAGCTAAACTCCATATACAGCGAAAAACTGAATTGCAGAACACAATGGCACATTTCTCATGAAGGATATTACAAAATTATCACTATGAAAAGGAAGATCTATTAAATTAGGTCTAGAGTTAGTGATTCATTTTGCGAATACAGTGACTATGATGAAACAGCGAAACAAGTGCAGAAAGTGATAACAAGAAACCATAGGACGTCATAACTTCCTTGCAAGTGTTAGATACGTGAGCACAGCTGTACCGCTCTCATCTTTATCGCTTGCATATCAACAGTCATTTGTTTGCTTCAATTATGAAGTGGATATGTTACCCCCACCACTAATTTCCTAGAATTGTTTTGCGCAGGTCGATGCAAGGTCATTCGCCAGTACTACTAAGTGCATATGTACGGTCTTCCGTGTGGTAACTTTCCGCTATTCATTCATTTTCATAACTATCCATTAGCTTACTTTTTCATATAATTTTCACCTAATACAATTTATGAACTTCGGCTCATTTATAATTCTCATTAGAAATATCGATAACGTTTATTTTAAAGCTTTAAATATCTTTTTAATTCAGTTTTTCTCTACTCACGTGGAACGCATTCTTATTTCATTAGCCACAATGCATAATTACCCGCCGCAAAGAGTGGCGATTCCATTTTGAATGATTTGTTTTATTTACGGCGCTTTTTAACATCTCAGTTCATCAGCGTCCCATTCAGAAATGTGATGATAGTAAAAACGATGATGTTTACAATATTATGCGGTGTACAAAAATGTGTTATCCACGTGATATCCTGCATCAACATGTTTCATACATATGTATACATACTTATACACACATAGGTACATACATACATACAAGAGAGAGGGATGATCCGACTCAACATCCCTACTTGCTGAAATTATTCCGTGCTCTTGCTTTCGCCTGCCGGCTTAACCAAACGTGATTCCAAAGGGGAACGTAGAATTTGTTGCTCTCAGCCCTTGAAGCACTTTCGTTATTCTCGAGGGAGATATTACGTCAGGCGAGAGAAATGCTATGCACAAATTAGCCAGGTCAAGACTACAAGAGCCACTCCAGAAAATATTTCTGAAGCATTTGCACTATTTTTATCTCTCCTAAACGCTAAAAAGAGCACTACATTTTTACGTGAATGTATCTATAGTGGGGTTATTTCAGTTTACAAGGAAGATCCATTTGTCACGAATTAATTTTCTATTTTCATTTTAGTATTTATATTTTACTTAAAGCATAATGATCTGTATTTAAACTGATAATAATACGCACTAATTTGTTATAAGAGATGTTTTTGAGTAGTGTTTAACGCCCGTTTTTACTACTGAGGCACCACAGGCGGTATAAGAGATGTTAAAAAGTAGCATCTGATAGGAAATTCCTGTATTTAATATAATTTTTGGAGGTTAGAATCACATTACTTGTCATTGAAAAGTAATTTTGAAAAGTTGGCGAACAGTTTCTCCACCTAAAACGCGATTACCCCGATTTTTAATGCAGCTTCTCTGAAAGAACCCGTTTTCAGATATGTGTCGTATATAAACACCGGTTCATAAGACTATGTTAGTGTAGTAGCATTAGAATGAATGACATTCATGATGCAATAACGAACATCAACAGGATATTGACTCAGTTCATTCAATCTTGGTCTTAACCCGTTTAGAATCGAACCAAATGCAGTGGGACACCAGCGATTGCTAATTTTGTAAACATAGACAACTTCCCTTCAATCAAACTGCAATTTCCTTCGCTGATTCTACGAAAAACCTTAGAGATATTACAGACAGTAATTTCTGTTGGGAAACATGTTGCTGAAACCTGCAGGAAAGCATCTTCTCTAATCTAAACCTTTTAAACATTAAATCTCCCCTACCCAAAATCCTAAAAAAAAAAAAAAAAAAAAAAAAAAAATGGAACAATCTCTGGTGATGTCTCATTTGACTGCTACATTGCTATGTTAACAGACTTAAACTTTAACATACAGTGTGCTAATATGTGCTTACGTTAAATCTTCGATGTGCGTTTATTCGACCATATAACACCCTCCCTTTTTGTTCTGTCTTGGTTTCGCATGAAAGAGCGAAGCAATATCCATTGTCTCATATTACTTTTAAAATTTAACCATACATCATCTCTATCTTATTTGCCTTTTCGTTTTCAAAATCTATCTTTCGCTCATAACTTTAATACATGCTCTGAAATGGCCACGCACTGTTATTACTAGGGCCCGGAATCTTAGTTTTTAAACTATTTTGTTCCTTGCTAACTATGGTATTTTAACATAATGATCCGTTTCGTTATCATGAGAGTCACGTGGTAGAATCTTATGAAACCTAAAAATGTCTAAATAGATATTGAAAAATGACCAAAACTACAATTTAAAATGTTTAATGTATTTCATTTTAAATTATTAAAATTAAATTTAATAATAAGTATAATAAAATTTTAAAACATTATCAAACAATGTACATTGTGATGAATTTCATAGACAAATCATTGAATTTAATTTTGTAATACCATTATTGTCGTGTGTTGTCCAAATTAATTTATTTTTAGATGCAAACTGAATTTAATTTCGTAATATCATTGTTTTCAGTAATGTTAAACAATATTTTTCTCAAATGATTCTCGAACAGATGTCTTCTGTTTCTTTATTGTCAGTCACTTCGATTAAAGAAAATTGTCAGATGTAACTCTTATTTAGAAGCAAACTGAATGCTTTATTAAAAGCTTACACTTCCAGTTTATTAACAGCTACAGACAGATAAAAATAAAGATTTCTAAAAATTGGTTGACAATGTAGATCGGCTACGATTCCAATTTTACTACAGATAGCAAAATGCATTTTGCAAGATGTGCCAAAAACAAATGAACTATGACAAAAAAATCGCATTTTCTGGAGCATAAAGAGTCTGCAAGGTATGTCAGCAGCATTGAGAGGAAACAGAAGATCCAGTTCCAACCACAAATTTCAGGGTTTTCTGGCACTTCAGAAGACAATTTTAACCCACTTTTATGTGAGGCGCTAGTATCAGCAAATGTGCCATGGCATGTGGTACAGAACAATAAACTTCAAGACATCAGTGGCCGAAAGATACCACACAAATCAACCTTGAGGAAAAAAACATTTGAACTAACTATACGAGAAAAGAACAGAAGTACAGGACTGTAAAATCTGGCTTTCAGTAGAACCCATGTCACCTGGTGGGGTACTTGACTGCAGGCAACCTCTACTATGCCAACTATTTTGAAGACATCAAGAATGTCTTAGACACATTTGATGTCAACGAAGGAGCCTGCATAGTAAAGGCTATAACTATTCTTCACAACAAGAATATCACTTCACTTGCCATTATTAATATCAATTTCAGTGATCTTCCTGCAGATATTCAACGCTTGGAATCCACATATTTACCACTAAAAGATGCGATGGAAATCATTGACAATTTCAAAGAAGGAAGTACCAGGGCCGGTAGGTGAGCCTGTTCTTTGAATCTCATCAAGATTCTACAGCGGAACCCAGGGTTTGTAATGATGAAAACTGAATCTGCTGTTCTTCAGGGTGAGCAGATTGCAGACGATTTACCATGGGGACCGAAGTGGCTTCATTGAAATTGTGCCAATGGCTTCATGCTGTGTTGAGAGAACATTTTCTTACTATATTAGTAACCTAAATTGTCCTAGCTGAGTTTCATTAATTGAAAAATGATCTAGTTAAGAGTTTTACAGCTCAAAAAGTTTTTAAAAAAATTAAAACGTTTAAAATATTCGATGTTAAAAACTTTTTTAAAATTCAGTTCCTCGACATTACAAAGACTTGCAAGTTTTAAGTACATTTAGTGCTTTACAACTTTAAAAAAAGTGCGCTGACACTATAAAGACTTGGATATTCTCATGTCTATATAGTTTTGTATTTCAAAACAATGGAAAATAAGTAAAATAGAATTAAAATAAATTCTCATTATCGTATATTTGTTTTAATGTGTTTATTTTAGCTTATCTAAGAGAAACTTGAAAAAACTTCCCAAAAGTGTTAATAAAAGTCTATGGATTATAAAAATCTAAAAATTCGCGCTCTGGTTATTACCATTAAGCGAACATCACTTTACTCATCTTTCCCATAAGCATTGCCCGTCTCTGGAAAGTATTTCCACAAACACAGACTGCCAAACTTTAGAAGCATTTATCTAATGCTATTAGAAATAATTGATTACTTTAAGTTCAGAGTCTATATGTTAACATATAGATATTGGTTTATTTTAACATCCTGTAGAATATTTCATTGTATTATTAATATTTTAAATATTCTCAATATTTTAATATTAATATTCTTAATGTTCTTAAATATTCTTAAATATTCTCAGTGTCACTAGTTTTTTATTTTATGAGTTTTACCAGCACATTTATTTCCAGTTTCTTACATGATTTACATAGGTGTATTCGTTTATGAATTGTTACTGCTAGTGCTATGACTTTCAATTTTTAATGTTTAGGTATTAGCACACACTCATTTACTGTCTTATGTGTTTTACTCAGGTATATATTTGACTTGTTCTTGTTACTGTTATATATTATAATTGCGTAATTATTATTAGACTGGTAAAGCGGAAGAGAAGATCACTGGCCTTAGCGTTGCCATGATAATGAAATAAATAAATAAATAACGAAGAACAATGAGGACACCAATTGCACAAAATGATAGCACAGAGTAACTGACGAACGCAAAACCATTCCCTGACAAGCCTTCCTAAAACTAACTACGGACTCCTACCTGCATATTGAAGGAGTTATTGGACGGGGGAGTTTTACTACATTTGAACAATATAATGCCCCACGTTGGGCGCCAAAGTTTGAAGGAGTTAGAATGGGTGGCGTAGGTGGTGTTTTAAAATGTTTGAGCATGCCCCACGGTGGTAGGCCAAAGTTCGAAGGGGTTATGGCTGGCGGGAGGAATCGTGATGGAGGTTTGATTATTTGCGATACAGCTCACCACTTAATAACTCTTCTTGTCGATCTACAGAATGTTGCTGGTTTTTGGGACCTCATCGTGCCGGGTTGAGTGAGGGGAATTAAAAGGTAATGTGTTGACCAGAAAGAATACCTTGTTATCTGACGTCGTTTATTCAACAAAAAGTGCATACCAGGGCGTTTCTCCTCGGATCGTAGTAATAAGATTTTTGGCAGACACGCGGAGCTATACATCTTGACTAACAGGATGTTTTCTGGCTGCTGGGAAGAAGCGCCGAGCAGGAGTGAAGCTCGAACATTGATGTTCCAGTGCGAGTTCCCGAGACTAGATTCTGACTTCCGAATGCTGAATAACTGAAAGACCCAAAAGGGCGATTTCATTGTCTTTAAATACTCAATAAGACTCGCTTGACCACGTGATATAGAGATGCTCTATTTTCCCGCCACTATGCATTTAGACATCCTTATTGGCTATAGGTAACCACGCAACTCTCATATTACTGGCTAGTCAGATTATTTGAACGTAACCACTTGGCGATTCGTCCAGCGTTCAATTTCATATTCTGCCATACGTTATAGTTCAACGTCCTTAACGGTAGCATACTTACTAACAACGTGCGTCTTTGCCAACATACCTGCCCGGGGGCGAGCAACGCTCCTTCCAATGAACAAAAGAAAGGATTTGCTCCATTGTCTGCCAAAACGGACCCTCTGCAGTCCAAGCGAGAATTACGACTTTTCGTGACATTTTTACAAACTTAGAACCCGTCACTTGCAACTAGCTGAAATAAAATGTTACATATATTCTAATCAATTTCCCACAATTGAATATCATAAACTGCATTCATATGCATTATATGGCCTTGACTACTGCCTTTTCCCAGTACGCCTCTGCGCTCTGCCAGTCCGCGGCTCAAATAAGTATGTAGTGTGTGACATTTGTTTTCCTTTGTAGATATTTTAATACATTTTGCGATTCTCAAATTCTGGAAACCTTAGTTGACTGCAATCAAAATTTTCTTCTGTTCCTTTTATAACAGAGAGCTGCAAATTTCAGGTCTGAAACTTAAACATTTATTTGAATTAGTTACACCTAGATTCAATAAAAAGTATTCAACGCAATTTTTTTCTTTAGATTTCAAAAGAACTTGGTGATAATAAGTGAAGATCACAAAATTGTGTTAGGGTGCTTACCGGATGACGCGATGTATGAATAATCAAAGGAATATAAAAAATTATATTTCTACTTTGATGCATCTATATAAAAATACCAATGGTTGTTAAAAATACCAATGCCCAAATACTCGGAGTAATGCAAGATAATAATTGTATTAAACAAATATTAATAAAAATAATAATCAGGTACTAGTTAGCCTGAAAGGCAGCTTTAGGCTAGTTTATAGATAATTTATGAATACAACAGGCAGAACTACTAAGTAGACTTCTCAGTATTTTAGCGAACATAAAACTCTATACTTTGTCCCTGTCATCTTTGTAATACGCTTAATAATAATTGTAACTTTGAATATTAATTTTAATTACGTAACTTTATGTTTTAAATGCTATTCAAATAGTAATATAACACAACATAACATTCTCAGTCGCTTCTAAAAGCTCTCCTCAATAGTTCATTTTACTAGTGCTCAGTGTTAAATTCAGACATTAATTAGTTCTCTTCTGTCACCCAGAGTTTTGGACATCGAGTTTGTTTACACTCTGTATAGCGCAGAAGAATGCCCTTTGCATTATAAATGGTGACTTAACTCCTAAAATCTTGTTTTGACTTTCACAAACTTAACTCAGAACTTTCAGTTCTTCGGAATCACCATCAGCCACCTCATAATGTTTTACTCATTCTGTCCACAGTCTGAAAGGTTTCCTTTGAACGTCGAAAAATAAAAAAGTCTTATCTGGGAAATTTGACATTTGGATGCTGCAGTATGTTGCAAAAAGCAGGAGAGAAGTTTAAGGGAAGCTTGAATGTAATTGTCACACACTACACAAGATCATTCAAGGGCCTCTCACGTCGTTTTCTGACTGGCTGACAAATTATACAAGCCACCCCACAGCTCTAGAGAGTTATTTCAAGTGTATGTCAATAACTATTTTATATTTGTCGTAGCATACAGGAAATTAAATTTTTCAGAATCTGATTCATTAATAAATGCCATCAATTATTTAAAAAGCCAAAGTAATTAAAGCTCAAATGCATGTAATTATCACAGGAATGCCAAAGTTCTTTTGATAAAGTAAAAGTGTTTCTTGATCATTTTATAAATCATGGTGAGAATAACAGTTGAGATATCTGGAACAGTTAACAGTGCCAGGAGATGTTACAACGTCATCTTAGTCATGATTTCTCTTCTTGCGAGTTCAAGTTTAGAGGTGCATAAAAAAAGTCATAAAAGACGTCTGTTCCAATTGGATGCTGAGGTTGCTGGTGCAGTTTCTTCCAGGAAAGTCTCTAGTTAGTGTTTCAGGTGTTTTAATATTAAAACCAGTAGATATGTAGTATTAATGATGTGGTTGTTCATTTATTGCTCTTGCTGTACTCTACAAGTCACGAGCAAGGTGTACCCTCCCCTCTGCATAATTTAAGGGATTAGGTGAAAAAAATCGTTTCACAAATCTATATATTAAACGTAATGCTCAGAAATCGTTTACTGAGTGAAAAATTAATTTTTTTTATATCTTCCCCAACGAACAATATAATTATTCCAGAATTCAATCAGGATGAATACCAAAAATTTCTGATCGTACAAGTATCTCATTTTAAAATTTAGATGGACTATTTAGCCCCAAAACAAAATGAATACTATGAGTGACCTTTTAAAAGACTGAAAACGCCAAAGTAACGTTTTTTAACTATATATTTCTCTCGACAGATTCCCCATTGAGGGCTATGCAGTTCAAGGAGTATCCAAATTTTTCATCTCATGCAAAAAGAAGTATTCTAAAACTCTGGAAAATAGTGAGTGACAAAGTCGATGATATTCACATACAAGGACATATTCTTTTAAACAGTCAAAGTAGTGAACAACCACGGTAGACATCTAAGGGGATGTCCACTATTCTATTGGAATTCCTAAGGTACATCCTGGAAGACTACTTAAAAAAGAGTAATAATAACAAAACCTGTTACACTACATTATTAAACCGTTTAAAAGATGAACTGAAGTATATTTATATATATAAACCTTTGGCACAAAAATGCGCTCTCTCACAAGCATAAACATCGTTTAGGTTAGGTTAAGTTAGGTTAGAATGGCAAAGGCTCATGAATCGGGCTTCAAATTGATTTCTCACGAACTCTAGCGACTTCTTCCTCTTCGCACACTTTAAAAATTGGTTTGCTACCACTCAGATTCGTAATGTTGGATCATGTTCACGAGTGGACGAAAAAAAGATCTCATGAATCGTATTTAATATTGCCAAAAATACTCTGAAATGTCCTTTCGTGGTGCGGCGTTTGTTCGCAGTCAGCAATGACGGCTTTATCCGCACACAGCTTTTTATAGGCAATTTGTCGTGTCAGATAATGCGCACTCGCTCAACTAAGCTACAATCTTGTGCACTTTCGCTGGATGGCACACCATTACGATGCCATGGATTTGTGCAAAGGTATTACTTATAATGAACTAAAGTGGGAAATTAGAGCGCGCTTCATCTTCGGTACATGCATGGCCTTTTATTTTCCCCCAAGATGCACAGTGGTGCATTCGGATGACCGTCAAAAGTTAACATCTCATAGCATTTGATTGAAATATTGCCATATAAAGTTACCAGAATGGTGGTACTAAGTAAATGTTGTTGCTATTTAATACAATTGTAGAACATTTTATTTAAAACTATCATCGTAATTAGTTGTAATATGAATCTTACAAATGTATCTTAAATATACAAAGCGCAAGTGCGTTGTAACAGCATGAATGTAAACGAAAATATCTTGCATACTGCTTAGTTAAAAGTGACCATGAAGTCAAAAGCGTTGGAGGAGAAGAGAGAGACCAACATGTATTGCAAAAGTAATAATGAGAGATGTTTAGCGATAAACTATATGGAAAATATTAAGCAAAAAAAAAATTAAATTTTCTCTCTCTTTCTCAATCTGCTAATTTTTGTGCATATTTAATTTTATTCTACGAATGAAGAATGGATTTATACATTTTGAACATTTACAATTAATTATAAGAAAGAAGTATATGTGTATACGATAATTCATTAAAAATAGACCGAATTAAATATTTAAGAATTGATCAAAGCTTATACTACTCCACATTATAATCTCATTGTTAAACATCTAGGGTAAAGAATAACCCATCAAACCATGACAAAACTAATAATTGCGTATTATCATATTAAAGAGCAGAAGCAAGCATAAAGTCTTATAGTTTTAGTTTTTGTTCTTACAGTTTGCTACCACTTCTATGCAAGCGATTCGCCAATTTAGCGCATGCATCACACTCAATCGATATGGGCAAGCAAGATATAAATTAACCGGAGAAGCTCCCATAAGAAATAAGGGTCTGGCAAATAGTTATTTAGCCTTTGCTGGTAATTAAAATATTCTAATAAAGTCTTGTAAATACAGGATTATCGGAAAGTCACTCAGCACTTACACTAACGAAAGAAATATCATCATCATCTATCTGCGATTAGTCATCTCACTAATTATGTCTGTTCTGGCCTCCAGCTTTCTCTTGGGGACCCCAATCTTGTATTGTAAGAATATTTGCATTAAGTTATGTGTTCAGATATCATTTCATTCCTGCAGTCTGAATCCGTCTATAATAATTTTATTTAATATTGAAACTTCATTCATGTGTATTGTCTTGTAAAACTTAACTTTTCCCCCCTCTTTTTCGTGCTTTCTCTTTAATGTTCTTATTATTGTGTCACATATATTTCTGAACCTAGACAACCGCCACGGGTGGCCGAGGTCGTTAAGGCGCGAACTCGTGAGCGGGAGGTCTGAGGTTCGAATCCCACCATGGACCTCCTTCCTCACTGAGGTTTTTTCCAGGTTTTCCTCAGTCCTCATGACTGGCAAATGCCAGGTAGGTACCCTAAACTTAGGCCAGGAACGTTTTCTTCCTTAAAAAATCTTTTCCCCAATTTATCATCTCATTTCATGTACCACCAGTGTTCACCGCCTGTGGTGCCACAGTAGTATAAACGAGCGTTAAACACAAAAACTGGACATTTAATTAAATGAACGGTAATTAAAATCACAACCTATAACATACGATAGGAAATTCATAATATCCTTTAAATAATGTGAAATAAATTTGATAAGAGGATAGTTGAACATATTGAAAGGCACAAAACATTTGGTAGTTTTAATCTTAAAAAAATGGATTGGGCAGGAAAAGTATGTGAAATGTAATAAATCCAGTCGGAATGAACATGAACTATTAAAAGAGGGTGGAATTAAGATTGGATGACAATGTGGCTGCATTTCGACTCTGTGTGCACTACTAGCATTATCCAACGAAAATATAGAGAAATGAAATATGGTATAAAATTTGGGATACTTTGCGTAAAGAAATGGTACTATAAATTATATTCAATAAAAGCGGAGATTTAAGATTCTTTAGAAATGCGAGAGAAAAATGATTAAGGAAAATGAGGATAGAGCAAGGGTAATTTAGAAAATATTTTCCAACAATGAGCAAGACTATTATTGTTTTGTATACATCCTAATGCAACCACAATTATGATTTAAGGTGTAGTAGAATTTGCATAGGAAAATTCAATTCTCAAGTATAATCGAGTTATAGGTTTAAAGAAAATGGATGATATAACAGGAATGAGGAGAGAGAGAAGTAGGAGGATGCATCCTTGGAATCAGAGGATAGAATCCTTGTCCTTTTAACAGTGGGGTAACGCGTATGGAAGCACGGAAGATTAATTTAGTTTATTATATATGCAAAATAATTCTTTATGTTAATTTTATAGTTTCTATTACATTATCAAAACTTATATGTGGCATATATTTTATTTTTTATATTCCTTATGTAAACATGCCAAAAAGTTGTAACCAACTACACCTGTAACGTAACGGGTCAGCGCACTCGGTTGATGTGAAAGTTAGTAATCATACATTTCAGACATCCTTTCCTTTTAGTAGGTAATCCGCCCCCTTTGCTAAGGTCTGAACTTTGGAGTGTGTGCTTACCTTGGTGGTTCAGTGAACACATGACTATACTGAGCGCGGTCAGTACTGCTACCCGAATGTTCTTCCCCAGTGAAATCTCGACTACTAAATGGTTGGGGAGTGACTTCTCGATGACTATATATTTATCGTTTGGAAATAAATTCAATTCAGTTCATGCTTGTTTTAAATATAATTATTTATTACTAATTTCCTTACTACTTTTCATGTTATGAAAGGCCATTAATTTAGCTTTTTCACCACATATACTTAAATGATATTAATTAATATGTATAAGTTTGTTCAAATCATAAATCACTTATAAAACATTTTCTGGTTCTGATAATAGAATTTTATCATCTGCATATAGCAAGGTTAATAAATTGTGACAATTTAATTTAAATCCGTAAACCGCTTTTGCTTTTCATTTATCGATTGCATGAAGTAAATAAATATAAAATAATAGTGGAGATAATGGACAGCCTTATTCATTTATACACATACTATAGTTCCAAATGCACGGTCACGTTGATTCTGGAGTAAAATGATGTCGATTTCTTGGGTTACTCCATTAAATTGCCAATCCTTTCTTCCAAAGAAAAAAGCACGAATTAATATTGCGCTTTGTGCGTCCTATCGAGCGGATGCATATGCGGCAATGGTTCTCTCTAATTTTTTTTTTCCTCTCGATCATATGTTTCGAAAGGTTATGTGTGTACTATGGAATTAATGCAGCAGAAATGTTCTAACAAATTTCCAGTAGCCTGATTATACATCGTAATGCAGCCCGTGCGCGGTAATCGATAAATTCATGAAACAGGCTGAGTGGAAGAGGAGAATGCAGTAACAAAGATCAGGCTAATGGATGTTTCTGACTGTGTGATACAAAATCTATCAAAAGCATTACGTAAATTAGAACAGCTAGCATCAGCCCTGGATAAAAGCCCCGTGAAAAGAATTAAAACAAAGAAATAGCAGCACAAAAATTACAAAATAGCTGACCATGGTTTTACGAATGGTTTCAAAATTTCATTCAGCAGAAAACTGAATATGTTCTTGATGTTAGTTTTTATACGAATGGGCCCGCTTTCATCTGTCCCGTTTTATACACTGCTGGGCATCAAATGGCAACATATTTATTGCACGTGTTCATAATACCCATGAGAAAATTATGTCTGTCTTATCGTTCGATTGTTTGATGGGGACTATTGGAATCCTTCACGTCTGTGTGTTCGTTCTACCTCGACCCACTAATCTTGGACGCATTTCATTCATCGCAAGCACCAATTTCTGATAATGATATCGCGCACTCTCATTTTGTTAGTTCTCCCTTGATCAAATTCAGACACTGACGTCGTATTTTCGACAAGTCATACTCATTCCTTCTGAGAAAATGTGGGTTCGGTTTAAAGCGTCTATTATAGGCATTGCAATTTAAATAACCAGCAATGCATATTCGCAAAACATGGCATTACCACATAATCACATAAATCGTTTCACTGTTTGCTTGTGACGATGCTATGTGATTGTTAATTCCAAGCAAAGAATAACTGGCATATATTCTTTAATGAAACACTCAAAATTTAATAACGTTCTGACATTTTTTATAATTGCATTTGCCTTCGTAAAGAGAGGGATGGTTCCAACATAGCGAGTGGCACTGTATGCACACAAAACACACCTAAAGCCTTTTCAACAGAAGTTGAATGTGGAAAGCTACAAAATTTGAAGTGTTTCGAGACAATTTGCTAGTTACAATGTTTACTTATATAAGAACTATTTTATAATAAAAACTTATCAAATGAAATTAAACGCGTCTACGCCTGTGTAATGAATAGCACTTTCAACATCTTATAAAACAAGTTTGTAGTGATTTGCCGAACACCCTGTGTATAAACCCATTATATTTTCATGAATAAAAACAGATGAATCCCATAAAATTAAAGTAAAACTTATAAACTGAGTTGTAAATATGGAAAGTACTGATAAACGGATAAGCTTGAACTATAACACAGAAAGAATGAAAAATGTTCTATTGATAACGTTTAAAGATTAAAACAATAAACACTACAACAACTTTTTATATAAAAAATTATAAACAATCTTTATTGTTTGTCAGAACTCTTAATAAATAGTTGTGACACTAGTTGCATAAAATGACTATAGGCACAATTAAGTCATTAAATTGTCTTCATTGCTAAAATACTCTTATCAACTGAACATTGTGTTACGATAATATTAAGGAAAGAGTTTATGTATTGAAAGCCACATTAATCGTTCATGTTCACTGCATAATACGCAATGCTCTGCCTCCGGCCTCATTTCGAAGCATCGTCTCACATAAAAGTAATTACGTTAAATCCATCATCGCTAACAACAATAACCATACAAATAAACTAAATTATCTCCATAGATGCAATGAGGTTATAAGTGTACTGACTTCAAGGTGGTGCGTTAGAAATTCCACATTAATATTAGTTTTTTGTACTAATAGTACTTAATTCTGGCATTCGAAACAACATCATATGAACATTTTAATCGTGCAGTAAATAGTAACATTATAAACTAATACTAAAAATACTAATAAAGGTAGTTAATTTGGTAAAATTAAATTTCTTTAAAAATATGAATTAAGTTATCATTATCGTCTTCAAAAATTAGTTGTATTAAGATTGTTTCACCAATTTGTATTTATTGAATCTTCCTTCTTTTGCTGGCTCTTATATAGCTTTGTAATTATACACACCTTTAGGGAACCTATTGTTAACATGATTAAGCCATCTTGTCTGATAACTCGATGCCTTTCAATACGCCCCTCCCCCCTTAACACCAATGCCTTGACTTGAGATATTTTATATATATATATATATATATATATATATATATATATAATACTAAAGTTGAACTTAAGAATCTCATTTCACTTCTACCGATTTTATTTTTCACTTTGCTGATCTGTAGTCAGTCCTGGTGGTATAGTGGTAACCATACTTGCCTTCTAAACCCAAGGTTGTGGGTCCGAATCCGGCCAGGATCGATGGAAATTTTCGGGTGTAAAAATTGTAAGTATGGCTTCCTTCGGAAGGGAAGTAAAGCCGTGGGTCCCGTGTCGTACATTTACGGCACGATAAAGAACCTCAAGCCTGAAAGAAGAGGCCTCTGAGCAAAATTTGTCGGCCGTTTCACGCCCTAAATAGAATGGGTGGCTGATGACCTGAAATGTTAAAGGGCGTCCTTAAATAAACAACTAAAAATGCTGATGTGTCAGAAAGGAATGTTGGGATTGTCATGATTCACCTTTTCTTTAACGGTTTTGTTGCCGGTTTCACGGCAGCTGGCGGGCCGGCTGTCAGAGTGGTAACTCCCGGCGAAGTGGATGCAACATCCACGCAGCTGATTCAAGTTCTCGCAATCACAACTACAATTACAATGAAAATAAGCATGCACCTTATGACAAAAGATTTTAGAAATGTTGTCCTGCTGCAACACATACTGCTGACATCTTTTTAGAACACTATCATTCATATTCAGCAGTTCATTTTCCAAAACTGAGTCAATTCGCCACTGATATATTAAACATTTTAATGACTGGGTGTTTGTTCCATACACTTTACTTCCCAATTTCCCCGTCCATAAAAACATTAATAGGTTACTATGGTGTATCCATCAGTTTTATCGTATTTTTAAAAAAAGACAAGCCCTATTACTTTGTAATTACACCTATTTTCTCGTCATGGAAGATGGTCCTGTACAAAATAGGTTTTTCTGTACCCAAATACCTGTTATTTTGTTTTGCAACATGACCAGATAAATAAAACCATTCTTTATCAATAAAGAATATTAAGTGAGAATAACTTGCATAACATCTAATTACAAAAATGTACCCGACTATTAGAATCCTTGGACATACATGCTTTAAAATTTAAACAGACTTAAATTAAAACCATGAAAGAAACTATACATTAAATTGCATATCTTCAACAGTGGCTTTCCCATACAAAAATCTGTTCTGATGCCACATAGATTTTGATACATTGTTTTAATGTTAACCTCAATAATTTGACAATTATGAAGGTATTTAACTTTACTAACAGTTTTTCGCTCTTGTTAAACTTTTAGAAGAGAAAACTTGTATTTTAGTTGTATTTGCTGGCATTTCAAAACTATGTTTTTGAGCTATATACATTTCTTTAAGATCTTATATATTTTATAATAAAGACTCAGTTGTATTGCGGAAATAATTCCTAAAAATTGTATTTTAATACTAAAACCTTCCTGAAAAAAAACCGGCGAATATAATGCGGTTTCTAGAACTAACACTTTGATTCCCAGTCGACTTTGAAGGGTTTGATGCTCTGTATGAAAAGCCTGGATATGACATGCTAGACATAACTATAAACCTTTCAAGAGATAGCAATAAAAGACGGGCTGGACCAGGATTGCAGCACAAAAAGACGAGAATACAAGAAAAAGCGACTGTCGCTGACCTGCAGACTTTCCCACGGGAAATGGAGGGTGAAGCAAGGGGAAAGAAACTGAGAAAAGTTCTCTCTTGCTCTTCAATTTTCACTAAATCGATCCAACCTCATGGCTGAGTTTCAGATGTGAGCTACATACTCTTCTGGCTGATTTTATGATTGATTTCACAAATAGAAAGGATTTTTATACCCAAATAATAAAGATTAAAACTTACAGAGATGTTCATATTCGGGGGAGGGGGAGTAATTTACAAAATTGGTAAGGCGGGCTTGCTGAAGGAGAGGAGTTAGATTAAGTGAGGTTATGTTGGAAGGAAGTCAAAAGAAGAAAAGGTTGATTGGCCATGATATGTACAGAAAAGAACATTTAGAAAAATATAATTTTTATAAAGTTGTGCATTTCCTACGTCCGTTTGTGTGCATAATTACCGCGTTAATGGCTAATTTCTTGATAATAAGGAGCTAATAAATGTAACATTTTTCGTCATCTTGTACAATAAGGACAATATTCTGTTATTCGAAGCGATCGACTTTTCACATTATCTCAGTTAAGAGACTATTAACAGAAAAGTATATGAAAGCATGAAACTTCGTGAAACAGAAAATTGTGTAGTTAACGAAGACGCCCGGAAATTATCCGCCTATGTGCAAACCTTGAGTACCACATTTCTTCATGTCTCACTCAGGATTTTTTTGGAAAACATCATATAGTAAACGTTTTCCAGCCTCTGAGAGTTCAGATTTGGTCCCGACAACTTATATCTTCATTAAGGAATTCCTGTATCTGATAAAAGCAAAAAAGTATTGAAAAATGAGAGAATATAGCACTATGTACAGCTTTCCTTGTCCCGAGATTGATTCTGAAAAAGGATGTGACCGAAGTTGTCAGGATTCGGTTTGATCCACATCCGGTTATTGAGTTGCAGTTCCTGATACAAAGGCATGGTCTATTTCACTTTTTTTTATCTCAGTTATTTCTTTACATGTTTGTTCTTAATATATGTTAAGTCAACAGTAGCAAATTTACATCTAAATTTCTTTCCCATCCACTGTCGTGACAGTTGAATAAAGATAAGAAAATCCGAGATACCTATGTTAATTGATCGCTGTTTTGTATAGAAATTTTTCAATTTATTATTCAACATTCTGTGGTTGAATTGATATAGATGAAGGAGGATATTACCGCATTTCAGTTGCTCAGACTTTGGTCGTTTTGCCTACGCCCCCAAGGGAACATCTTTATTAGCATTAGAATTTCTTAGCACTAAAATCAGAATGGAGCGGAATGAAGTTATGTTGGTACTGAATTTCAGATAATAGGTGCCAGAGATACAATAGGCCAGAGTTATAAACCCGTTCCTCTCATGTCTGTCACTTGTTTACGTGCCGGACGGTGGCTCAAAGTTTGTGTTTTATAATACATAAATTAATGTTAAGTAGTTAAGATTCCGATACCTAGTCATGATTTAACACTTTGCCATCCTTCCGAGTTATGCTCCAAAGTCGCGATTCAGATGGTGACGAAAAACCGCGCTTGAAAAAGTTGTACATGCGATTGTTCACTCTACTAAATAAGCACTTGAAAAGATTTTTCGATGCAAACCTTTTTGCGTCAATTCGTGACCGTGGATGGAACTTATGATCCACCATTACAGTCATCCTAGTAAAAGCGTACATCACTGGTGAGTACGCGAACCTAATGCGCACATTTTAACTCTGATATATATATATATATATATATATATATATATATATATATATATATATATATATACCCTTTTTCTGGCTAATGTAACGTGCACCTGAGAAAAAAAATAAATGGTTCTTAAAATGGTATTTCATGCATTTAATTTTGTTATAGTTTGCCATAACACTTTTACACATTGTTAGGTTTAATACCACGTGGAAATGAGAAGATCATTTTGTCAACTGAGAAGAGGATATCCAGTTATTTTATTATTATTACTATTCCCAAGAAATACTCCTAATATATTACTTTAAAAATGCTATAATTTTTCCTTTCTTTCGTTGTTGTTCCATTCTTGTGTGTGTGTGTGTGTGTGTGTGTGTGTGTGTGTGAGTGTGTAGTTAGTAGGCCAATATATATGTAACACTATAGACTAAAATTTAACTAAAACATGCAATTTAGAAAGTCCAACTGTTCACTATTAATATTCTGCTTTCGTTAACGCAATGAGAACGGAATGCCGTTAAGTATTTGAATAGATGATACACACGCAGTGAGTAATATTTTACCTGGCAGATCAAAGTCCTCCTCTCCCAGCATACGACGCTAGCCAACTCTCCAGCTCCCAACAATAAGTGAGTTGCTATTATCGTTCATCGTGTACCCAATCGGTATCAAAAGGGGCGGCATACTTTTGTCAGGACCGTTACTTGAACATACCTACAAAAATACTGATAAACTCTACCGCAGCTGTAGGTTAGTTGGCATTCAACACACTCCAGGTGAAGTTTGTTCACTGTAAAACCCTAGGCTAGAGCTAAAATAGTATTCATTATAGTCCTACGGAGAATCTGTGCATACTTTACATTTAAAGACACTTTTGGATTTATTATTATAATTATATCTATGCTGTCTTTAACAGAACCTTCGCTAGGTAAATAAACGGTTGATCTCAAAATGCTCTGAGAAAAACGCCAGTTAGCTATTCAGAGCAAGTCGATTGGGCACACCAAGAGCGCGGCAATATTACCCAACCGGCTTGCTTTGATGTGCACCCGACAAAAGCGAGTTATTTTTTAATCTCGTTGTCACTTGCCGCACCTATCAGAATCTTACGTTAGACAATACGATTTGCAATTCTATAACGCAGTCATTCCCACCCCCCTCCTTTCAACGCGAGCATCTGTTTCCAGTAACAACAATTGCTCCATGATATACTGACGTTAACCTTTCGAATATTACTCGAGATGATAAGCAAGACTGTTCGACATAAAAGGATCATTTTGTGTTTTATACTTTAACTGTGCACATTATATCCTGAATATTCGGAGTGAAAATGCCTAAGGAGAGAATCTGAAGAAATATGCTTTTGAAACAATGGATTGCCGTTGATACATTTTTCACAAAGAATAGAAAAAGAATTTTCTGCTAGCGGTTTATGAAAGATGTAAGTTGAATCTCTGAGATTTGGTATTATTTTAATTAATTGTTGAAATTAATCGCTGAATAACACTGTTTGGATTCGTGTAATTTATTTAAGAAAATCGTTATATTGGCACTGTGGTGTTAGGTTACATGTGCAAAATATCACCTGGAATAACAGAAACAGACGGCGATGCATCAGAAAAACTTTGTAAAGAAAACGGAGCACCAGCCTTTCTTCCCTGAGAAAAAGTATATGAACCATAATGAATTCTGTTCCAAATTGTGTCTCATAATAATAATTTCCGATATTTCGTGGAAAACGTCCACATTTTAGGAAATTTCATGAAATACTAAAAGAAACATTCCCCATGAATCCATACTTAGAAAAATTGTTTTGAGCTTTCTTAAGAAAATGTAAGCGCAAATGCTAACTAAACCCGTCCTTTTATATAAACACAAAGGCGAGCACACACATACACCTATTGACTTAGGTTAGTCCATTTGCTTTCATGGGCTTTTTGCAACATTTTATGAGTTGCATAAATTGTATAATGATTTTTTGCCACCTTCTCATTTTCGCGGTATAAAAATATTCTACTGACAATAGACAATGTTTTCACTCCGGAAAATCTAGAGATATACTTAACAGTTCATTATAATGCAAATTTATATTGTTTTAAAGTTTATACTTAATAAAATTTTAATTTTTATGCTTATTCTTTGCACTGTGTATTTTAAGCAGGATTTTTTTTTTTAATTTTACTGAATATTAAAGTGTGAATTTTTTAAATTTTAGTACCATTTTACGTGTCTAGTTCTTGTATTTTAATGCCGTTCTGCCTGTCTAGTTCATATATTTTAGTGCGTATGTATGCTGATAACATAAACAATTCTGATAAGTTCCTGATAATGGTAGTTGGGCGTCTTGATTTCAGTTACGATTTTCGATAGTAAGTGAATTTTATCTCCCCATTCCTCTAATTAAACATAGCTACACTGCTTGTATCAAAATATATTAATCCTCTTCCTGAGCTGCGCTCCTCAATGGATGGGGGACAGCAAAGTCTTAACATAATGAGCGGGACGCGCAAGAGAAGAAACAGTGAAGTATTCGCGAGAATTTTTTAATGTAGTTAAGACCCCATGCTCTCTATTCGCGTCGTCTAAACAATGCGTGATCTTTACAGAACTTCGTCTTTATATTAGCTAAAATAGACGGAAGCGGAGTTCACACGATGTCGACAGTATGATATTTAGAAAAGTATAGTGTAAATAATAGCATAAACGTGCAAGTAAAGTAAGAATCAAATTATGTCTATAAACGTAATTTTTTGCTCGCCATGAAAAAAGTCCCCGGTACCTCATTAATTTTAAGTTAATTAACATGCACAGCGTATAATTATTTTTGGCTGTTTGGTGATATTTTATTTGCGGGAACTTTACCACACATTTATGTATAGAATTATGATCGAACAGCGTTATATAATACATATCTTATTGTAGGTAAAAGATGCAACTGTGTGTGATAAAATGTACATAATGTTACGGTATGTCTTTTTTCTCTTGGTCAAGTTAACAGGCTGGTGCGCTTGCAAAAGTAGACAATAGGGTCTTAATACCTTTAAGAATGTTAGAGGCAGAGGCTTCAGAAATACCTGAGCTAGCGTGTCAAATGCTCACACAGTATCATTAGGTTTCATCGACTATAACGGTCACGGCTTCGCTTAAAGTCAAAGTAATAACCAATGACTGGACCCGTTATATGCGTAGAAAAATCTAGCGAATGAAGTGTTAGTGAGATGACGTCACCAGCCTATGTGAAAGGCTGATAGAAACCTATCGCATGACAACGCAAATTTGTGTTCAGTATATAAAAAGTCAACCGCCCCACAAATTAAAGCAATGCTTATAATTAATGCTAATGTTCGTTCGCTTTCTAAGGCTAAGCTAACAATTTTTGTTATACTTCTTGAACCCTACTTTCTTTAAGAAAAAGCACTTATACTGCAAAATCCCTTAGCATAAAATTGCCAACTGTTTAAGATTAAGAATCACATCATGTGTTTTAGCAAAACATTTCTCACAGCACAAAACACCATGCGTTAGCAAAAGCTTGCCTTGCAATAAGCGAATAAGAATGCAAAAGAGCCTTGCCGTACATATTACATAATTTCTTATATCACACTATCTATTTATAAGGGCATTATCAGAACACGATTGTGATGAAGTAGCTTAGGAGCAAAGTACAATGAGCACATTAAAAACCTTCCTTTCGCTTATCGACCTTGTGAGCTATCTTCAACAGTAGGTATATCAGTCGTGAGCGATGCATCATTCGGATTAGTACAGTAGTATGTTGTGTTGT
The DNA here is from genome assembly GCA_030762175.1 of Metallyticus violacea. Lineage (NCBI taxonomy): Eukaryota > Metazoa > Arthropoda > Insecta > Mantodea > Metallyticidae > Metallyticus > Metallyticus violacea. Next base: position 70,828,491 of record CM060835.1, read on the forward strand.
GTAATGGTGAGGTATCAATCGCATAAATAAGCGTGTGTACATTTTTAAGGCGTAAATAAATTGCAAGAAATCGTATGTTAGGGAAAGGCAAAAAATTTAGAAGGTTCCTAACCGCCCAGTTCCATCAAAAACAATAATAAGATATTTAGTGGGTAAGTTAAACAAAAGAGGTTCTGTGACAACGAAGATATAATGTGCTTACAGAAGAAAAATTTGGAGAAATAGGACCTAGCCCTCTAAACTTTCTGGGAGGTTTCTAATTACTCTACAAGATATAAACCGCTAAAGTTAAAGCGTTACGTCATACGTTAACGAACGGGATTTTATTCCACATGGATCCCCCCCCCCCAACGAACCTTGGTTTTATCTAAATGTCACCTAGCTTGACGAAAAAACAAATACAGGGGATCAGAGAAATTACAAATCGTGGGTGAATCCACCAGATGAAACACATAGAGATGCAATGTGCCATTGAGACGAAAAGAATTGTGGGGCGATTGTTCTTTGAGAACACATTTCATTGCAAAGTGTTTAAGTGAAATTATACACTCACTGTACGATGAAATAATGTATAAGACATGTTTGAAAACATATTTTATATAGGATAGTGCGAAAGAACATACTGCTAATTCATATGAAATTGTGTCATATATATTTGGTCACAGACTTATCAATAGCGGTTTATAGCTTCGTTCTCCGGATCAAAAAGTCTGTGATTTTTACATCTGAGGAACTATGAAAAACAGTATGTACAACTAATCCTCAACACTGTGGATGAACTTACAAGAAAATATTCAAGCAGAAATTTAAAAGAATTTAAAAAGAAGTAAATTGTGCGCGTACAAAATGGGTAACATTTCCACCTTCTTGTGTAAGAAGGATGAGTACAGAATTATTCATATGTTTTATTTGAGTGCAAATTTTAGAAATAAGAAAGCGTGTGTTGCCGGCGATAGGAAGAGTTCCATCGGTAAGCGGCTGGCTTGCGAAATAAATCTGCCTTATAATATTACAGGTTTGTCATTTCCTATACCTACAACTAAAGCAAATGTTCGCTCGCCCCTTGAGGTTAATCTAATTATTTATTTGGTAATCGAAAAGTGTGTGATTCTCAAACCTTGCCTATAGACATCACAACAGCAGCCTTAAGAAAAGTATTCTTCGTTGAATGTGCACATGTGAAACAAATACATATTCCATGTGTTAGTTCTGCTTCTTGAAAGCACATTCTTCAGGAGTAAATTACTGTTTACTGTGCAAACAACACCATTCATGACAAAGGTTCTTATTGTACTTCTTTTAAATTCACTTAGAAGGCATCTAACTTTCATTATATTCAGTCTGTTTTACGTAACTTTTATTATACGTATTGGTGGACAACTTCTGCTGCATAAGCGCGAAAAAGGTTGGCTAAAATAAAGGCAGTTGTTTTCGCTGCCCAAGAGCGTTACTTTACTTTAAGTGCCATCTTCTATTACGTAATGAGTGAAACAGACGCTAATCTGTTGTATAGTGTAGTGACAAAATCAGCCCGCTAACATTTATAGTGACATTACGTAATGAGTGAAACAAAAACTAATCTGTTGTATTGTGTAATGACAAAATCAGCCCGCTAACATATATAGTGACATTACGTAATGAGTGAAACAAAAGCTAATCGGATACTATTCTCTCTTCCTTAATTGCTATTGAAAGTAAAAGTAAAAGAAGGTACATGTTTGTTATTAAATAGGCGTAACTTTGTCGTGTGTCACATTTTAACATAAAGAGATATTTTAGACAGAAAAGTGGCAAGAATGTATGTTAACAGCTTCTCGCTAATGTAACCAACAACAAAATGGTTTGGCAATCCATAGCCACAGTAAAAATTTAACTCGCATTTTCTGTTTTTGTGAATCAAATTTCAGCGTATATTTAATAAAATAATTAATTGCTCTAAGTAGAATTGTCCTAAAGAACATGATATGGCCACAACCCCGCAAGAGCACCCGCTTATTTCTTCATTTTCTTACAGCTAACTAAGCAAATTGTTGGACAATAGGGATATACTCCAATCCTAATTCCTATAAATCTTTTACATCATGGATTCTAACCACAGGGAATTAGAATAAATCAAATGAACTGATAGTTGAGTTGCTATTACTGCAGCCTTTTATATTCTTTATACCATTCCTTTCAAATGTTACCAGTAGGACGCTGTTATGATGAACAGGGAGAGGATTTATCTTGACCCGTTCATGTCTCTCTCGATAGACTAACGCTTTTCTTTATTTAAACCTACAAACATGCAGCTATACGCATGCGCGGAGATTGATTCTTTTCGTTTCACACACGCCAGAGCATGGAATTAGCTCGCGATTGTTGACTTCAAGCATTCTTTACGTTACAATAATCACTTCGGTAATGCTTTATCAGAGTACATTATTGACCCAATTATTAATGCATGATTTCCATTACAAGCCCCCCATGTGCCACATCATGATTTTCAATTTCGGTTATGAAATATGCTGACCATGTTATACTAAGGGCTGTTAGTTAGTAAAGGAAATTGGTTGGAAAATTTTATATGGTGTTCTATTACGAATAGCAAATGTACATAATGTTACTATTGGGAAATAGATTAAATGAAACTCTAAACTTCTTTGCAATAAGGCATAAGTGGTTAGGTTAGCTCTGGGAAGTCAGTACGTATTTGTATTGGTTACATATATCGCGATTTTAATGTACATATTATGTCCTATTAGAAACCTCCCTACACTACAACAATATTAATGCATTAAAGTATTTCTGAAGCACGCTTGCATTATGCATGCTAACATAAATGCGCTGAATTAGCTGTATCGTACGTTATTTTGAAACAAAAATCATGTTATACATATGACGCACTAGTGCGTTTTGTTACTTTAGCTATATTATTTTTGCCAAAGTTTTATCCCTAAGTTCACTCCATATCATCGGAAACCTTTCACCTCTTTCCTTTAAAAGCTAATTCACCACAGATATATTAAAACTTATTTCGTTTAATTACACATGATAGGCTTTCTTCGTTTCTCCGATATTTATTCACGCTGGAGATGCTTCCACCCTGAGTTTTCTGTGTGTCACATCCAACTAACAAAGTTATGGGGGAAAGCCAACGGAAAAAGGAAGAACTAATTTGATTGAAAAGCCTATGAGAGCATACACCAAAGCTGTCTCAAAACTCCGAGACGTGACCATGTTTTTCAATGGGAATTCCCCTCACACTAGCGCCGTCTTTGAATGACTTCCGAGATTGAACGAGGCGCGTCAATTAGGAAGGTAAATAAACAACTTTTCCCGCCAGACTACACCAGCAATTTCCTAAAAGCTTAATTTCTAAACTAACGGCTACGAAATGGCGAAGATGCTGCCTAACAGTGTAGAATCTACACACCAGACATAAAGTAAATGAGCTTCTCTTACGAGAGTCCTTTATTCGTTAATTATTTTGACATATTATGTATTATTACATTATGAATTATTTATTAGGTTACCGAGAGCATTTGAGTAGCGTTGAAAATTATATTATCTGGTTAATTCTGCAACAATGCAACAAAACATTCTGGATTTGTGGAGTGCAATAGCAAATGTAGAGGTTAGAAAAAATAATTAAAATTGCATATTAGGAGCAGTCAGTGAAAAAATGCAGTATGAGTTTATATGTCTTAGGATCTCATTAGATGTGTCTTACTTTTGGTGAAAAAAGGTTAAACGTTTGAAGGCGAAAATGAATTACTAGAGGTTATCTCCAGAAGGGAAGGCCGTCGACAACGAGCTAAAGGCCGCAACCGAAATTGATCAGAAGCAGACATATCAAGAACGTGCAGAACGATTTCGCGTCAGTGATGAATAGAAATACAGCAAATTCTTCGCAAACAAGATATCAGCATAAGCCTGACAGGAGTGAGGATACCTGACGCCAGAGGGAGGAGGTTAGAGTTCGTGGCTGTCACGCAGAAACCTTGCTATACTTTACCAAGGAACGTTAGGCATAATTCATCAGGGTCAGATACACTATATGGTAAATGCTAGGCCAACTTGGCATCCATGGTAGCAAATGTTCCATCACACACTTACGAAGAATGGGAAAGTTGTGCAAATTTTGAGAATGAGTTTCATGAATGACATGATCCACGTTAAATAGTGTTTAATACCCGTTCTTACCACAAGTGGTGAACATTAGTGATTCATGGGATGAAAGATTCAGTGCGATTGTAAAGACTTAAGTTTAGAGTATTTCACCTTAAATTACTATTAACTTTACTCCTTAATCGTCATCGGCATGAAACTTTCCTTGATGGTGCATTGATTTGCACCACAATTTAAAGCTATCACGCTATTGGTTGTCACTCAGGGAAACACAAAGTACATCCGATTTGACAATAGAACCTTACGCTAAGTTTATGGTGCATCTCATGAATTATCCATTATGAACTTTTGCCTCTGGGAGAAATATCGCTGCTCGGATGTATTCAGTTTGCTGGACCAAGTCGACGAAATTTCTCATCAGAAGCAACACGAGTTACTCAACTTTACAGATGTTCTCCTCTTACAGGACAAAGAGCAAATGCATATGCGGGAGACAGCAGAAAGACTGGGATGAAAAATGCTATTAGGGCATCCTCCGTACTCTCCGGATCTTTCACCAACAGATATTATCGGCTGCTCTGTTTCCTGCAGATATACTTGAACAAACACTATGTCATAAATGATGTGTGCACAGAATCCTACAGGACGTTTCAGAGACTATACATTATACACAGGTGGCATTTACGAGCTGATCTCATTTTGGGAGAAGAACAATGATTCTAATGTATTTTCGAACGTTTTTATTAACTAGCTTTCTTGTCTGTTTCGGTGGAATTTTGTAATTAATTTTTAATGCGCTTCTAAATGAGAGAGAGGCTTGAGAATTTTCACATAGGTCAGAAATGGATGACAATACAATATAATACGGTAATTATCATGGTTCAATGGTTCCAGGGTTCAAAAATGGGGTACCGCAATTTTGAAAGTAAAGCAGCGCAATATCAAACACGAAGCTTTTAAAAAATGTAAGATTGAATAGTAAGAACACATTTCTGTAGTTTCGATAATAACGCATAAAAATATAAAGTTCACAATAATCTTTATTTAAAAATAAGAACATTTTCTATGATGACTGTATTTTATTTATCAATACAATAAATAAATATTAGTGTACCTTGATTTATATTTAATTTCAAAGTTTTATTTGAATTTAAAATCATTAGAACTCTTTTTTGTTATATTTTGATAACAATAAAGTCGCCATGGCAACTATTCAAATAAACAGCGCGATGTCCAACGCGCAAATTCCAAAAGCGCGATCAACTGAGACGATGAAAAATCTTCTCGACTCGCTAATGACACGCGACATGCTAAATATTTTATAACAATACAGTTCACCATGGCAACTTTTCAAATAAAAACATCAAATTTAAATCTTCACACTTAAATCCTTACAAATAACATTTAATAAATCTGATTTCTATTACATAAATTCAATTGCTCTTGTGTTAATGTGTAACATGAGTATTAATAATTTCAACTGTGTTAATGAGTATTATATTTAATATAATATAATCAGTTACATATATTCCTCAGTAAATTTGTTTTGAAATATTTCCTTAGTTACCTACCGTTATCCCCAGAACAATCCACAAACGTTCTTGGTAAAATGACAATTTAAAACTATAACAGTAACGATGCATTTACAAAGATTTTATATTCTAATCTTATTAATATGTCCTTCAAAAACTAAAATGTAACACGGTTTTTTTTTTTTTTTACAATGATACATGGTACTGTTCTTTTTCTTAATAAAATATAAGTTGCTATACCTTGAAAACATAGGGATATACCAAATAATGCTCCATACTTCAGTTGACATTTCACTATGGCTGGAGACCATTAGTGACTAATCTCACGAGATAATGGTGAAATAATACTATACAGGTGGATGATGACGATTTTTGATTAAGGACGCAAAACTGCTAAAGCCATTAGCGCCCAAACTATACTGGTGGAAAATGCATAACCTTCACATAATATTATTTCCCATTTCCAATACTTGAAACATGTTATTATGATGTTGCTTTTAGGAAAGTGTTGGTTGCTATTGACGACAGAAAGCTTATAGGAAAGTATGTACTCGCAAAAAAGAGTTTAACAATAAACATTTAAAAATAAAACACGACACATTTAGGCAAGATAAGAGGTAAAAATTTGGAAAAAAAAACATTAAATTTTAGTTTTTTATTCCAAATAATTATTTGGATTTTTCTATCAATTTAGTATATCGTTTATTGAAATTTTTCAAATGTAAATGATTTTAATTATGTAACGTTTTTTATGTGTCAAACTGTTTTTAATATCCCTATTATTGCATAAAAATGAAAATATCTATGAAACTATGTGTTATAGAAGGCTGTTGTTTGATGTATTTTATAGGCTATGTTTCCAATATCAATAACAGTAATGGCTGCTTGTGTGTTTAATTTTTGAAGCAAATGGAAGTATTTTTGTTTATATTCAGTTTTACAAGCTATATATCACCGTTTTCTTTTCTAAATACTCTTAATATCTTGCCTAGATATACCACGGTTTATAAAAAGTTTAAAAAGAAAAGAAATAGATATTACACAACCTATGCATTAAGCGAGGTAGTGGTGATAATTAAAATAATATGACTATTTCTGAAGCGAATAATTCAATGAACTAATTACTTACATTCCCTCTAATACATTCAAAATAAATATACCTGGTATTCATAAGGAAAATTTGAAGAAAATTAAGGAAGTAATAATATAGTGATTGACTTGTACATTTTAATTACAGTATTGAGTGAAAATATCTACTATGTGTGGTGATAATATTACTTTGTTTGAAGATGCAGGTGCAAGAAATGAATTAGTATACAAATTAACAATTACTTCTATTAACTTTAACTATATCAATAGTGAGTGAAAAATCTATTACATGTGTACCTTTTCTTTGGAAACTAATTACCGCCACTGGTGGCCGAGGTTGTTAAGGCGCGGACTTGTGAGCGGGAGGCCTGGGGTTAGAATCCCAACAGGATCGTCCTCCCTGATTGAGTTTTTTTTTTGGGGGGGGGGGTTCCTCAGCCCTCATAAATGGAAATGTTGGGGAGTTACTCTAAACTTAGGCCTGGAACGTTTCCTTCATAAAATAAAAAAATATTTTCCCAATTTATCATTTCATCTCATTTATCAGTGTCCACCGCCCGTGGTACCTCAGTAGTAAAAACCGGCGTTAAACACCATTCAAAAAATAAACAAACTGATAAAGAAAGATGCATACAAATTTTACACCTGATCTACATAATTATATTTATTGCTGAGTTCTAGCTTCAGGTCATTTGCATAAGAACGTTTTTGTTAGTGAATATTAATATATTTTATAAAAGAATCTATTATAAAAATAATAACCCATTACTTTTATAAATTACGTTTTCTAAACTATAGATCAGAATTTATATTGTAATGAAAAATACATAGCAAAAATTGCACTGAGATATTTGTAATACTTTCTGAGAATAAGTAAAATAAAAATGAACATCGCATTAGTAATACAGGGCCTCTGACCTCACCTTAATCAATCCATAAATGTACGTGTTTTCATATTCTTTCTCCACTTATAGGCAGTATCAATTTACATGCAGCACTCGTTCCTTATTCTATATCGCATGAGATCATTTTAATATTATTGCGTAAATGTCTGCCACAATTTTATATGTAAACAATTTCAGATGTTTTATTCAACAGTAGCTACAAACAAAGGAACAGAACTCGGCGTATTCACTGATATTATGTCATGTAAAAACAAGAGAACATGAAATAAGAGCATCATTTTTCATTATGTATACAGTGGGGGAGGAAAAAACGTTACATGCAAACATTACATGTTTTAAGTAGAGCTGACCTATAGCCAGTCCTGCTGTTGCTCGGGCGCGAACTTCTGGAATGACAACAAGTACTACGAATAGATTCGCTTTTCAAAATGCTTAAAGCCGTCCAAATATTTAACTGTTGCACTTGAATTTTGCTTTTTCCATCGTGTGTACAGAATTATTTTAAAAGTATTTATCCCTTTTATTATTTCAATAGATATAATAATAAAAATGTTCTGTAAATTAAGTAAAAAAATAATTTTATGTTATCATAATACGAGAAAAGTTGGATATCTTGGAACTCATCTACTTTGTTTAGCCAAATGGAATTGAATTTTCATTGGTATGTAACACGGGTTTCATTAACTGCCTAATATAAGCGTAACCTTTGTTTTTCAGCTTATGAACTATCTGTATATTTTCCAATAAATTTTCTCACGTTATGTTAATACGTCATCGTCAATCAAAGTGCGCTGTAAAGAATCTTTCACCTACCTAGTAAACCTCAGTATTATTCCACACAATTCTGTAGTGAAGAATTTACAACTATACATATGAGGCAACTAGCACTAAAACTGACCATGTTCTTCAGGTGGCCTGTTTTAAGTGCCTCACCTTGTGTATTGACTCTCATTTTGAGTGGAATAATCGGATGAATTATAACTATACCAGCAAGATTATACAAGCATAAACTCTAGGTGTTTTATATAGATTCTGATCTAGAAGCCAGATAACCCATATAGGCAACAAAATATTTTCTTTGATTCACACATTAAATAATGTAACAAAAGATCTACCTCTCAGTCTCAAAAAGCCGAGGTCGTTAAGGCGCGGACTCGTGAGCTCTGGGGTTCGAATTCCACCAGGACCGTCCTCCGACTCCCTGACTGTTTTTTTTTTTTTCCAGGTTTTCCTCAGTCCTCATAACTGGAAAATGCTGGGGAGGTACCCTAAACTTAGGCCTGGAACGTTTTCTTCTTTAAAAAAATCCTTTCCCAATTATCATTTCATCTCATATATCATGAGTGTCCATCGCCTGTGGTGCCTCAGTAGTAAAAACGGACGTTAATTACTACTAAAAAAAAGTCTCAAAAAGAATCTCATTCAAGTGCTTGTTAAGTGTCGCTTTGATTATTGTGATGTCTTGTACTCTAATCTGAATGCTGGGCAGATAGAAAGATTACAGCGCTTTTATAATACCTGTGTTCGTTTCGTCCTCAACACTGGTAAATTTAATCATTTGATACCCATACGTCAACTGTCATAGCTACCGCTAAAAGAACGTAGAACCTTCCATTCCTTTATGGTTTTGTTCAAAATCCTGCTTTCCTACACCCCCCTCTCCCAATATATCGCCTCTCGTTGTCTCTGTCTCAATCGGAATATGACTTGATTGTCTATCTCTCGTCACCGAACACATCTACTCGTTCAGCGTGTCAGTTCCCAGAATCTGGAACTCCCTTCCTTCTGAAGTCAAAGCTTGTCGGTCAATAAGGCAATTTAAACGTAGCTTAAATTGTCATCTCAGTTCTAGGAAGCACAACAGATAGTCTCTCAAACCCTTTCTACTTCTTTTCTTCTTCTTCTTCTTCTTCTTCTTCTTCTTCTTCTTCTTCTTCTTCTTCTGCTTCCTTTCTTATTTTCCTCCTCCTCCTTCCTCACCCTTTGTACTGCAGAAAAAAATTAGAGAACAATGGAATAATATCTTTATCAATTTCTAACTGCATTTACAATATGTAATTTATGAATGCATTGTATATCTTTATTTGGATTTTTATGCATTTTATACACTATATGTAATGTACTCTGTATTTTTGCTGCTTTTTGCTTGGTAGAAAACCCTATGGTAAATAAATAAATAAATATATGTAAGAACATATTTACAATTATTCACTGCTTAAGCCGAACAAACTATTTCCTTCCTAGCATTCGGAAATTTAATACTAAAACAAATTCAGGAGATGTCAGACATTGATTACTATTGTTAACTAATCTCTATATTAACTTGATCAATAGCCTACGTATACATAATACGTATGTGTGCTATATTTACATGTTTTAAGAGGTTTTCCTCGTTGATTCTTCGACTCTGCATTTTCTTAATTTGTTAAATTAAATTCTATACACGATTACTCAAATTTACTTGGCTTCCATTTTCAAAATATTATTCCATACATCATAAATTAGGTACCAGGTCTAATTGAAACAGTTGGCTTTTTATGCCGTGGCACAGGGCATCTATGTATTCTTCGTTATACTCTATCTCTGTTACCAGACTGCCACGGGTGGCCTAGGTCGTTAGGGCACGGACTCGTGAGCGGGAGGTCTGGGGTTCGAATACCGGCAAGACCGTCCTCCCTGACTGAGATTTTTTCCCAGGTTTTTCTCAGTCTTCATAAATGGCAAATGCCGGGGAGGTACCCTAAACTTAGGCCTGGAACGATTCCTTCCTTAAAAATAAATCCTTTCCCAATATACCATTTCATCTCATGTATCATCAGTGTCCACTGTCTGTGGTGCCTCAGTAGTAAAAACGGGTGTTAAACACCATTCATTCTTTTACCAGAAATTGGAATCTGGTACTAAATGAAAGCAAGAGATTGCCATATTATACTTCAGATCAAATTCAAACGAGCTGTTTACAATAGAGCAGTTGTTATTTCGTAAATCATGCCACGAAACTATCAATTTTATTTAAGAGTTGTCAATGTTAACAGTGGGACACCAGCGATTTCTAGTACAAGGCTAATGTTCCTGCCATTAAAATAATTCCTTGCAGTGATTTTGCAAAAAACCTTAAGAGTCACTGTCGACGATCATCTCTATTGGGAAAACAGGTTTCTGAATCCAGCATGAAAGTAAAATATTTCACACCTTCAAAAGATCAAATGTGACGTTACCCACGATCTTAAAAAAGACATATATGCAGTCCCTAATGCTTCCTCACTGACTATTTCGATTTCTCCTAACAGATTTACACGCCAAATCAATGCAAGAACTACAGTATGTTCATTATATGTGCTTCTATTATATCTGCGATGCGCGTTTGTTCGAACCTCCCGTGAGGCGCTGTTTATCTTCAGCATGGAAATCAAAAGAAACATCCATCGTCTTGCACTTTACAACATTATCCATACATCTTATTATTCTTATCTATTTTATGTATCTTCCTCTCATAGTCTTAATACGCGTTCTGAAACCCGGCACGTACCATCAATGCCATTGCACGGGCATCATTTTTCACGGAAACCTCTGCCCGCCTCTGGAATGCATTTCCACAATGCAGTCAGAGACACCCAAACATTACGACCATTTCGTAAAGAACTGTTTAATATATTTGGTTATAATAGATTACCTTATATTTCTTATGTTCCAATAAATATATTTATTTTTTTATATTTTACTGTATAATTTATCAACCTATTTTACATATTCTTATGTTATTATCATAATTTATTGTCCTATCACCTTCATGATGACGTTAAGTGTTTTTCATCGTATACATTTTATCTATTTATACTCCCTTCCATAATAAAGATTGTATTTGCACTACTTGTTTTTATCACTGCTTGTACTAGTTATTAAAGTTATTTCCTTATGATTATTACTTTAATCATTTTAAATCATGAATACAACTCATTTATTTATACTCTCACCTTTTAGGTTGTATGTGTATTGCCCTTGTTACTGCTTTCGTTATAATTATGTTATAATTGCGGCATTGTCACCGAGTTTATGGCCTGTGATGATTTTGCTGTCATAGTGAAAATAGCCAATTTATACGGAAAACAGCCTTTCCATTTCGAAAATGACACCAGTTTTTTCATAACACGCACACATTTTTTGTAATCTTCATTTTATTGATATTCTGGTGATAAAACTACAATTGCAAATCATGAAGAAATTTAGCAGAAAAATTATATATATAATGCTTATATATTATATAATACCCTTATTTACTTTCTTATCATTTCCTCTATCATGCGTTTAAAGTTTCCAACATGACTGGAGCTAATCAATGCGTGACCTGTAAGCAATTGATTTGATTTGTTTTATTTATAGACGTTCTTTAACATCTCAGGTCATTAGCGTCCCATTCAATTTAGGGGGTGAAACGGCAGATAAATTTTGCTCAGAGGCCTCTTCTTTCAAACTTGAGGTTCTTTTTCGGTCCGTAAATGTACGACACGGGACCCACGGCTTTACTTTCCTTTCGAAGGAAGCCATACTTAGAATCCATCGACCCTGGCCGGGTTTGAACCCGAGATCTTGGGTTTAGAAGGCAAGCACGGTTACCACTTCACCACCAGGGCTACCCAGTAAGCAAGGGAAAGTGATTGCATAGTAGTCTAAAACCAGTGTCATCTTTCCTTAACTTTTACCCTTCTTAAATTTTTTATATACTTACATTTATTCTTACACTCCATTTTTTCTTGTATGTCAATTCTTAGGTAAATCTCGCAGCTTCTAATTACTACTTTTTCACAACAAAGATCGAAATTTTATATGCAGGAAATAAATTCAAACGTTATTAAGTATAAATAAATATCTAACTGCATGATTCTAAATAGTGGCTGATGATACCAATAACATACCTTCATTAAGAGAGATACGTTTGTGTGTAGAGTCGCAACTTTATTGAATTCGTATTATTATGTAGCGACTGCATAAATCCGAGGTGTACAATTATAATAGCGCTACTGCTGACTATAGATTGCAATCTTCTAGAATCTTAATAACTAGAATTAATACACATACGTTCTTGGTTGATCACACCGCGTACACACAATAGAAAGAGAGAAAGGGAAAATGAGTTTAATAAAAACATTGTAATAAGGTATTTAAAAAAATTCAGACGCTCGAAACCAGTGTATACCCTATATTACTATATCGGTGTTAGACATGGTCAATATCAGAAAAACAAAAGAACAAAATTCAAATATGCCAACTTTGAAGGACAAAATACTTATAGTATTAATAAATAAGTTATCTCAGACACCAAACATCGCAAAGGAACATGCAGGTCAAGAGTAGCAAGAGGAAGAGAAAAATGGAAATCTCTCGTGAAGCAACCAGTGCAGTGAGAAATGAAGTAACCAAAGAACAAATCAGTCAGAGTGTCTTAAACAGCGTACGATCAACTAGCGTGGAATAACTCACCACGTTAGGAAAGAGCGAGCTTTCTCTACTGGTTAGGAGACCTTTGCCCGTAAGGGACACAATAGGCGCTATCTTTATCTTTATTTAAGAAAAAAAAGCATTCTCTTAGTTTTCATGCAATAGACGAATCAATGACTTCTGAATAAAGTCTGGAATCTAAACGATGAAGTCTGTCTCTATAGAAAGCGTTATATACTTCTTATACTTTGAAATCACAGTGTTCAATAAAATTAATATTTGGAGCTATCTACCCAGTTTTTTAATTTCGACTAGGTCTTCCAATGGTCTCGAGGAAAAAGGCTTAGAATGTAAACTTTGCATAGTGCTTATTTTCTTTATATTCAGTTAACACAAATAACTCACTAGTCAGCCATTTAGCAACAGCCTGTATTAGTATTCAAATCACAATATAAGGAGAGGCTCTTACAATAGTCAAACGATTGATTATTGTTGCTGGAGAATGTTTACATGACAGTATATTACCTCAAATGTAATATTGTATGATATCGAAATACCTAAGTTTTCCCATATTAATACGTATGGCTTGTTGCCATTAATATGCTGTTTTACTACCATTATCTAATAAGGCAACAACAATCAGCCGTGTGAAACTGCAGGCTGTTCTGGGAACGCAGTAACAAGAAGTGTCGTTTTTTGTGTGCATGAACATGATAGCTCTTATGTGCGAGAGGCTCTTACTGTTTCTTTCACCTCCTTCGGTTAAAATACTCCACAAACGTATCGAGTTTGCAGTGTGTTTGCAAACTAAGTCTCCTACAGATATTAACCGCAAGTAAAACATTAGGCGCCAGATAAAAGACCCCTACAGACATTGCTGTCTTTTTAGCGAATCCAAAATTCTATTGCGGTTGTATCCATGCGAAGATTTTTGAAACATTTTTTCAAATCTTTATCAATCCTACTTACTAGGGACCAAACATGAGGATGAAAAATATTATTTATATACATATTTATTAAATATAGCGGCCGCAAATTAGGCTTTACTCAACGAAACTCGGATTATAACGATCAATTAACAGAGTCACTGAGTTGGTTAACCAGCAAACTTGGACCATTGGGGTTGGGAGCTAATTTCATTTAAAAATAGCTCTAGGGGCCGCAATTTTTGTATTTTCTCAAAGATACTCGGTATATGCCATTGAAATAAAATAAGAAAAATAGTTTTTGAAAATTAGCAAAATCAAGAAATAATGTGTGAGGATTTGCCTGAAACCTAACATTTAAAAATCGTTCTAGTGGCACCAATATTTGTTTTTTCTTTTGAAACGAAACTCGATATATACCATTTAAACAAAATAAAAAATAGTTTCCGAAAATGGGGAATTGGAACCTTAGGAGTGAGGTATGTCTGAAAACCGAAATTTAAGTGGCCGAAATTTTTGTCTTTTCTCAACAAAACACGATATATGTTATTAAAAATATATATTTTTTGAAAATAAGCGAAATCAGACAAATAGAAGTTGGTGTTTATATGAAAAACAATATTTAAAAATCACTCTAGCGGCCGCAATTTTTTTATTTTTCTCAATGAAACTCGGTTTATGACATTGAAATAAAGCAATAAAAATGTTTTTTTTTAAATAAGCAATATCAGATTATTAGTAGCAGGGTTTAAAAATCGCTTTAGCGTCACCAGTTTTTTTTTTTTTTTTTTGCAACAGAAACATTTAATTTGGGGGTATACCTGATAACCTAAATTTAAAAAGCGCTCTAGCGTTTTATTTCCTCTGATTTAAAGTTAACTCATAAATTATAATTATGCATGACAAAAAGAATTGTCGTGAAGACAGCAACTGTGAAATAATCTATTACTGCCACGCTCATCATATACCCAGCCGGTACTAAAATAGGCTCAAATTTTTGATATCAGCATTACTCCATCTCCCGATAAACTCTCCCACTGCTGTACGTTTATCTGTTGTTAATCCAAGACTTGACTGAAGCTATTACATCACTCCACGTGGAGTAGGTCTGCTGTTAATTCTAGACTCCTATTGGCTGAAGCTAAACTATTATTAGTGCGGTAAGACAGAGAATCTCTATCGCTATATTAACAAAGGCTCTGAAAAAAAAATCACTGGCTTGGCCCGTCTTCTAGAGAAGGGAAATGGCTAGAGGTTAGTGTGTGCGTTCCTGGTAGTAGACACAAGGGTCACTGCTTCCTCCCAATTTTTTTTCAACTTGTTTATAATAAAATGCACCGGGAAAGCGTCAAGTATTATATATGCAGCTTCTCTAGCGTTCTGTAATAACGTTCACAAAATCAACTTGCTGAGGAATTCGATTAGTTCACGCAGCTCCTGCGTGAAGGGCCTTTTTATGCATAAAAACGCACTAAGCAAAAGTTATAGGAAATTAAATGTTCAGATTTCTAGGGGTAGCGTAATCAGTAAAGTCTTAGATGAGCCGCCTCTGTTACTGCTTAAATACACTGGCGTGCAATCATGTAATTGGTCTGTAAAAACCGCCATGGTTAGCCGAGGTCGTTAAAGAGCGGACTCGTGAGCGGGAGGTCAGGGACCGTCCTCCCTGACAGAGGTGTTTTCCAGGTTTTCTCAGTCCTCATAAATGATAAATGTGAGGAGGTATCCTAAACTGAGGACTGGAACGCTTTCTTCCTTAAAAAAACCCTCTTTTCCAATTTACCATTTCATTTCACATAATATCAGTGTCCACCGCCTTGGTGCCTCAGTAGTAAAAACGGGCGTTAAACACTAATAAAAAGTCTGTAAATTATGAAAATTGTGATCTAAATTATGATGTTGCACTGTCGGTGGGCTATTAAGATGCAGTTTCTTTTGATCACTAAGAAGGTGTGAAGAGACATTCAAATAAAAGGTTAACCTTATGGAGCATTACCACTAATTTATGAATATAAAATTGAATTGATTTAATTATTCATACCTTCGTCATTTTAGCCAATGACCTAAGTTCCTCAACTAAAACCTCTATATACAAATGAAGATATTTTGATGTTTCCAATACTAAAGTGTACCCAACTTGGAGACCATGAAGATTATCTGATTACAGAGATATATTGGGGAAAGTTCGCGCTTTTGATCGAATAGGACTCAGTAAGCCCAAGATCAATATTTCGAATTCCGGTTGTGACCTCGTATTTTTTCTGATAACCACAATTTAAAAACCTGGTCCATTCAAGCGGCTTGTGAGAGAAGTTTAGTTGTTTTCAGAGTATATGGCACTTGGAGTATTTCTTGAGCTGGGGAGTTCTGCATTTGATAATGCTGAATGGCATTTTAGTACATAAACAAAACTTCTTTCTATCTTTAATGCTTCAGCTTCTATATAAAAATCTGTATTGACTTCTTCTTTAGGAATAATTTTGTCACACGTATACGACCCATTATAAATGAAGTCAACTTCCTTGTAAATATTGTGGCGCATCTAGGTGGTGAAAATGTATTGACCATGTTATAGGGCATTGTCAATGCATTATTACAGCATGTTATTAATTCATTATTACGGTATGTTATTTAATTACAGATAGTTGGTTAGGGAACACATTTTAACTCATAAACACGAATAAGGGAAGGGAGGGGAATAAAGGAAAAGTATGCGCGGTAGTTGTAAACGACCGTTGGTAAGGAGAGTAAGTAAAAGAGAGAGAGCTAGGATATGGTCGCCACAGCCGCTTCGGGAAGTCATGGCCAAGTCAAAAGTAAGTTTTTAATTATAATTTGAAATATATAGAGATAATAATAAATTGTCAGCATATCTTACTCATGAATGTGTTTGCTTTATGTTTGATCCCTTACGTCCTCTCATCTAACGAAGCTGGAAATATTGATAGATTAGCATTAAATGATTTCTTCGCGAGAATATATTGTGCTCAATGTTTCTAGTGCTAGTATTTGTATTTAAACTATTGTTAGTTACGTGCTCACAGTTAGAGTGAAAGGAAATCGCAATAAACGTCCCGAACTCTTTCAGAAAGAGGTTATGGCAAAGTTCCACCTAAGCACGGACCATGACTGCTTCTCTCTTCATCCACACCGCCTCGAGATTAAGTCTAGGTCAAGGTCAATCCTGCGCGATCTACATCACCTATTTATTGAGTTTTCAAAACAAAAGAGGTTTAACTCATCGATATTGAGAAGCAGAAGTTAAATTAGCTATAAAATATTATTTAGTTTATGCAAGTTGACCAAATAAGTAGTTAAGTTTCTCATTATGCCTTAAAAGTTTATTAATGTTTTAATTTTATTTTTAAAATCCACCCGATTAAACGCGAAAATTTAGGATTAAATGTTATTGAAATTCTGGAAAATAATTTTTTTTAACTTCTCGCTACCCGAAATTCAAAAAATATTTGTAAGAAACACTATGGTTGTTACCGAATGTAAGGTTTTTTTATTATTATCATTATTTCTGACGGCACAATAAGTCAGAGTGTAGTTTCAGGTGACAGTCCTTTGGTCCGCTTTCCTTTGTATGTCCACCTGACATACATAACTAATTAATAACGCCGTTGTTCTTGCATCTGCTGTCCGTTTGTATGCTAACAAGGTACGCGGTGCCATATCTCACGGGATTCCGATTTTTTTCTGTGATTAAATTGTAGGTAATTACAGGTCTACGAGATTTGTGGCGTCCCATGCAGTTGCAATTATTGATTCCCATAGGATCATGCGTACCGCTATTTTAATGCATTTTGTAAACTAATGCAGTATATTAACAAGAAGTTATTAAGTAATACCATCATAATGATTGAGAGCCATGCTCATAACGACATTAATTCGCAGCTTTCTGGTTTATAAGTATTCAGTTTGCAATCGTAAAACTCGACCATACCACACAAGCAACTGCAATTTATCTTCAAGCAGAATGTTGTTATATAATTACTACTGATTTAGAACAGGTATTCAAATGGTTTTATTAAAAAAAAAGTAATTGAGAGTGGGGCTTACAAGTGAGAATAAACTAAAAATAAAAGCGTTTCAGTTGACAAAAAAATAAATCATATGGGATTGCTATGGGCTTAGAAGAACAATTGAATACACATGTATACATTTTTACTAAAGCTGTTGTTTTTTGTAGTATTTGTTTTATTTTTTACGTCGCGAAAATAGCTGTACTGCATCAGAAATGCACCAATAAAAAAGAGCGTTATAATTGGATTTTTAAATAGTGAAAGCATAAAACCAATTGGGAAATGTGAATAAATATATTGTATTGCAAACACAGGCCTATGAAAAAGCATAGTTCGTAATAAATTTAGATGGAATGAAGAAGTAAAAGTAAAAGTGTCCAGTCGACTGCGTAAGCGTTCCTAAGAATTTTATTTTATTAAAATGGTTCCTTGTCAGGTGCAGAATCTGAGATATGCATGTGAAACGTGCATGCTTAGGTATGTATCGGTTATTCAGCAACCAGTTTAACCATTTCGGGTAATCAATGGAGAATAATATTATGAACGGGGTAGCTCAAAAGGTAAAGCATTCGAGAGGTCTCGGTTTCCATTCCCGTTGGGCCGGCCATCCCGACCTTGCGTTTTTTTCGTGGTTTCCCCAGGTCACTTAGACCAATGCTGGGTTGGATATTTACATTCCACAAAGTTTCCCTTCTCCCATTTCATATCAATTCTTTTCAATGGTTCTGTCACAAGGTAGAAAGTGCCAGAGTGCGAGAGGGCGAGAGAGAGGTGGGCTGGCACTACGGGGCTCCCTCGGTGACGGAGTGTTCTGTTTGGAAACATGTTAGAGACCCCATCTGCGACCGCGCAGTCACCGGGCTTAAATTCTGGCCTCCTGGTGTCTCCATCACAATATCCCTTCCCTCCGGAGGTTCCCTCTTTGGAGGGGGGATAGGGACAAAGGGTGAAATACCAAAAGTATCCTCTTCCGCCCCGGACTACCAAACAATAGAAGCATGGTATTTTATATATTTAAAACTGCAATTTTTTGGGGAAGGTAAAATTCTTCCTAGCATACAAGCAAAATGACAGTTGATTGAACGTTCACTTGAGAGAGGGAGAGAGAGACAGGCACGCGCGCACACGCACACACACACAACATACCACACGGTTTAAGGGAATGCATCTGTGAAAATAGATTATATTCATAGTTTTTATCCAAATGCTTTGAAATTTTGGGATTGTTTGAATCATTCAGATCCTAGTATACATACTAAATTGTATTCTTCTATTTATAACAGTTTTTTAAAAAACAAAATTTTATTGTATTTGTTGTAGTTTTAGTGCGTTCATTAGAATGTAGCTATAAAACATGGAGTTTAATTTGTCGATGATAAACCATTTTGGAGAAACAATTTTTATGCAAAAATGTATAATTTCTTTCAACTTGTTTATAATTGGCAAATTTAAAATTATGTAACAGTTGGTGCATTTTCTCTACAAAATTAAATAATGCAATTAAACATTTATCTAAGAATCTGTGTGAGAAATTTCAAAAGAAATGTTTTGAAATTTTTTTTTTGTTTTTTTTTGTTTTTTGTTTGTTTTTGTTTGTTTTTGTTTTTGTTTTTTTTTTTTTTTTTTTGCCTGGAGCCTTTTGAACACGGAGAAAAGTGGAAAAAGGGGAAAAAGTAAATTAAAGAAGTAGTTATAGAAAACTTTTTTCTTTTGTTTTGTTTTGTTTTATTAAGAATTCCCCTGACCCATATAAAGGTCAGCTATTTTTTTATTTACTTTTCTTCTCTAAGATGTTTCTTCTTTAACTCCCTCTTTTGTATGTGAAATGTTATAATTCAATTCTCTTTGGTTCAATTGTCGCCTATCCCTGACATTGCTTATTTTTTTACTTACTGGATTTATTTCCTCAGAAGTAACTTTCTTCCTAGCATTTAACTACAGTAACTGCAATTTTCATTTTTTTTTCTTGAAACATAAACGTATTTAGGTCACCTTTTTCAAATTACGCTGTGTAAACGTTCATTGCATTTTTTGTTGTGCCTTAAGTACACCTTCCTATTAATAATTATTGATTAAACTTTGGTAGATAGGTATTATTGCACACACACACAACACTAGATTAAAAAAAATCCTGTTTTCTTCATGTTTTGGAGGAGTATCGCCTTTGGCAATGGCTCGATTATAAAAACACAATAACAACTCACCGTCAGAACATTTGCAGGATATTCTTCAGGTGTCTAAAAGTTTTCTGAAAAATCCCAGAAGGTTTCCTTGTACTTTCCCACTTCTAATTTCAAACCTACAATTAAGCCACGCAGTTTAAATATGAAAATGTCACAATATTTTGCAGCAATAAGAGATTGAGAAAGAGCCACGCCCTTCCACACAAGCGCATTCAAATCGTGACTTTGTGGCCATTTAAATCACGCATAGTCGCAATTGTCGAGAGTTATGAAAGCCAAATATATGTAATATAATTTAAATAAATTAATCAGATAATTCCCCTCGAGCACCTTTCATACATTGTACGATCTCATTGGTATCTTATTCGCCAATCAAAATGGCGATGGTACACAAAATCGATGGTTTTAAAGCATGGTGCTTGATAGTTAGTTTAGCAATTGCGTTACCGAACCCCCCTATTGCTTATAATTTTTCTTAGGTAATTTAAATGAGCTTTCAAATTCATGTTTGTTGTCATGATAATGATTTCAAAAACTTCGGCTAACCTCAATTAAATTACAGAAAAATTATCAGCACTGGTATTACTGAAGATAATCGCTACATTAACATAATATTTCTAGCAAAATATACTTCCTCTTCAAGCAGAACACACGGTAAACATTCTTTAGGTAGAAGCATTTATTGTTTCACTTCTGTGTCATATGGAAAAGAATTAGTTTTATCCGGCATAACAAATGTTTTGTATTTTAAGTCAAATACACAGTACATATAGTACATTAAATATTTCACAGAAAACTTAATGGCTTTTCCGTAACTAATTAGAAGCTTGCATGTACTTATTATAAATATAAAGAAGTTACTCCATTTACTGGAATGTAAACCTCGCTGCTTCAGAGCTTCAATCTAACCTATCACCACTCGTCAATGAATACATTCTCAAACATATTACAGCCGTCTTCTGAGTCGAAATAGATGTGATGTAACAACATGTGTTTATGGCAAAGCCTTAAAATGCCGGAAATACACCAAGTTATCAGCCCACATTAAAGCAGAAAGCTGTTCTTTCTTAGTTATAGAACTGTCTTCAAAGTTTGCTGTAGATAATATATTTCAACAAAAAGTTACACATTTAAACAGAAAAATTCCGGAATGTTCGTAAGGTGTTTCTCACTTTAATTTTGACATATGTTTACCAATGCCAAAAAAATCTGTCTCGCAGGAGCTGCGTAAACTTAGCCAATTCCCCAGCAAGTCAAATTTATGAAGGGTATTACAAGGCGCTGGAGCAGAGAAATTGGTACCGCTATAGCGCTTTCTAAATTTTGGTTTTCAGGTATACCCCTACTCATTATGACCCGATTTCCATAATTTTCAAAACTATTTTTCTTAGTTTATTTCAATATTATATACCGAATGTCATTGCGATAAAACAAATATTGAAGCCGCTAGAGCGATTTTTAAATGTGATTTCAGGCAAACTCCCAATCGCAATAGTCTGATTTCGCTTATTTTCGGAAAATATATTTCTTATTTTATTTAAATGGCATTTACCAAGTTTCGTGTAGAACAAAAAGTGCAGCCGCTAGAGCGATTTTAAAAGTTTTGCTTTGCAACACTCCTAATGGTTCAGTATTGCTGGTTTTTGCACTCGTTCGTTTGTCAATTGACTGTTATATGCCGAGTTTCGTAGAGAAAAATAACAAATTACAGCCGCTAGAGCGTTAACACATGCAAACAAACACACATACACATATATACCTAATGGTCAAATTTTGCTGGTTTTGAAACTGGATATCGTTTAATTGATCGTTATATGCAGAGTTTCGTTGAGAAAAAAATTGTAACTGCTAGAGCATTAACACACACACACACACATATGACATATTATATATAAGTGTGTATGATTTTTTTATGGTCATTCTTGTTGCCTATTAAGTAGGATCAACTGAAATTTTCATGGGTACAATCGCGATAACTTCATTCCTTCGGAATTCGCTAACGTGTATTAGCACTTTAATCTAATCTTTCACTAATTATTTAACCATGTATAATGCCCACCAGTGTTAGCTCAGTGGTGAAATAATCATAGGACCAATTTTTTGTAGCATACAGTTGATTCTGTTACTTATGTAAATACCATACTAATCTCTTTCTCCAAAACATTAACTGAGAGGTACATTGATCATGCATTTTTCAATAGGACTCTGCCACTGCTCACACTGCGAATAATTCCATAAGTGTAATTCACATGTGTCCATACAAGAGAGAGTTATTAGTAGGGATTTTGGATTCTCTGGATTCCCGGATTTAACAGCCTACGATTATTATCTCTGGGGTAAATTAAAAAAATTGCCCTGCAAAGACGAATCCACACACCAGCCAAGAACTCAAAGATAATATTCATCAGGATAAAAAAAATCCGTATTTCCCAAAATGAATTGCAGCTAGTGATGAATAATTCACTAAATAGATGCCAAAAATGTATGCAGAATCAAAGCGGGTAGTTTCAACCCTTTATTTCATAAATAATGATCCTGTTAAATTGGTTTGTTTTCTCCAGCTAATCATCGAAACCCGGTAGCCGGCTAATAGGCTAACTGACTAATGAGCGGCGGTCTCGGCCTTAGGCAAAGAACTCTGGGGGAAAACAAAACTGATAGCACTGTACTTTTCATCCCAGTTTCTCTAGCAAGTTGAAGCTAGTCTCTTTCGTGCTCTCAAGTTAATTCTGACACTCTAGTGGGTTTTTTCTAATAAAAATATTAAACTTTCCTAGTTTATTCCTAATGTCTATTCGCCAGTATTACATTTACACTCTCTTTTCAACAATTTCATGCCAAAACAGAAGTTAAGGGACATCTCTCAATACCCCCAAAATTAAAATTCGATCATCTCTACGACCACCACTATCATGTTCCCAAAACTATCTTACAGCATATTCTCCCTAGTTCATCTGTTACATGAATAACATAACTCAAGAGCAATCACGAAATCTTCAGGACTGAAATGTATCTTGTTAAGTACGACGTTTCTGTAATTCAACAATCAGAATTCGTCACTCTCCGTTGATACCAGAAAGAGTTTTAACCTTAGAAGTATACTTGAAGAAAAAACCCCAGGATGTTACCGGAGAAAAATAGTTTTACAAAACAGGAGTAGAATGCCTTATGATTGTTTTTTTTTTTATTCGGTTTATTTACGAACGCTCTTTAACAGGACCCATTCAAATCAGGGCGTGAAACGACCAATAAATTTTGCTCAGAGGCCTCTTCTTTCAGGCTTGAAGTTCTTTTTCATGCCGTAAATGTACGACACGGGACCCACAGCTTTATTTCCCTTCCGAAGATAGCCATACTTAGGATTTTTACGCTCGAAAAAAATCTATCGATCCTGGCCGGGAGTGAACCCGCCAACTTGGGTTTAGGAGGCAAGTACGGTTACCACTACACCACCAGGACCGACCTCTTGTGATTGTAACATAATTTATTAAACAATAATAATTGCAAATATAATACAAACATATCGTTTTAGTTTGAAATTTGGAGGTAGCTCAGCAATACTCAGGCCTAAAACTTTAAATAATATTTCAGAATTTCTTTTAATTGTTAGCTATACATTTTCTAGTTTTGTTTAGCTTTGAAAATTTAGTAGCATCGTCTGCTTGTTATTGTCGCTGGGAATGAAATCGGCCTCGGACAGCCGGTTTTCTGCGTTTCGATTATAAACGTCAAGTGTGCGTGAATTGTGGGTACCCATTAAAGTTTAAACCAACTGAGATTTAAGCACCTAGACGACGCACGATGGTGGGTCCATAAGTTCCCGGCCTAACCATTTTCTAGGTATGATAAAGATAAAAACTATATTTCACTTTTAAGTACAGTTACCTTTCTCACATCTCTGAATTAATATTTCAACCCCCCCCAAACAAAAGTCTTGTCAGTAAAATGGGAATAAACAGCATCCATCACTTATTCGTCACACTTAAATTTCCTTCCTCCAAGGTCCTTCTGGAGTTCTGAGAAGAGGAAATAGTCACCGGGAGCTAGATCTGGGCTGTAGGGTAGATCTTCTTGAAGTCACATTTCTTACAGCTTTCTTTGCAACAAGAAAGGTGCACACAGGCGCGTTGTTGTGAAGAAGGCACACACCACCATTCAGCTTTCCTCGCCTTTACTCTTTGATGGAAGCACATAGTCTGTGAAGTAGGCCAGCATAGTACTGCCCATTCACTGTAGTGTTCCTCTCCTTGAAGTCAATGAAGTGTATTTATTTCTTCACAGCCTCAAAAGATTGTGGCCATGATCCTCTTGGTTGACTGTGTGGCCTTGGCCTTTACAGGCGGTACTTCGCCAGGTTTACGCCACTGCATTGATTCTCTTTTGGGCAAGGGATTATAGTAGAGGACCAATGTTTTATCTTCTGTAACAATAGTGTGCAGAACTTCTCCCTAGTGGCCACGGCAGAGCTCCAAAATGCCTGACAAAAGATAACTCTTGCTGCTTTTGAACTGAGGAAGTAAGTGTAGGTACCCATCTTGCATTAACCTTATTCATGTTTAAATGTTCATAAATAATTCGAAGGACTGTTGTTTTAGAAACGTATAACCTTGCTGCTATTTCTGTAACTTTGAGCCGCCGGTCTTCCACAATTTCTCCTTCCATAAGAGCGAGCGATGTTTTCAGGAGTGAGCACCACCAAGGGCCGACCTGCACGCTCAACGCTTTCTCGACATTCGAAAAAGGTTGGCCCATTCTTTTACGGTAGAATATGAGGGGGATGCTTCCACATAATACACCGTCTAATCTCTGTTTTTTTAATTTCATTTGGAGTAAGTTCTTCTTTTGTGAAGAACTTAATAACAAGCCGATACTCCATTTTGAACATGTACAATCTTCTTCACATAGCCTTCTTCATGCAAATATATCTGAACAACTGAACACAGCGGAGCGGAAGTTATAGCTGCAATTATTTGCATAACAGATAAGGTATGACACCAGATACGGGTTTTGTGAAGGTCTTAAACCCATTCGGCGAGGCCGGAAACTTATGAATCTACCCCCGTATAGTTAGGAGAAAAAAAACTAGCGCTATGTGTTGAAATCACTTAAAACTCAATTTTTTACACTATCTCCTGATCTTATTTTGATGAAATTAGTTCTCGAGGTAATTGTGCTTTGTTTTCCATTCTACTCACTATGTTTGTGAAAGTGCAAAGTATGTTACCCTACCTAATCTCTTCCATAGAAGTTAATTTCACTATTAATGTTGTTAAAGGCCCAATATTTACTGTGTCACTCAAATATATATAATTAGCATAAAGATAGCTTTTGGAATGGAAGCCATGCATCTAATTAACCATACCATTTCTTAAAACGTTGTAGGTGAGCATTTGAAGAAATCTACGCTGTCCTTGTCGAGTAAAGTTCCACTTTGCTCTTAGAAAGAGTCTTAACCTAAAGTCATAGCGTGCAGAAGAGATAGTGTATGAACTCATGGGATCGCCGCAGCAGCGCTAGTGTCTACTGGCGGGATAAATACTCTACTGGCTGTGTGTCATGTAATCATACGGTACTTTAGGCCTAAGTGTGAATAAAACTTATCTGCGTTATTGGAATAATGCTAAAAGCATACACGCATGTACACGCTAATATAGAAAGAGACGGTTTTTAAATTTGTAAGCTAAGATAATTGTGAAAATAGTAATTTAAATGTTAATTATTTATTCTAGTTGTTAAAGTAGTCTTTTTGATTGGAAATCGAGTGTAATATACCAATAATTTATATATAAGTTGCACTAAATTAATTAATATTAAAAATACTATAACATAATATGTTCACTCTCCCATTCTATTTTAACCATATGATATTTGATATCTTAAATAGTAATGGATATATTAACATCTTGTATTATTTCGGTCCTATTTCTTCTTTATTTTTAGTCTTTGATTTTATGGCTGTTAATGTCTTATATAAGAGATTTATTAATATTTAATTTACTATTTTTGGCAATATAAAGTAAAAAGAAATTATTATAGACTAAGAATAGTCTATATTAATAAGAAATTCGTATAGTGTAAGTTACGTACTCTATACCGGTGTTCAATTGAAAACCTAGGTATCTATATATCTTTAATCCACGCCCCGAGTGACCGAGCTCGTTAAGGTGTAGACTCGTTAGTGGGAGGTCTGCGGTTCGGTTTCCACCAGGACTGTTCATCCTGATCCAGGTTTTTTTCCAGGTTTTCCCCAATTGTTATAAATGCTAAAAGCCGGGAAGGTACCCTAAACTTAGCCCTGGAATCCTATCTTCCAATTTATTATCTCATGTATCACCAGTGTCCATCGCCTGTGATGCCTCAATAACTAAAACGTGCGTTATACACAATTTAAAAAAAATGACTAATCCAAATGGTAATTTAACATTTACAGTTCTTTCATTGGATGTATTAATACAAATATTAACGCATATTACCCATTTTTACGTAAGTTTAATGGAGAAATAGTTCAAGTGTTAAACATGTCTAATGGTTCTGCCGACGCTCATAGCAAAATGCAAACTAAAGCAAAGATCAAGCCAAGGACACTGAAACAAAGAAATACATTGCTGCTCTAAACTCAATTCCTTGGGCTAATTGTATTATAAACGAAGTTAAAATTACTACATGTAATAAAATTGTAAGAAGCATTTTGATATGATTGTGGAGTATGATGACAGCCTGAATTTATACAAGCATTTGGGAATTGTACAGACAAATTTCCTGTGCATGTTAGTCAGATTTTCTAGGTAGGGTAGACAAATAATGAGGGTAGGTGAAAATCTAAATATTGCTGAATATGTGCAAATAAAACAGGTGACATGGTATGGGCATGTCCGACATATGGAGGAAGAAAGACTGAGCTAAATTAACAATGAATTGAGAATAGAAGTCGGCTTAGACAAATTTCAGTGAAGATTTTACTTTAGTAAGTGTTTATAGACGCCCGTTTTACTACTGGGGCACCACAGGCTGTGAACACTGTTGATACATGAAATGAAATGATATATTGGGAAAGGATTTTATTTAAAGGAAAGAAACGTTCCAGGCCTAAGTTGAAGGTACCTCCCCGGCATTTGTATGAGAACTGAGGAAAACCTGGGAAAGACTCAGTCAGGAAGGACGGTGCAAAATGTTTTGGTGGAAAAAAGGGGGGAGGGAACTCATGATTTATCTTTTTTTACGAGAAAATATTCACACAAAGAAAAATAAGATACATCATAGATTATATCTTTTAGTTCACAACATCGTGCATCTGTGTTGGTCCAGTGTGCAGATAGTTGGTATAGAAAGGCTTCTCTTGCTTTCGTCTCTCGAGGTGTCAAAGCGAAAACTTCGGAACTATATCCTCTCTCAACAGTCTCTCTTTAAAGAAGCTACATGAAACTTCCAACAGTATTCAGTTCCCTGAAGCAATGACAAAGTTTACGTGCCAAATACAGATCAGACGTAGCACGTATTATCTCAGTCCTCTGCTTTCCTTGCGCTCAACCCATTTGAGGACAAATAATTATGGTCTGAGATGGAGAAAGGTGTGTACAAGGTTCAAAGCTTCATAGTTTTGAGTGTGCTCAGAAAGTGTTAGTATATGCCTCCTTTGTTTATTAGTAACAAGCACAAGTTCAAATATAAGTAGGGATAGCTTGAGATACCAATCAATTTGTTAATTTTTTAAAGAAATAACTAAAACCGAGATATAAAATACGCGTGAAAGAACGAAAGAATATCTGCAAAGACTTCCTGCAACAAAATCAGATCTTATGGAATCGTGAACACTTATTTCAGATGTACATTTGGAAAAAGGTGTTAGCAGTGCCTCTAACACCGCTATTTCCTGAAAAACAATGGAAAATGTAAAACAAATGTCCGTAACACGAAAACTAAGCGAATTCCTCAGAAGTAGAATAACTTTAAAAAAGAGTATAAAATCCACATTATATCTTATTAATTAATGAAATAAGCTATGGCATTACTGTCGTGTGAACATGACAAACTATAGAGTTAACTAATAAAATAAAATTTAATTATGGTACATTAATTAACTAGGTTTGCCTGATTTTCCCTTCAAAATTACTGAAATGGGTGGCCATAGTGAAATTACTGTAATTTTCATTTGTAAGGGGAATCAAATTAAATGCTTGCATATTCAAGAAGAGAAACCACATTTTTAGAATTCTTCTTCTTCTTCTTCTTCTTCTTCTTCTTCTTCTTCTCATTCTTATTCTTCTTCTTCTTCTTCTTATTATTATTATTAAACCACAAAAATTATTGATACACTATTATTTAAATGAAATATATGACCACTGATAGATAAAGTTTTATTGTATGGGCATTTTTAACAAATGTTTAACGTAACCATGTTTATGAATTGAGCCCTTGATATCATCTTTGCATTTATTAAAATAGAGAAAAATAATAGGAAGTTTCAAATTATCTTGTGTATTTAAGAAGTTCATATGTGTCAATAAACAAAAGATATATTACAATTTAAAAATCATTATAATGTACTAAGCAAATATACACAATCAACACTATACACATCGCCACGGGTGGCCGAGGTTGTTAAGACGCGGACTCGTGAGCGGGAGGTCTGGGTTTCGAATCCCGCCAGGACTGTCCTCCCTGACTGAGATTTTTTCCAGGTTTTCCTCAGTCCTCATAAATGGCAAATGTCAGGGAGGTACCCTAAATTAAGGCCTCGAACGCTTCCTTCCTTTAAAAAAATCCTTACCCAACTTAACATTTCATCTCATGTATCAACAGTGTCCACCGCCTGTGGTGCCTCAGTAGTAAAAACGGGCGTTAAACACCATTAAAAAAACACATATACAGTATGCCTTCAAAAGTTCTATCCTTTCAGTTACTTTAAATTTTAATTTAAATGTTATTCTAGTAAAAACAAATAACGCAAACGTTTTCTGAAGGTCATTACAGAGTGCTGTTACATACATATACCTATAATTCTTACACACATATAAGTGTAATATTTCAAGTTGCTATCTTCACGAAATTCTTTTGTTAAATATAAAAAATGCATCGTTATAAATACAATGTATAGCTTAAGTTTATTTATCCTTTCATTTTGAAACAACTGAGAGAAAATTAAATGCTAGATCACATTTTTAAATTTCGATTTTCAGGTATATTTCTATTTCTTATGGCCCAATTTCACTGATTTTCATAAATAATTTTTCTGTTTATATTAAAATCGTGTATAAGGAGTTTTGGTGAGTAAAAAACAAATATTGGTGCCGCTAGAGGGATTTTTAAGTGTTGGGTTTCAGGTAAACCCCCACTCTTAATAGATGGATTTCGCTGATTTTCGGAAACTATTTTTATTAATTTATTTTAATGGCATATACCGATCTTGGTTGATTAAAACAAAAATTTCGGCCGTCAGTGCGATTTTTTCCATTTTCGCTCTAAGTTAGTCCCCCTCCCAATGATCCAATTTTGATTAATGAACTAGAAGATTCTTTGTTCATTGATCATTATATGCCAAATTAAAAAACTTTCATTGCCATTTTTGGTGGCTATTAGGTAGTATCGATGGATATTTGAAGACTTTTTTTTTAAAAAAAAATAGTTTATGGGTACAACCGCAATAGCTACATTCCTTTCGACATTGCTAATAACGTCATATATTTGAATGTCGCATTTGATAGACTATCGCGTAATGACTTTGGTACGAAAACTTTGGGGATGCCCATTTCTTCAATAATAATGTTAAATGTGTTTAAATTTAAAAATAAATTGACTTCAGTATTAATCTGCTCTTCCAGTTACCTCTCGTTGGCGATTTATTTTCCTGCATTACTGATAAAACACAATTCTGCTCACGTATAATGGCGCAGAGATTGCATGCTTGCCACTGCATAACACATTTCCCGCTATATTTCTCTATTTCTAGCTATCATAATAAATTCTAGGTAGCCTTTACATTGTCTACTTTCTCTTTAAGCCTATCTTAATAAATTTTCCATTGCACAATGTTTAACAGTTCTATAAAAAATCATTAATAAGATTAGTCAAGACTCAAAAGTCTTGAGGTTTTCTTTCTCTTTATATTAATGCCCAACTGGAATGTGTATATTTTAGTAATAGTTTAAATAAATACATATTTAGTACTCTTCCATGTAGTGATACTGACATTTAACATATGTCCAGCATAACACAAACCGCATTGAAATACAAACTTATTTATTTTAATTGAACTACAATCCAGTTTAATATTGCCTCCTCTCTCGTTAAGTCGTTTTTGTTTTCTACACTAAATTTGTGACATTAATATGCCTTAAGCAGTAACTAAGGCTTCTCAAACTCCCTTAAGTTCACTTGTCTCATTATGCAGAATGATCAAGAAGTTGATCAATTTCAAATAATAGATTGAATTCAAATAATTAATAGCAATTGTTAAACCTTGACAATAATACATTTAAATTTAGTAATAAAATCTTTCATTTTGAAATGGTTTTAATAAATCAAAGCAGTTTGATGTAAATTTACTTAGGATTGTGTGGATGTATTTGAGTCTGTTAAAATAGCACATTATCACTGAGGAAACAAAAACGGTGCCTTTGTTGTTACAGCATGTAAATATCTCTGGATTGAATTAGAATCATTTATTAGGGGAGGAGAAGAATAAATCATAACTTCAGCCTTGCTCAACGACTGATCGTTTGTGTTTATGGCCCCCCCCCCAGTGAGGGCATTTTCGAGAGGAAGGGATGAAGTGAGACAGATCCACGGGCGGAGCTGTGCAGACGTAAACGTGATCCCTAACAAGTCTTCAAGGAGTTCGAGCCCTTCAGATGTTCCGGGGTAGAACCCTTTCCACAGCGCAAGCCGCCGTAACACCGCACCAGCCCAGCTCGCCCCTACACTTTCAACCGTGTAATAAAACCAACGGAATGAAATGAGATGAAATGGAAGAGCGGCGAGTGCGTGGAGATAAAATCCGATCGCCTAAGTAAACCATGATAAAAAAAAAAAAATCAAAATCAGGGTGGTCGGGCCCAAGGGATTTGAACCCGGAACCTTTCGAATAAAAGTACCATGAGTAACAGCCTTAGCAGCCACTCGGTTAAATATCTCTGAAACACATATATTGTTTACGGAATTCTTTAATAGTAGGCGGAATGTGATTACGAGTTCGAAAATTGGAAGAGGGCCAGAGTTGCGGCTATTATACAGGGTGTACACAAATAATTATAGCGGTTTTAAAATTATATTTTTTCTCTGCGGTATAAACTAGAATTTTGAATCATAACAGAAGAAAAACTGTGGAAGCTACCATAACACAAATTACAAGTATTCAATACGCTGAATGTAAGTGACACGACATACATCCAGCAGGTACCATATCTTACCACACTGATGTTAGCATGTCTGGTGTAACTGATCTAACTGCTGCAATAATCCTCCGACTCAACTCAGGTAGGTCTGCAGGTATCGGTGGCACATTTAAACGATCTTTATGCACCCCCCACAAGAAAAATTCACAGGGGAGTCAGATCTGGGGACCGCGGAGGCCAACGGAGAAATGCAAGGCGTCCAGACCATTAAAATCAATCCAACGATGGGGAAAGTTTGCTTTTTTGCAGGGGGCCTTTAGCAATTGCAGACGATATGGCCTCTGTTAGAGATGTTTTCTTAACACTTTCCAAACTGTTATTGTTGGTATCGTTAGATCTCGATTCACCCGCCCCCCAAATTGTTTAGAACTGCATGCGAAAACTGTTTTGACTCTCTACACATTCTCATCTGATACACGCGGTCGTCCGGGGCTCTTTCCTTTACAGAGACACCGCGTAGTTTCGAACTGATTGTATCACAAATGAAGTTTGTTACCAAAAGGGGGGGTTAAGACCAAATCTTCGCCTATGCGCCTTCTGGACTGAATTATGTTGACAACTTCCAAAACAACAAGGTTTTTGCAAGCGAGTTGTCTTGTTTTGTTGTTTTTTTTTTTTTTTTCGTTACTATAGGTACAAAACAAAATCTGCGCATATGGAAATGAAACTTCCATAGTTTTTCTTCAATTTAAGATATGATTCAAAATTATATTGTTTACCGCAGAGAAAAAATATAAGTTTAAAACCGCTATAATCATTTTTGTACATCCTATATTGTCATTCATATGTCTGAGCCACTTTCAGAGGTAAGTTATTTCGATATTTAGGATGGCATATTCAAGGTCCATACCAGTAAATCTATAGATGTAGCGTAGGTTTTGTTTTTCAATAATATTTAACAACCATCAAGGCAGTGGTTCTTGGGTTTTTTTAATGCTGTTTCAACGCCCGTTTTTACTACTGAGGCACCACAGGCAGTGAACACTGATGCTATATGAGATGAAATGATGTCTAAGTTTAGGGTACCTTCCTGGCATTTGCCATTTATGAGGACTGAAGAAAAACTGGAAAAAAAAACCAATCAGGGAGGACGATCCTGGTGGGATTCGAACCCCAGATCTCCCGCTCACGAGTTCGCGCCTTAACGACCTCGCCAACCCGTGGTGGTGGGTGTGGATGATACATGAGATGAAATGATAAGTTTAGGGTACTTTCTCGGCATTTGCCATTATGAGGGCTGAGGTAAACCTGGAGAAAACGTAAGACAGAAAGGACAGGAATCGAATCCCTGTCGAATCCCAGAAAAACCATGGCGGTATAGTGTAGTGTGTGTGCGCATGTTTTTTGGGAAATACTTTCGAAAATTAGTAAAGAACAAATACATTTTTATTTCTTGTAGCTTTTTAATAAACCTATCAAACGCTCAGTGCCTCAGAGAATTTCAGGAAAGGCTATCTATGTTTCAGCTAATAGCAATTTGCAAACATCAATATATAGACAAAAAGAAATCAAAGGTGTGACATTTTAACACAGGAAAAGTTGACACTATCGGTGCTCTGTAAGAACATTGGAAAATTATTCTACTGCATTAGCCCTTTTTAATGTGTTTAACGCCTGTTTTCATTACTGAGTCATCACAGGCGAAGTACATGGACGTAAAAGAACCTGAAGCATGAAAGAAAATTCCTCTGAGCAATACAACCATAAATAAACCAAATAAACAAAAAAGTGAACACTGCTAATACATGAGAGATAATACATTCAGAATTAAATTATTTTATTTTTTGGGGGGGAAGAATCGTTCAAGGCCTAATCCTCCTAAATTTGCCATTGATGCTTGAGGAAAACCTAAATAAAACCTTTAGAATCAAACACAGACTTCACGTACCTAAGTGACCTCGGCCATCATGTCGATTACTAAATAAATCTGTCCATCCATTTATTCTAAAATATATTTCGCGTGTCTTTAGTATTCATAACGGGTCATCAATAAGTTCCTCCGTACTAGGATGATGTGCATCGCACAAGAGAAAATTAGTACTCCTACATAATGAGAAGTTTTTTTTTTTTTTTTTTTTTTTTTTTTTTTGGGCCGACTGCTGATCCCGTGACTCGGTGATCTTGAACGACTCTGCTCCCCAAAGAGCGGTTTACTCTACTGCTTAAAGCGAGGTCAAGCAAATGTATGGCACGGTTTATAAAGAATTCTATTGTGGGAGTACACTGTGTTACTGTTACTAACATTTTTGTTTTTTAGTTCCAAGCTAAGTAACTGCCAACACTGATATACAAAATGCAAAATTCTAAGGCTAGATCTATGACTAAATTTATAGCATGTTTTTTGTGAAGTATTCCTAATGTTTACTTTCACATTTAAGTATTATTTTTCAGAGAGCAGAGAACAGAATTTGCATCTGTTGCAACAAAAATTATTGATTCATTTTTTACCATTTTTGCTGTCAGATAGTATCCAATAGCTATCCACTGTTTATAATTCCTGAAGAGTATATATTAATATTATTATTATTATTATTATTATTATTATTATTATTATTATTATTAGAGTCTTGTAGTACAAAATAGCTTTTCCCATCACTTTATTCGCAATAAATAATGTGCGCTAAGCTTATATTTTGATATACATTTTTTCAGAATTACTCGTTTTATCAAGTACCTCGCTCAACACATTAGACGCATGAATATTTCGCTTGGATGTTAATTTCAGTTCCGGAAACGACACTTTTGTTTTCGGGCAGTGCTCGCAGCTGTTTTATTTTACGGTATAATAAATTTGGTTTTACTACTTTCTCGTTGCTGGAAATTACGCCACAAATTAATATTCCGGAGGATCCGCCGCCATACTGGGGTAGTAATGACGGGCTCATTTTATTTCGGCTACCGCGTTAAGACTAGAGTGGGCAATATATTTCCTACGGCCATATCCATAAAGATCTGAAGTTATGTGGCCATGGAAAACATGCCTTTTATGAAAATCCTACAGCGTCCTGCATTGTCAATATGCATGTTGGAAAGTTGAATTCCACAGAATTGAAAGCATTTGGTAGAACTTCACATAATATTTTATTTGCTGCTTACTTTTGTTTAAATATTATATAATATGTTTCAAAACAGAAAGTTTCCGTTACTATAAAGAAAAGTGAAAGTAAACAGAAAATAAATTATTACATTATGATCGCCATATTTATCCGCAATTCCAATTGAATCACCCAGAAAACAATATAATGCTAGAAAAGAACGAAATGTTCTCAAAACTGCACAATTCAAGATCCCTGCCATGTTTACCGCCACGGGTGGCCCAGGTCGTTAAATCGCGGACTCGTGAGCGGGAGGTCTGGGGTTCGAATCCCACCAGGAACGTGCTCCCTTATTGAGGTTTTTTCCAGGTTTTCCTCAGTCCTCATAAATGGGAGGTACCCTAAACTTAGGCCTGGAACGTTTCCTTCCTTAAAAATAAATCCTTTCCCAATATATCATTTCATTTCATGTATCACCAGTGTCCATCGCCTGCGTTGCCTCTGTAGCAAAAACGGGCGTTAAACGCTATTCATTCATTCCTGCCATGTTTTAGAGATATCAAATCTGGAAGATTTTAGCGTCCTCTATGTACAGAACGTTTAGGGGCACAACTTTAAATTCTAGAGCATTTGGAAATTGTAATAATAATAATAATAATAATAATAATAATAATAATAATAATAGTGGTGGTGGTGGTAATGTACCAGCTATTAACAAAAGATATTTTTAATAAAGTGTATTAGCTATGTAGGATCCTGGGACCGTAGGTGTTTTTACAATACACTAAGAAATACATGAAATTGCACATTTTGATATTTTGCCCTTTAAGAAACAATATACTAAAACTGAAAAAATAAATACATGAAAAACGAAAAAATTAGACACAACTTTTTAAAAAATACATAAACCACGGGAAAACAATCAGTAAGTATTTAAGTGTTTTAATTAAAACAACGGCCGGGAAAACCTAAGATGTGGCAAATAAAATAAACATAAAAGAAAATTACAATATTCGTCGCTTGGTTAAGTTAGTGTACCTACATATTCCGCTTGCTTTTCTCTGGAATCTGCAAGAACTTCCTTTATTCTCCTACCACTAGGTAGCGCCGTGGTTCCCCAGTCTTTTTCTACATCGCTCTATTTGTCTTCACATGCACCTCGTCTTTGACATGCATAGCTACCTTTGGACTCCGGGTGAGTCCTTGCTGGAGGCTATCGTCTGCCTAGATGGGAACTTGTGTTTCATCGTTCTACGACGGCATTATTTAGCCAGGCTTACTCACAAATTTCTTCTTTAAAATGTAGTTTATTTGCAGCCGGGCACATTATTTTGTGATGAGAGCAGTGACGTGGGTAACTAATTAAGTATTTATTGCATGTATAATTTTCTTAGCATTTAACTTTTCACTGTCTATCTGTAAAGTTTTCATTATAGTTGTGTGTAGGCTTAACATAGTTTACTGTTGTTATGCTTCATTTTGGAACAGTTTTCTTAATGAATTCTCCCACATTGTTGTAATACTTGTTAAATTAAATTAAATTCTTCGTTCATTTGCAATTAAAATTAAGAATACATCATTCAAGTGCATATTTTGGAATAATAATATTTTAATCAAACATAAATGGTTTATACTGAAATTGAAGTAATATTCCATACATTACGAGTGAGTCATCTCATCCTGCGGATTAGGAAGTTATACATCCCCGGATTTTACAGACTATACCGTGGACACTGTTCCCTGCGTCGTATCGATTTCAGCCGACATAACTGGTATGTTCCGCTTGTGTTGCATTGTGCGCGTGCTGGGCTTTAGCGGTGAAGGTCCGCCGTTCAAATACTGGTCCATGAAAGTATACCTTTTTGTTTTATTTTATTTTAATGCTTATTCTGTGATATTTATGAGTGTAAATATCCTAATTCGGATAAACTTCAATTAAATCGCATATTACTATAATAAACCTACTTCACTGAACATAATAAGTAAATTTCAATAACTTTACATACATTTATGTGAAATAAACATTCTTATAGGACAGTCTGGTGAATGCGGCTGGTCACTTGAGAGCACCTGCATTTCCCATCGAATGTAAATGTGTGTGTGTGTGCGCGCGCGCGCGCGTGTGAATGTGTAATGCAGGACAATAGATGGACCTACAAGATCTCTATGTAGGCCCCCAGGATAGGAATAAAGGCACAAGGCAGACCCAGAAGAAGGTGGACAGACCTCTTCAAGGAGGTCCAGATTAGTCAAAAAGTAGCAAGAGGAAGGGAAAAATGGGAATCTCTCGAACAGTAACTAGTGCAGTGAGAAATGGAGTAACCAAAGAACAAGTCAGTCAGTGTCTTGAACAGCATACGAACAACTAGAGTAGAATAGCTCGCCACTTTAGGAAAAATGGAGATTTCCCTACTTTTTAGGAGGTCTTTGCCCTTAAGAGACACAATAGGCTATCTTTATCTTTATCTTTATATATATATATATATATATATATACTACACATATGTGTGTCTTATCCATCAAAGAGAAAAGGGAGGAAAGCTGAGTGGTTATGTGCGCCTTCTTAACGACAACGCGCCTGTGCACACAGCTCTTGTTGCAAAGGAAACTGTGAAGAAATGTGGCTTCAAGGAGATCGTACATCCACCCTACAGCCCAGATATAACTTCCAGCGATCATTTCCTCTTAAAACTCAAGAGGGGTCTTCGAGGAAGGAAATTTAAATGTGGCGAAGAAATGATGGATGCTGTTTATGTCCATTTTCCAGACAATACTTCTATTTTTTGAAGCGGGGGGGAGCGAACTGTTAATTCAAATAAGTGAGAATTGTATTGCAATAAAGGGTAATTATACTGAAAAGTTAAATATAGTTTTTGTCTCTATCATACCTATAAAATGGTTAGGCCGGAAACTTATGGACCTGCCTTATGTAGGGTACATTCTCTAACAGCTCAACAGCGTGAACTTTCCGACCATGTAGTGGTATTTCGAGAAAAATGGCTGGTTTTATGCTCATTAGTAACGGCCATTATGATAGTTTTAAGGAGATACGAATAAAAAAAGAAACGTTTATTTTTTGCTTGTGAATTTGAAGCAACTTTTATCTTTATGTGTATGAAGATACTTTTTTCAATAACTGATGGAGTTATGCATTAAAATGTTTTATCTTATGGTCACATTTGAACATTAAAATATCCCCAACCATGCCTTTTTTCCTACTTGAGAACGTTTTAAGTTATTTATAGTTTATTAGTTTATATTTCATATTATCGTTGAATTGTTTTATTTTAATAGATTGGCGAACATGTTAATAATATGACAGTCCTGTTATATAATGGAAGAAAATTTTCATTTATTTATTATCGTTGATTTTAAAAGTGAAAGCGCTTGAAAGCAATAAGTTTTTAAACTTCATTTTGGTAAAATATACCCAAGCATTACTTCAGCTGGCATTTGTCGCTATATCCTGGAATAAGAGGTTTCGATTATAGGGGAGAATTTAGTTATGCGTATTTTACTACAGAAGGCAGAGTGACAACTGGTAGTCCATCCTCTCCATTGCCACCGGTAGGGAGCTAGATATTATTTTGACGTAAAACGGTCAATAATTTTGTATAGGGGCCTCTTTTTTTAGGTATGGAGCTCTTTAACGTGCCGCAAATCTACAAAAGGAGATCCACCATCTGAAGTCCCTCCAGGAGAAATTGCGCTTAAGATTTTATAGCCTGACAAAACCGTTGATATTTCACGAGTAAAATAAAGTATGATATATGAAGAAAAAATGTTAACTTAAAGAAAGTCAACAGAGCAAAAGCGAATAGTTAGAACTGCAACTGTCTTTACTGTATGTAGCTTTGCTCTCGGTTTATTTTCGAAACCGTTTACATCATAGTTTTTATACGTTTTAAGATAATTGCATGAAATTTTGCATAGACATTCCTGTTGTGATGGTCCACATCTGTATCTCAGTCTTAATTTCAAATGGTGCACATTTTTAAAATTTTTCGATGAGGTAAAACTGTGTTTAAAATTCAAATTTTAGATAAGAAAATTATCTTACATTTCCACTGTATACATTCTAAATGTTGATAATCAATTTTTAGACATATATTTCCCTTAAAATAAAAATTTTGTAAATGTCTTTTATATGCCAATCTAAGAATAAATATTTGAGAATTAATACTTTTTAATATATAGCAAAGAACAGCTTTTTAAGTACTAAGATTAAAAATGGAATTTTAATATCTATTGTAGAAAGATCGTAATTTTTGTTGATTTGGTTTATTTACAGACACTCTTTAACATCTTAGGTCATCAGCGTCCCATTCAAATCAGGGCGTGAATCGACCAACAAATTTTGCTCAGAGGCCTCTTCTTTCAGGCTTGAGGTTCTTTTTCGTGCCGTAAATGTACGACACGGGACCCACGGCTTTACTTCCCTTCCGGAGGAAGCCATACTTACGATTTTTACGCCCGAAAAAATCTATCGGTTCTGGCCGGGTTTGAACCTGCGATCTTGGGTTTAGAATGCAAGTATGGTTCCCACTACACCACCAGGACCGACAGAAAGATATTAAGATAATGTGAAAAGCATACCAAATTTTAAATGTTAAAATTGTCTTTATGACCCCTTAGGTAATTCAAACCATGTCTGATCAGCAAGATATTACATCTTATCCTTAAGTATGTACTCAAGATCAATTAGATGTGAGTCTGCACTTCTGCAGCTCAGTAATGTTTAAGCCGAAGATACTGATGCAGTCATATCTTGCGTTCATCTCCAAAATTATATTCTCAGAGACCATTCTAGATTTGCAGCAATTTCTGCCATTACTATGTCTACGTAACAACTTTATACTGTCTAAAACCGAACCTGTTATGTCTAATTTATCACTTAACAATTCAACTGAGCACCTTAGAGAAGCTTAAAATAAACACACTTTGACAAAGTGTGTGAAATGATTTTTCATAAAGCGGCAGCACATTCTATCGAACTGTTAGATTCCTTATAATTCTTGAACGATACACATCACATGACATGATTGTGATCTTACTGTATGAAGCTAAAAGCAAGTTACTTTACCCCAGAGCCTCAGCATTCCCCAGCGTGTGCTGCAATAAGCATTACCTTTACATGTGCTATTCTGTCTCGTGTATCTTTATCCCACGCACATAAACTACAAAATACTTCCAAATGATAGCACAGCTTGCTCTAAACAAGTAAAAATAGCGGAATATAACATAGCTTTATTTGTTTATTAAGAATTTCTTGAACATACGCATTTACAATTTGTATTTCTTTGAAAAGGTGTGTTTTTATGTGAAATAAGATTTTGTATTTACACTGGTGATTGTTCTTTCGGAGTTTTAAAAATGACTATTGGCATTTATCTTCATAAAGAAAATAAATGTATTTACATTAGAATCCGCTCCCTAGTGATAGCTAGCGCTAATTACTGAGAGTTATTTATTACTTGCGCGCGCAACGCTGCTGGACCTAGGTAACGCGTCAGCTATAATAACAGACAGTTCCCTCGATGGTGGCCCCATGTGAAAGGTCAGTCGCAGTTTGCTGTTACGAGAACAAGCATTATTTCTGTCTTTGTGTTATTATAGCTCGGTATAACTCTAATATATGTTTTATTAAGTGCTGTTAGATGTGCCAGCGTTAATATTAACCTAAAGAAAATAGGGTAGAAATTCAAAGCATTGGAGATATTGCAACTGAGTAAAAATTTAATTTAAATAATTAAAAAATATATGAACTGCAGATGGGGAGCACTCGTAACAACTATAACATAGATTAATATCTATTGTGAAATAAAACTAAAATTGTATACATGCTATTATTATTCAAAGTTACAAGAATAGAGATGCAAGGATGTCCGTCCACAAAGCAAGTGAATGACCCTCGCGGCTCGTATTCATCTGCAGACACAAGACAAAAATAACTTCGTAATTTTCGGTTAAGTAACGCAGGCAGTAATTTTTAATTACCGTTGATTTTTATTGTCTCCAAGACGATATTTTAGTTCGATTTGAGGCTATCGACATCCTGTACCATATTTTGAATGTAGGTAATCTCGTGAAATGCAAGGTATTTTCAAGAAACTAAAGAAATTAAATTTGCATCGTGGATGATATTGTCTTACTCTTCCTTCATCTAAAGAAGGGTATAGGTCAACCACTTAGTATATGATATTAATGTGGCCAATATTATTGAAATGTGGTACCATGCTTATTATAACTAAGTAAAATCTCTAGGCTGCCTTTTAAAACCGGAATAAGCAACTTCTACCCCAATATCAGTTCTTTATTGAGCATTAAATGTTGAACTTTGCTTCCATTTTTCAGTTTAACAAACTGAAGAAGCTTCCTTTAAAAATATAAGAAAATTGCGGCATGGGTATTTGTTATTGTATATTTTAGAACTGTAACATGTTGTTAACATGGTAGACATAGCAATATATCCGGGAGGGGTCTTTAGAATTGAAAAAGAACGCTAAGCGCATGCGTGAAAAGATTAGCTTCTTTAACATTTAAGCGATATCCCTTCCTCTTTTCTTCGTGAGACGTCAAGCCGAACGGTCAAGCCAGAACCCTCGCAGGGTCATTTATGGTTTAGAGGTACATTATTTGGTCAAAGATGTAAATTAGGTATAAACAAACTAGTTTTAACATAAAAGAAACATTATAATTTGATTTATAATAATTATTAGATAAAATAAATTACTTTTATTTCCTATTTGTTAATTTTTGAAACAAGGAGGTTCTAAATCAAAAGCGATTAAACTCTGACTACACCCCCTAATGTCTTCATGACCTCGGCCACCCGTGACGATATTTTAGTGGTTAAATATCACAAGTTGTATTTGATTGTACTGAAGATGATCCTTTGCTTTAACAATCAGGGATTGATTAAATAATTATTGTCACTTTATTTTATAAGACATAATAAAGAATCTTAAAACATTGGTATAGATGTTTGAAACCAGACAATAATGATGCACTACAAGAACGTCTTATGTACCAAAGACATGTACTGGGAAGAGTATTGGCTTGCAGAGGTGGGAAAACTATTAGAAGAAATTGGAATGGGAGATGTATGGCGATTGGATGAAAATATGTTTGTGGATTTTGAAAAGAAGTAAGACACAGGGCAGAAGATATAGAGGGGCATCAGATCTGGGATAGCTTAGAGGATAAAAATTCCTAAGGTTAATATAAATAGTTAAAATGAATCAATAGTGTTTAACGCCCGTTTTTGCTACATAGGCACCACAGGCGATGGACACTGATGATACATGAGATGAAATGATATATTGGGAAAGGATTTATTTTTAAGGAAGGAAGCATTCCAGGCCTATGTTTAGGGTACCTCCCCGGCATTTGCCAGTTATGAGGAATGAGGAAAAACCCAGTCAGGGAGAACGTTCCTGGCGGGATTCGAGCCCAGACCTCCCGCTCACGAGTCCGTGCCTTAACGACCTCGGCTACCCGTGGCGGTAAGTAGTTAAAAGAAATTGGGGACGACATTTTTGACCAATTTGGAAAATAATATTTTGCTTGGATTATATAGAGATTTATTTCTAAAATAATTCAGGATAAATTGTAAAGAAATCTGTGGGAAAGTGGAAAGTCATGGTAAAAAGTGGAGGTATAGTATTTGGGATGGAAAATGGGACAAATTATAAGAAATAGTAGCAACAAAAATGTTATCAGACAGATACGAGAGCAGAGAAAATGAATAAGATGGGGGAAATTTTTGGAAAATTAAGGAATAAGTGGAGAAGAATAAGGAGCTTGGTGGCACTGATGAAAATTAGTAGTTTATTTTAGGAGCTCTTTACCATACATATTACCTAGTGGTTAAGATACAGGAGAGCCTCAGTTTTGGTACTGTCAAACTTTTAGAAATCCTGTATGCTTAATGTAAATTAAATTGCAATATAGTCTGCTGTAAATGGATTGAAATGTATAATTAACAAATTGATGTAATTATGAAGTTATGTACACAGTTGCAAAGGTAGCAAGGAAAAAAGGTATAATTAATTGCTGAAATAAAATCGTTCATTCATTCATAAGAGCTGATAATCCCGGACAACGCAGATGATGGAACTAGTTCTTAATTAAAGACATTAAGAAATGAGAGAGTGGTTTTCCTCTCCGCACAACTGGCGAACTACTCTGAACCAAAAATGAGCATCATGATTAATACGTCGGTCCTGGTGATGTAGTGGTTACCATACTCCTACACCCAAGAACGCGGGTTCGAGCCCGGCCACGACCGATGGATTTTTTTGGGCGTAAAAATCCTAATTATGACTTCCTTCGGAAGGGAAGTAAAGCCGTGGGTCCCGTGTCGTAGATTTACGGCACGAAAAAGAACCTCAAGCCTGAAAAGAGAGGCATCTGAGCAAAATTTGTCGGCCGTTTCACGCCCTAAGTTGAATGGGACGCTGATGACCTGAGATGTTAAAGAGCGTCCATAAATAAATCAATCAAAAATGATTAATACACCAGTCCTGGGATAATACTTTCACGTTGAGTAGAACTGATGATGTCATTCACCCTTGCCGAGATATAATGAGTCACATATGCTCTAATACAAGTCTAGGGAAGAGCCACAGCATCAAGAAAAGCAATTACTACAAGCCTTGCCGGACTATGACCTCCCAGTAGTACAAAGGCTGTGTTTACCTAGCGTGTCCCCGAGGGAGGAAGGCAAGCCGGATTTTTAAAGCTTCACGACCACAATGCAACTACTTTTTCTTTCTTCATCTCGAGCTATTCTCTGCCTATCTCTTCTGTTCCCAAGAGCTTCCGTAAAGCATAATTAGTACATTTGCATTAAGGTTAAGATGC
The DNA here is from genome assembly GCA_030762175.1 of Metallyticus violacea. Classification (NCBI taxonomy): domain Eukaryota; kingdom Metazoa; phylum Arthropoda; class Insecta; order Mantodea; family Metallyticidae; genus Metallyticus; species Metallyticus violacea. The sequence continues at coordinate 70,871,990 of CM060835.1, forward strand.
CACAACTGTTTATTGCACTTTGATGCTTTATATCTACTTTAATGCCTCGTAACACTTGGTGTTTTACTTACTAAATAAAGTTTATTTTCCTGTTGCTTTTAGAGTGCTGGATTTAGTCCATAAATGTAAGTTACTTGGGGATAACATCCAAAGCCATATACCTTTATGTAAGATGTAATTCAAATCAAGCGCTTTTCTTTAACCTAAAAAACAAATTGCTTCACTTTTCTGACTACCTAGCTCTTACAGCATAAATAATATTAATTATTCATGATGTCCCTAACTTAGTCCTAAATGTTCAATTCATTTCATAAATAATATATCAGTTTGGTGAGTGTATAGAGTGAATATATCGTAATAAAAACTACTTTAGTTGCAGTTGGGCTTGAGAAAGAAGCTATGTGCACTAATTCTACAGGATACTCCGTTTTGGTAACCAGTGCTACGAATGTAATCAGCAGGCGTGATAAATTATACAATAAGATTGAAACTTTATGTGGTAAAAACCCAAAAGAAACCCACAGTGCTTTGAGTGAAGTTTGTGCTAACGTCACAGTGAACCGTAGTACACACACATTCCTATACCTTGTCGCTGATAGTATCGTGACAGTGACCTTGAGTTTGGGATTGTTGGCTGCTGCTTAAACCAAGAGTCAAACAAATTGATGCAAGGGTCATTCAAATTTAAACCGAAATTTTGTACTCCGGGCTAGAAAAGATGACCATAGTGGTAGTTAGGTAGGAATTGTGGAGGGGAATCATCCTACAGATGCTTTAGTATTGGTCTTTCCATAGTCAGGAGCGCTATGTCTGAGCAAGAGGTTGCACCATCCATTGCGCAGCGGATTACTATCCAATTTCTAACAAAAGAAAAAAATGAACCCGGCTGAGATTTTGTATTATCTTCGGGCACAATTTGGAGCAGTCAGGAACCCAAATGGTTGACCCAGCGGTCGTTAAGCCATAGAAAATAAAAGTCAAGCGTCATTCAGAACAATATTCGAGCCCTTTGTGACTTTTTGGAAGGTGATCAAAACTTAAATGTGCACGAAATCGCTTCAAAGATGGTCATAAGTTGTGGAAGTGCATTCACCGTTCTTTCTGAAGAACTGGGGTTTCGGAAAGTTTTGGCGAAGTGGGACCCATATATCCTCACTAATGAACAGAAAAACGTTCGATAGGACATCAGACCGAGGCTTCTGGATCGGTTTGAGAAAGATCAGTATACCCTCGAAAGCAAGAGAACGAGTCTGGAGAGGAGGAGAGAACGGTAGAATGCTCCGGTCAAAGCCAAAACTCACCTGTCACCAGAAAAAGTTCTTGCCACCGTGTTTTGAGACTAAAGTCGTGTTGCTCATCGTTTCCCTTCAGCTGTGAATGTGGCATATTACTGCAAACTTTTGGTCAACGTGAGAGCCAGCTTTAGCAAGAAAAAACTCCGGCAATCAATTCGTGATGTCCTGATTCTGCATGAAAGCGAAGCCTAAGCCGGGAGACCCATAGAACACCCTCCTTACAGTCTGATTTATCTCCTTGTGATTACCACTTATTCTGGCCACTGAAAGAGGGGGGATGATGATGATACAGCAACGAAGCAAGGTTTGAGAATTATGAGAAATTGGCTGTTGACACGCCCATCTCCTTTCTTCCTTGAGAAAATGAAGAAATGATTCATCCTATGGAGAAAATGCGTTTCTGTTGTAGAAAAATAATATAATTACAATCGTAAATTGTTTACTTTTAAAACATCCGTTTTGTGTTTAAATGACCCAGGTGGCATCATTGCGTGTTATGGAATTTTTCCATAGACAACTACCGGTATTTTTTTTTTTTTTGAAAGGTGTTTTACGCCCGTTTTTACTACTGAGGCACCGCAGGTGGTGGACAATGGTGATACATGAGATGAAATGATATATTGGGAAAGAATTTTTTTATGGAAGGAAACGTTCCAGGCCTAAATTTAGGGTACCTCCCCGGCATTTTCCATTTAAGAGGACTGAGGAAAACCTGGAAAAAACCTCAGTCAGAGAGGACGGTCCTAGCGGGATTCCAATCCCAGACCTTCCGCTCATGACATTCCGCTTAAAGACATCGGCCACCCGTGGCGGTCAGTACCGGTACGAAAAAATCTATTTGGCAATTTGTTTTCCCAACATCAAATTAATATGTTAATTTTTTCGTCAACATTTTAAATTGTGTATCTTGGGAAACATTTAGCACATTAGCCCATAAAAGTAAATAAAACATATTTACAAAAAGTATTACAGATATTAGTATAAAATGTTTATCTTAAGAGTTATAGTGAAATAATAGCATGTGTTAAAAACATGCAAAAAAAATCTGCAAAATTGCAAGATATGGAAATCTCCCTTGTAGGTACCCCTAAGATATTTTTATATATATATATATATATATATATATATATATATATATATAAACTAACCTAAATATGTTCCAATGTTATATTTCACGAGTCATCTTTTACTTCCATAAATGCAGATTTTTGCACTTATTCCTCGTAGCTATTTAATGATAGATTATAAATGTTTTACAAGAAACTTTATAAAAATTACAAAAGCGTTTAATGAGATTTTTATTTTTTTTTTTTAATTTTAGGAATTTTTATTACATGCCTAAATAAATAATGAGACATTGAAACTTCAGACTGGAGATCAATAAAATATCGAGCCCCTCTAGACCAAATCTTTTAATTTGTATAAATGATCTCCCAGAGAGAGAGAGAGAGAGAGAGAGAGAGAGAGAGAGACAGAGAGAGACAGAGAGAGAGGAAAAAATAAAGTTTATAAAATCAATGCAGATGTATTAAAATGTCCAGTTCAGTAAAATAATAATTTAAGTGAAACGCAATTAAATGCTCTAAGTAAAAAGCATAGCATTTTGTGAGGGGAGGGTGAGGAAACCAAAAAAGTCCTTTAATTTAAATAAAACAAATGTAATTACGCATCATTTATAAGTTATTAAACTAAGAAATAATTATGAATTTTATAAACTGACAATTACTAAAATTGTAAATCACAAAGAGAATATATTTTTCCGAAATAATGCAGATTTGAATGTCTGCTTTGCTGACCGTAGCTAACAGTGTTTCCCAGTGAGGTTTGCATTCATTTGCATACTTTTGTTTATTCGTAAAATTATGGACACTGATTGAGCATAGAAAATCTTCGATTAATTCGGAAAGTTTCCTTTTATGATGAAAAAATGTGAATCTTTAGTTCTCATTAGGTACTTGAGCAGAAATATTGTGAACCTCATAAAGTGTTCCTATCCGTAAGAACCGATAAATAATATATAATTAGAATAATAAAAAAACTGTAATTAATAGTGTGCTGTAACCGCAAGTCGAACTACTGGCCTATGTTTTTTTAAGTACTGTAAATTCAGAGAGACACAGCACGCAAACCCAGTTTTTAATAATTACTAAATAATGAGAGACGTCATGAATATTTTAAACAGAGGCCCTACAAAATTATGGCCTTCATGTTCCCTATCTCTTAACCGGTCATGATTATTATTTTCTGAGGAATATTAAATAATGGAATATATGGAAATAATTCAGCCGCTATAGATGAACTGAAATGCGCCACGCACTCTCTTGTATTAACTGAAATTATGCGTGTGTTTGATACATACGAGGAGATTACAAATCGATTATCCCGAAATCCGGTAGGTAGGCGCTGGCGCTACACCGCTCTTGTACGGCAGATGGCTGACTGAGACGCGTTATATTTGACCTCAGAGTGTTCATTCACTGCAAAAGCTTATTTAAAACATGTATCAAATTTCAACTGAGTACTTGACATAAAATAAACAGCATTTTCGTCATATACAAATATTTCAGTGTACATATAACAATTAATTTATTATTTTTAATCTGTCTCTGTTAAATATACTTTCTCGTCCAGGCAGTTTTTACCGTTACACCCTTTCAGAGGAAATACATCTTGTGCTTCCTGGAGGTTAGCCAGGTGTCGTAATGGCGAGGAGGCCAAGGTGTAACGATTTTGCTGCGCCTTTGTTATAAATTTGTACCTACAACACTCGTTTTATTTCCATTGTAGCGGGCGCTTTCACTTATCATAGCGTCGTGTAAACATTTTAGTAATGTTGGCAGGTTGTCAACCACAACACAAGCTGATAGCCAATCTTTATAACATTGTTATGACCGTTAGCAGCGTAGCCAGGAAGCCCAGAGCGCAAATTTAGTGGAAGGCTACCACATATCTCAGCGGAAAATAGCCATAAAGCATTTGCTAAACCGCGGTACGGGTATAGAAAATAAAATACATCCCTTCCTCTATAACACCCACTTCACTTGTATCTTACCTGCCTCTGTGGGTGCAAGTACACAAACTTTTCTGAATATTGATAGTTAAAACAGGAGTGCTGATAAGACTTCGAGCGTAAAAAGTGAATAAATGTGTTTTCTTACTCGTAAACCTCATCATTTTGACTGTTTTCGGAACGTAGTTTTTTTCTTCCCTACTTCATTTGCAGTGTGTTTAATTATATACATGTGCAGTACATGTATGCGAGGAGAGAATCTCCAAAATACCGACATCTAACGCTGTTCATGCACTATAAAAAATTACCAATATCTGATTATGATAAGGGAATAAACAAAATTTAAGTTATATTATTTGAAGAATATAATCAAGGAATAAAACCAAATTCTAAACCAGAAGATGTTGTTGGAATAGTATTATATTATTGAATATTTATATATTCAATATTTAATAACAAATGAAGACATCTGCGCAGCTGAAATAGTCTATCAGTAAATTAACGAAAATAAAAATTATGCACAAGAACGTTGTTTCTTACTAAGGTAATACACGAATTTCAAGTGTTACAAGATCACAAACAGATGTTGCTATAATGAGAGCAACATAAAAGACCATTTTTAAAAGTATACTTTTAATAATGTACATAAAGATGTTTTCCTTCTTTATTTTATTATTTTATGCATATAAATGATAGGAAATATAAAGCCTAAACATTCTAGTACCCATTTGCTACGATTTTCTCCATTTATTTTTATCTCTAGAAATAGCCTTTGGCAGTTAACTCAAAATTCTACAATGCTCTTTTAGTTTCAAAAGCCCGTTTGTTGAGCACTTTTGAGTTTGTATTTTCTCAACCCTTATTTATTTTAAAATGTCGTAACATGTTACAAGATAACTGAATATTACTGCTAACAAAAGTTGCATTTGTATCTTCAAAAGTTTTATTCAATCAATTCAGCGATCGTCTACTATAAGCTACTATATATTTTATTAATATTTACTATATACCTACTATACATTACTATATATTTTACTATCTCTAAATAAGAAAAATAACAAGTTCAAAAAATAAAAAAGATACGCTTTGCGTACAACAGTTCAGAAATAATGACTACATTACTATATGTATAACATTTAAATATAAATTAAATAAAGAGATTTTTGTTTGATAAAAAGTTTTGACACATATGATGTTTCTTTTTATGAAAACGTATTCCATTTAAGATAATTGTTGTTTGAACAATAACGTCACAACTGATTTCATATTTCCTTTTCAAATATCTATGTTGCTATGCAACATTTCATTGAATTACAGAAGCATATGTTACTATGACAACAAAACAACTTGTTAATAGTATGTTTAATTCTTGTGTATTGAAAATATATTTATCGCTAAACTCAGTGTAAGTTAATGTTTTTCAGAGAAAATAAAAATACCGATATTTTAATTGTGGTTGAAAAACATACAACAAATGGAGAAAATTACGCCAATAATAATGGGAAAAAAAACAAAAGAAATTCGTGCCGCGTCTTTATCACTGCCAAATTGGAAAGGAAAAACACGCGGAAAATTAAGGTAGTGATCAAATCATTAGACTAAAGTAATAAAATGCATAAATATAAAAGATAAATTGTATAACATTTTAAATAATTTCTTATTTTTAATCTATATGTTTATTTTTTTAGACATAATGGAAATTAGGTTGGCACGTTTTTTTAATGTCCTATCATTTTGATATTTGAGAATGTTTTCACAAGCTCATGTACCTTTCCTCTTCATTTTTTTTCACTTTAGCAATTATCAACAGGATGCACGCTTAGACCCTGGGAGTCAATGTTTTCAAGATATTTTGTTACTTTATTCGCGTTGTATGCATAAATATTCATGGATTTTCACCAAATCAGTTATTTATTTGAGACAGCAACTGACTTTAGACATTCCTACATATTCATTTTACCGTTCTATATACAATATCCCGCTTGCTGCCAAACCCGAAATTTCCTTAAAAATCTTAACAATAATGAAGGCATTACAACGAAATCTGAACCATGATTACTGTATGTTGTGATAAAGTGATGACAATAACGCATGCTTCAAGTGGTCATCAACTGCATACAGAAAGAACTGAATCCGGGGCACTACTTTAGTGCTTCTTTGGTATTGCTTGCATTTAAGGCGCCTATAGTTCATGGTTTGTTGTGATAAACTCTCCCTTTCAGATAATCCCATAAAACTAATCAGGCGTATTCAGATCAGGTGAACGCGGTGACCAAAGTTCGTTGGAAATAACGTGCTCGCCGAAAATGATTGAATTTAGATCATGCTGGCGTGTAACGTATAGGATGTCGCTCCATCCTGCTAGAAATATATATTGTGGAGGATTCCTCGTCTTCCAATTTATTTCCAAAGGTATGAAGATTTTCATATGGTCGAATGTAGCTATTGTGATGATTGTATCGACATTGGGACCAATGAAGAAGTTTTTCATGAATCGGGGGGGTCACTTTTCTAAATGGAAGAATTTTGAGAATTAATGTAACAATAAAGTAACGTAACATAACATGAACTTGTTAGTCTAGAATACTCGAATTTGCTTGAAGAAGTGTCTAAAAAATCAATAATATGTCACTCCTTTCACTTGCTCCGATCAAATTTTTTGCAGCACCTTGACAAGTGCTTCTGAACAACCCTGATGCCTGTGAAAGTCGGCGTAGTGGCTTCTTGGGAGACGCCTATTCCATATCATTTCCTCGGATAGCGTGGATGACTTCCTGCGCTGTCGTCCTGGTTTCCAATATCTTTGACATTTTCCAAATGCTGGCGGATATCGACCTCCAAACCTCTAGAGGAATTGCCTTGATCTGGTCTGTGTTCCAATAAGTGCGAGAGATAAACGTTCTCTCCTGCACAGTACACCAATACATATCTATCCGTGCGAACCTCGTTGTGTAGACATCTCAACCGAAAAACGGAACAAGCAGAGAGACTTCAGATAGGAGATAAGCTGACGAGATATGTTGACTGGCAGACGCCACTCTGTGTCGCAACAATTAGGTGCCACATTACAGACACATTCCATTTCGTTTCCCACACAACGAAGAGATTCCTTTTCAACTTTTATTGTAATGTTTCCATTGGAGTGAAAATCGTTAAAGAAATGTCGGATTCAGTAGCGACTAAAACATCTGATATAATTCATTTCCCCCAGTCTCATATGTAAACTCATTACTGAGATATACTGCAATAATTGCCCAAATAGAATGGCATATTTTACACAGTATGAGCATTATATTTACAAATGTAAAACTTAGCTGATTTTGTAAAGAATATTTAAAATAAAAACATGAAAGTTTTATGTTCCAGTTCTATTTACATACTTTGTCTAGTCTTCTGAATATTAGCGTTTGAGTTCTTTCGCCTAGTGCAAAACCGTCCTTGACATTTCTTATGTGATATTTGCCTTTTTTCGAGACCTTCAGCTCATTTTTTGTTTGTTTGGTTTATTTAAGAATGCTCTAAAACATTTCTGGTCATTCAATTCAGAGCGCGAAACGGCCGATAAATTTTGCTCGGAGGTCTCTTCTTTCAAACCTAAGGTTATGTTACACGCCGTAAATCTACAGCATAGAACCAATGGTTTCACATTCCTTCTGAAGGAAGACTACTTAGGATTTTTACAAGAATGATTGCAATTAGACTACCAGGATCGACCATCCTGAATGCTCTAGCAGAAACATCAATCTTTTATCATATAAAGTTTTCCTTACCCCATTATTGTTTTGTACGGTGTTATAATACAACAGATTTTTCGCATTCTTCCCTTTATCACATTTTCACCTTTCATTTTTTAATTATTTTCAATTGACTACTTAATTCTGCATAACAAAATTTAACTTCATTTAAAGGGGAGAAATATTCCATGATCATTCATTCAAAAGTATTCTTTTTTAAGTGTTATGATGAAATTTTAGGATATGTCAATATTTTCATAACAATAATGTAAAGATATTCTATTATGATTAAATAAAAGATATTAGAGTTGCGTGTCCAATATTTTTCTCAAAACGCCCATTTTATTGTAATTTGAATTATATTACATTTTAAAAACATTTTACAAGTAAATTTAAACTAACGATCTCCCATTAAAATAGTTTATAGAGAGATAAAATTAATAATGTTTGTAAAATATACCTTTAAGCGACGGTCCATCAGTTTGCAGGATAAATAATTCATCTCAATAACCCAGAGGAAAAGCACATTAAAAATGTATGCATATATGCAGCAGGCATAAACTCGTATTTTAATAGAGTGTATACTGAACGATTGCACATAGAGCTTCATGTTTAAATGCTTGATGAATCTCGGTAGCCCTGATTATTAAAGCTTCTCGACACCTGAATCATTTCCATGAGGCCAGCTTGCGATGTGTTATAAACCGAGTTGTTTATGTCTGTAACGTGGACGTTAGAGGCTTCAGAGCATCCCATAACGGCCACAGTTAAGGAGTAATATTATATATCTTGTATCTCCAAGGTGGCTTTCATGGATAATAACCCATATTACTTTGTTTCAGGGCAGTTGGCGATAAAATTCTTGATTGGTCAGCCTTGTTTAAACCTGAACATTTATTACGTTTAATGGTACATTCTATAAAAATATTAAGCATTAAATGATGTCAATAAAAAAAAGCCAAGTAACAACGATACGATACCTTACTAATTATAAAACTTTAATTACAAAGGATATTTTTTCTCATAAATGTTTGGAGTTATATCTGTGGAAAAAAAATTGACTAAAAATCATTTGTTATCATCACAGCCCTCATTTGGATACAGATATGCTCCAAGCACACCGCAACAGTGTAACTGTGCATGCAGTATTGCTTGGTGGCAACCCAGCCCACTTACACAGCTCTCATGCAGGTAAAGCAGAAGAGAGCGACGCCTTCGCTGTAACTTGAACTGTTTTGACTCACCATGCTCTTCGTTCAAAGCGAAGATTCTTTAACAGACATACACGCAACGTGTATACAAAGTGACCAAATGCAGCACTTTAGCTTAAGTTTTTTTTTCCCCCCCTAAATTATACTTTTTCTCAAGGTGAAACAATTTCCTAGATATTGACACATTTTTAAAAACATACAGCAAAGTTGTCATCCATAGCTTTCTTGCACAGATAGTAGCGGACCATAGCCATGGCGTCCATCCAAAATCTAAAGGTTTAATTGTGAGTGGCGTTGCACTGCCGTGACTGAGAAAATTGTCTTTTCTTTTAATCTAGAGCTCAACAATTCTGCTGAAACTTTAGGCAAATATAAATAATTAAACTCACTTTGATTTCCCTATCCATGATACTTATGAACCAAAAAATTGTGGTGATAAATGTTTTGATCAAAAGCACAACATACAATGTCTACTGTAAATTAATAAGATTAAACTTACGATGCAAAAACAACAAATTTAAATGAAAAGTACAGTTAAGATAGCTGGACAAACTGCTTAAAGTAAGAACCTGTGTTACAATAAATGATTAATGAACAGTAAAAGATAAATTTAAAATAATATTTGCCAGTATTTCAGTTTTTCCTTTTTTGAAGTCATAAAATAACTGAATTTAATAAAATCATCTTTGTTATTCATTTATGTTAAACTTTACAATTATAAATTAACATAATATATATTAATTAAAATATATTTTAGACCGCCTCCATGGTCTAGAGGTTAACATTACTAACTGCTAGATGGAACGTCTCGGACTCAATTTCCGGTAAATGCATAAAATTTTCTAATTTCGGACGTCTGGAGAGGTTCGCCCAGCATCATGAGGACAACTGAGGAGTGCCTGATAGAGGAGTGGCGTCCTTTGATCAGAACGCCACATAATGGCGACCGGCGGAGTGTGGGCTTGCTGGTCACATGCCCTGCATGAAGCAAATAAACTTTAAAGTAAAAGAAATAAATTTGATCAAAGGATACTTCGTATATTATATACCAATCTATTAAGTTAGTCTTGAATTTTGTAGTCTATTTTTTTACTGGTGTTACTTTTCTGGGCATATCTCAGCTTAAGGCCTGATGTAATATGTGCGCCATTTTGTTGAATTTTATGATTAGACTTAAGAAAACGTCATATTGGGGAATGAATTGTCATATAATACATATATAAGTGATACCGAACTTAACATATATGAGGTAAATTATGCATTTTTGAAGGTCTGTCACTTAGGAAGTGTAAATGTTTTTCTGTGGTGAAGCATTTAATTCAGTTTAATATGATTTTACACATCGATCAATTAAAATTATACTGCAAATACAATATTACAAATAGCTAACGCAAATGGTAAATAGTGTGAATATTGTTGCAATATCTTGAAATCTATGCCCAAACTCCTCAGGAAATTGTCTGCAAAACTGGATTCTGCAGACATCTGGGCAAACATGGCAGTTGATAACCCCACAATGATATCTTGCACTTAAATGTTGAGATGGAGCTTTATACATGAATGGTATTACGTTGTCTAGCCTGAAGGATGGTGTTAAGATGAAATACATTTGTCAGAAAAGCTAAGTTTTCTATTCATAGTTCATTTTGAATTTCCATCAAGCTTACCACAGGCAGCCATAAACATGCAAAATTCTTTTCCGAGGTTGAAAAAGTCTTAAAGCATATATATCACGCAATTCGCTATTTAGATCACCAAATACTCCTATCAGGAAAAACTGAATAATTTTAGATTTTGTTGGTGTACTGGCACATTGCCACACTCTAAACTCACTTCTTTGCGTTTATATTGCACAAGAGCTTAAAACTCTAGTTTTATTGCCATACATGGATGGGGCTATATGCAGTCAATGAAACTATTGTTATTTCAGTGTATAACATAAGTGGGCAAATCCGAGGCAAATCCAAGTTGTACTATGCTCGCAAAGCACAGCAGCGATGGATTGCAAAGAGTTATGGATGGATGGTGTTAAGCTATAATGATTCTGGATTGCTGTTCGGTACTTAGAAATGAAGAGATGCGGTTGGAAACAACTAGTTTGACCTGGCATTGTCCGACTCTAGTATAAGCTAGGTTATAATTAAAAATTCTGTACAAAATGTTATAAATGAACATAGCTCTGAATCCATTAATTAGGTGCTAAAAAGTACTCAAAAAGTACTCAAAAGTTCTTCTTTAAGATGTTATACACTTTTACTAAGAGAAAATACTACGTTTATAAATGTTGTTCTTGTTTTTCTACAACAACAGTATTTTGTAAAACTTATACAGTCTTCATTGCCGCTTTAAAATTAATTTAAAATCACCTGTTTTTATTAATCACCCAGTGCAATAAAAACATGAAAATCTGAAAAGAAAATGTGACGGCAAGATTGGAGGAATGGTAAATTGGAAAAGTAGAAAAACAAATACAAGAAAGAGAAACTACGACAATCTTAATGGATAATAGAAGAATCAAGTTCTTAACTCGATCTCATTTTTCCTATCAGACTAATGAGAAAATTCCACTGTACTCCTCCAAGAGGAAACTTAGAAAACATCGATTCCATTTTATAGGCAGTAACTTACTGCGTTCTCTGTGTTTCAAGAGCTCTCTGCTTCTTCTACGAAGCATTCCTACGCATATTGATGTAAAGAGTAATAAACGTGAATGGGTTTTTGTACAGAGTATTAGGCTATTCCACACATGCTTCAGATTGGAAACTCAAATGTGAAATCCATATCCCTGTACCCTTAATGCTCTCTAGCATCTGCAGCACAACTTCTTTTAACGTACAGACCAGTACTGGGCGGTTAACGCAGCTAGAAAGAGAGAGAGCTAGGAATGAAATCTGAGGCTCAAGACACGCAATGCTCGCTAGAAACATATTGAAGTTTATTTACAGTACTTACCTGCGTACTATAGCCGTAGAACAGGGTGATACAACAGGATGATCATTTCGCTACGCCAACGTCAACAGCACTGACTCTCTCGGCGAGTGCATCATTGGTCACGGTTGTTTTTGAGAAATAGATTGGTTAAGGAATACAAGGATTATTTATACAGGTTGCGGAAAAATGTGTACAAATAATTATTAGAAAGGAATCGAAAAGCAGGCACCTCAGGAAGAAGAAAAGACGGTTTCTGACGCTTCATTGCGGTGCTGCAGGCGTTGGTATGTTATTATTATATTAGTATTAGTTGGTATTAGTAGTTGTATGTTATTATTACAGTAGTATCAATACACAACTTAAACAGGCGCATGGGTACCTGTTTATATGATACACGTAGTATGTTTCATTTAGCACAAAATATTACATTAGATACTCACAATAGGATATAAACCATAACCAGCAATTAAAAATAAATAAATAAAAATAAGTAAATAAAAAGAAAAATAATAAAACAAGAAATAGCAGAATAACAATTTTAAAACTATTAAAAATGCACATAAAATATGAAGAAATCCCGTTATGGTTGACACACAGGAAGATTCAGTAAATCTGTTTCCCCCAATCCCCTCCCCACCTATCAGCCTTTTCAGAACTGAGCTGCTTCACTTTCATTAGAAATTTACCTAATCTCTCTTCTACTTCCTTGCCTGCCAGCAAAGCCCAGCATGACCATCTCCTTTTCAGCCAGAACATTGTCCATAATTCTTCCTCCTCGCAGATGGGACAAATTCTCCGCCCCTATTCATCAACAATGTTAATTAGCCTCCATGTTTCTAGTTTGAGCCCCTGTCTAGTGAGTTCAGTCCTCGTTTTTTATGTACTGCTCCATTCCGCCTTCTGATTTTAGTCCCCGATTATACTCTCAGCAAAATCATCTCTGTGCATTGCGCAATTGTCTGCTTCCTATCCATATCCCTCAAACTGTTCCTAATCTTCCTCCATGCGCTCTTTCTATTTCCTTGACCGCCATCCAAATAGAGCCCAGTCCTGTTGTTTACGGTCCCTTTCTTAATTTTGAGGCCCATATCTTGTTCCTCTAATCCCCTGCTGAGAGCACAATATCCCATTCAAAGTTTGGTTTCCATGAATGATTCGCAGCTAGTGCTTCAATACTTGATTTTACACCGTATAGTCTCGCTGTAGCCCCGAAATCTCTCTTAATCAGGAACTAGCTAAGCCCTCCCCAGCCCCTGAACCTAGATTTGCATTTTTCCCCCATTCCTAAATTTTGCCCTATGTGTAAGTCTAGACCTTAGGCGTTAACTCCAAAACTACAAATATGTTTTTAGACGATCAAGAGAACTGAAAGTGTAACATTTTAATATTGAAAACGTTTAATGATGTGCCCCGTTATCAATTCATTGAAGTTAAATACAGTAATCGCTCATAAAACTTATCTGCTGTAGTTCCCAAAATGCCTCACCATTACATCTGTACGTGGCAGCATTTGATTTGTGATTAGATTAAGATGCGGGCTTCTTAAGACTGCATCCCCATCAATGACATTAGTTTACACTTGATTGGCGATTAATACATAGCATTTCGTAACGTAGCTCCATATCGATACCTGCAACTCCATAACGAGGCATCCGAGACCATTCGCACACACACACTCATAATACTTAGTGACAATTCCCTTTCTACTGGTAAATTCTTTATTCTTTGTAGTTTTTCTTCTTTTCCAGTTAGATGCTATTTCCCTCAACCGTTTATATGAAATCCCCAAATGAAATATTTAAGGATATTAACAATACATATAAGAGATTGCTGCTTCATATCCTCTGTTAAACAGTTTAAACTGTAAAGAAATTAATGTAAAGATATCATTTGTTCTGGTCGTCGAATTCCCGCTGCTAATGTAGAAATGAGTATATTCATGAATTGGACATCCTGAAGAAGAAAATATTTCTAATTAGTATCTCATATCCATCATTAGTTCATGTGATGTGTCATTGAGCTCAAGGGCCTCATACCTTTTAGAAAGGTATTTTTTGAACATCTTCCAGAAGAGAGGAAGGTGATCCATTCTGCAGTGGCTTCTTTCTACTCAGTCCGATTTCCTTTCAAGAGCCCAATCTGTTTCTACAGAAATTGATCTGCCTGGGTATAACCTGTACATGGACTCCATTCTCTCCTATAGTGTTTGCTTTATCTGCCATATATTTCCTCTGATTTTGCTATCTTCGTTGTCCCTATTTTATTAAAAAAAATCATAGCATATTCTCCTCTTTTTCGAACAGATATTACGTCAGTTTTTCATGAAACTGGAGAAGGCATAACATAATGTGACGACAATATCTGAACTTTCTAATATAATCCATAATCTATCGTAAATTAAGGTCAAAGAAAAGGAATGCTTTCCCTTTTTACCTTGCTTACATTTATAAGGGGTAAGTGGCACAACTGCGATATAGTTACATTCGGTTCACATTAATGAAACGCACTGTAGAAATGAAGGAGAGCAGCAAGCAGCTTCTTCTTTGTTTGAAAAAGTTGATGTTTTTTGTCCATCAGTTTTATTTGACAAGATGAATGAGGTTCATATAACAACGTAAAAGGTAATACTGCTAGCGACATTTTTGCACTTTTCTAACGAAATGATGAATTTCAGTTTCTCTTACTTGGCACACACTTTTGATTAAATGACATGGTACAATTCTTCGTTCTGCTTGGAGATACTACGCAAAAGATAAAGAACGAAGTTTTTATAAAGTTTCTTTATTAAACACAGAGAAGGATACCAAAGATGCTTTGTGTAAGACTTCTGAAACTCCCACAAGAACTAAATAAAAGTTTTTATCAACTACTTACTAAGAATAATGGACGTTTAAAATCCTGAACTAACTCTTTTTTATTATTTATTTATTTACGGACGCTCTTTAACATCTCAAGTCATCAGCGTCTCATTCAATTCAGGGCATAAAACGACGGATAACTTTTCACAGATGTTTCTTCTTTCAGGCTTGAGGTTCTTTTACGTGCAGTAAATCTACTACATGACTCATGACTTTACTTCCCTTCTGAAGAAAGCCATATTTAGATTTTTACGCCCAAAAAACCCACTGGTTCTGGCGGGGATTGAACCCGCGATCTTGGGTATATGAGGCAAGTATGGTTAACACTACAGCTCCGGGACCGACTATCAATCGCTGTGGAAATATAATTATCAGCCTTGTACTATCTGATAACAAAACCTCGGACTTTTAAGCAAATACCTATTTAGTTCCTTTAGGAAAATGTACAATTCATGGAAGGTGATACTCATTGGAAGCGATTTTATAGCTCAAAAATGACCTAAAATGGGAATAAGTGCCTATTTTTGCTTTTTTGTACCTAAAATGGCCTAAACAACTTACTTAAAATGTACTTATTTTTAATTTATCTGACGTATGAAACGTCATCATGCTGTCGTACAAAGTCTACAGGCGACAATTAAAAGCTAACCATTCTGAACGAGCCAACAATTGCAAGCTTCTTGATTAAGATTTTAATTATCACCCAATGAATGCTTCAATGACAATGTGTTTTTTCTGCAATGTAATTGTTGACAAAATCAACATTGAAGCAAGATCTTGTTTAAATAAAGACAACCTTTTCATTCTTGCCCTCAATGACAGCGAAGCTTGAACGCAAAGAAAACCCTTTGTCGGATCATGAGTCCCTGGCGCAAGAAGCTGTGGGTAAGGTAGATAAATTCCAGGTGGAAATATCATTTTCATCCTTTTAAATTATTTTAACAGATACAGGATATAGACTAACTGTTGAATACTTAAATAAAAACCTTGATAATATATGGTGCTGCAAATTATGAAAGCAAATAGCATGTGATGCTTAAAGTGCTTATTTAAAAATGTTTACTTTCCTGCATAATTAAAAAAAGTATGGAATTGATAATTTTGTTGCCCATTTTAGATGCCAAGAACATAAATACTTTCTTACCTAAAATTAAAAATAGCCTAATTAAATCATTTTGTAACCTATTTTAGGTGCTAAAACATTATTTCATGCCTAAAATTCGGAGGTCCACTGATGACGTTCTAATACATATTTTTTCTGTAGCTTAAAAAGAAAGTTAGCCCAGAAAGAAAGAATGTTCATGTCTAAATTCCATTTAAGATCTGATCAACATCTCTTGAAGCAAAAATCCACGAATGCTCTCAAGAAACAGAAATCAAATTATCTGGACGGTTAAGCATTGTAATGTCTCAAGCTGAAAAGCACTCAAGAGACACTCACGATGGATTTGGTCCTATGAACTGTAACTATGAGAAATTTGTGGTAAAGGGTATGTATTTAATTGATAAAGTTGCATAATTGGCGTCATGAAATGTCTGTTGAAGAAGGGGAATGTAATACTTACGTAAAAACATGTACAAATTATGCATGGCATAGTCAAAATTGTGATATTGCGAACAAAGGCAGGCATATCTCTACTTTATGTAATTTACAGTTTGATCAGAGCTGTACTAACTTATTTTACATTTCCACTCACTCTTTGTATTCACTTGGTCAGTTCAGCTAGTACTTAGTAATTTTAAGAAAGGTTTTTCTACAAAGGCTAATTAAATAGTTTCCTTCCTATGAACCGAGTACTCATAAAATATAGAAAGGCTAGATTTATACGATAGATCTTCTAGATACAATTATCACAAAAAATTGTGTAAATGGGTTCTAAGGAACAAGAATATTTACAGACCATTTGTCATTATAGTTGAATCATCAATAGACCCCAATAAAAATCTTAATCCCAAAAAAGAAAACAACGAAACGTTTTCGAGGTATAGATAGAATTCTAACTATTTATATTGTGCATCATGAAAAAAACAAACAATAATTACTGGATATTTCACGCTTATGTCGCCCGCTTCAGGACAACTGGTGGGTCGGCAGTCAGAATGGTAATTCCCGGCGCTGCAGATGTAATATTCGCGCAACTGATTGAAGTTCTGGCAATTGCAACTACAAGAAAATGGCATGTAATTTATGATAGGGTATGATGGAAATGTTTTTCTGCTACAAACTAATTTTTCTGGCATCCATTTAGAAAAGTGCCTTTCACACGCATCAGTTTATCTTCCGAAATTGAATTAGTTTATCGCCTGATACTTTTTTAGCTCATCCAAAGTGTTGAGTTTCCTTTTTTCATACACTTTATTTTTCAACTTTCTCTTTTAATAAAAATTACATATTATCAGTATGTTATTTCTGTATTTTGTTTACATTTATGGTATCCTCAAAAAATATAAATCTTATTGCACTGTATGCATTCACTACACACCATACAACTTTCTCGTCATTCAAAGGGATTTCATGTATAAAACAGGGGATTTCTATATTTCGATACCTGGTATTTTGCTACGAAACTTTACTATACAAATGGAACCAAACTTCATTATTAAATAATATTAATCGTGGATCATTTACTATATCATTAACAATATGCAATACTCAATTACAGGCTTCAGGATGGACTGAATAGAATTCGTGGACAACAGTGACGTTGTATTTTTTCAAATTTATATTGAAACTGCTTCGCCAGGAGTTATTGGTCTGATTGCCAATCCGTCAGCTTCCGTGAAATGGGCAACAAAACCATGAAAAGCCCTGGTACTAGGATAACTGGGTTGGGAAACTGTGGAAGATATTAAAGAGAAGAGATATTGAAAGTTGGGTCAAAAGATGCTGTTCTACCTGGCTAAGTCCCACTTGTTTCCGAGGCTAAGGGTTCAATTACTACGAAGATAATTGATCTCTAAAGCATCTGGGCCATAGTAGCAAAACACATAGTTTATATGCGCAAAAGCAAGCTTATGAAGGAAAAAGTACCAGGCCATACTCCTATGTTAGAGTCGGGACTTTCCGATTTTCCATAGTATAATTGCATGGTTTAATTTCTTTTATTAACAACCAATACATATGAACGGACACCACGAAATCGTCGGACTGGATTCATTGTTATTATGCTTAAAAATTTAGTGCTACAATAGCTCAAAAATTTGTTGTTATATCTTGAAGCTAATAGCTAAGTGTTTCCCTGTACCGACAGTTATTGCCTAGAAATATTATTTACAACCCTTGTTACTTCCCTTTATTGCAGTGTGAGACGATTTACTAAGGCTTTTATAGGAAGCGCGAAAAACAACGTTGCTTTACAAGAATGGCGCGTGCTGGGTAACAAAACAAAACTTAAGAGTCGGAGAGGGGTTTCCAATATAACAAAAGAAAAAGTAAAAGAAAAGAGTTGCACCTCTCAGTTGAGAACTCGTATTAAAATTTTTCTCTTTTCCACAAGCGCTCAAGAAAAAGGCGTATAACATTCTTAAAGTTTCCAATGTAGGTATGTACTACTTTAACAAACCGATTCTGTTTTGTTATCTATATAGACTACCATTTTCATTCTTTTGAATAGTTCGCAAGAGAAAACAATGAAATATAAACATCATTGAAATTATAGAGCAAGACCAAAAGTCAACATAAAAAATGCAATGAAAACATTTATAATGCAAACTTAATTTCATTTATAGTTCTTTTAGAAATGTAGATGAACAACAAAAGTTATTCTTTAAATTAATGTCCATCGTTTTTTAATACTTTCACTCGTTTCTCTACAACCTTTAGCGGAAGAGGAAGAAAGCTATTTCGCTAAAGACTTAGAATAGCAACGTTAGCTTTTCTTTGTTATCTCAGTTTTATTCTGCCTTTAATGCAAGCATATGTTGGTTGCTTTACTGGAGAAGCACATGTCCTTGGTTGGGCGAAATTTTAATTAACTTGCCCAAGAAAAAGTATTTATTTACATATTTAAATAACATTAAGTTCACAAATATTATTACATTATGGCCTGGTACTAACCCAACACCAGGTTAGTAGTTTAAACCATTACGATACCAAATACTCTAACAATTAACATACAAATGTTTAAAATTTTAATAATATTAACTGAACTAGTCCCGGTTCATAAGTAGATTCCTACTGGAATATCCGGAGGACTTTAGCAGTGGCACAGCCCCGTTTATATCCTCCTATTTGTACTGATTCTTTGTACTTCATATAAATACATAAATTATATTTTGGAAACCATCCTAATACTTTCCCACAACCATAACCCTCTAAAATAAACAAATACTATAATAACATAAACTAAAACTTTTGTACATTTCTATAATTAACAACAAACAAACCCTTCAGTTTACAGAACTTCTGCCCTCTTTACTACCTTATGTACAATCAAAATATCCCTATTGACCATTTCACAAGCTCCAGATCCCTAATCTAAACCATGCTATCCCCTGCTTATTACACTTACTAATGCATCTATCTCTTTTAACATCCCCTTTTATCTCCTGTTAGAACACTGTGACCTCTTCCCTTTCATTATAGAATGCTATATTTGTTCATCTATGTCCTCAAACCTTATTCTAATCTGTTTCATAAAACCTCCAATTCACTATTTCTTAACCAGAAATCACCCATTCCGTTTCTTGTTAACTTTTACCCAAGTTTATTTCCTACTACCCCTAGACACATGGAATTTTAAACATTCATTAAACAAAGAAACCACTACGATCTGTTGTATCCTGAACACTCTCCATTACCACCTTCTCATACCAAACCTCTGCATTTCCAACAATGTCCCTGCCAGTTTTTTTGTGGAATTTCTAATACAATCTTACAATACCTACTAAGTATCCTATCCAGCCATTGCCAACTTTCTTCACCCCCATACTTCAATGCCAAATGTCCACCTCGACTCCACCAGTGATCTATATATTCTTTCCAACCAATTAACCTTCAGTTTGGTGCAGCAAACTTATATTTCTTAAAACTTCAACCGCCTATGGTGTCTCAGTAGTAAAAACGGGCCTTAAACCCTACTCTATCAATTAACACTTCAAATATTGTCACGCCATTAAGTAATCTTCCAGCACCTTCACCAATCATTTCGCTAATTAATTTAATTTTAAAGAGTATTCGCTCTCTTCCTAAATTCAATAAGCTTAATAATCCAACATTGGGTGTAAACTCAGATCTTTATCTTCTCTAATCTGTTACACATTTTCAATATAATTGCGTAGATACTCTTATTATTAAAGTATCAATCTAAACCTCAAGGTTTATCTTATGTTAATAAAAAAAATAAATTTACATGCGGAAAACTTTCAAATTTTAGAAAGAATTACATTTGCACTGTAAACATTTGAATTATTCAGATTCAGTTAAGTAGATTTAGATGTTACGATTAAAATAAAAAAAATAAAAAAAAAAACAATCATTCAGAAATTTCAAAATCTTGAGAATAATTTTGTTAAAACATTTTTATACAAATGAAAAAATGAATATTTTGAGAACTGGGAATTTAAAAATGTCATAACATATGGGATTACTTTTATTTTATAATAAATAACTGGTTTCACACATTAAGCATATAATAGCATACTTATTAGCTGATATAAAAAGGGAAAACGAAAACGTGAAACATAGAAAAAAAGTTTTCGCATTCGCCCAATTATTGTTAGTGCCTAAGATGAGTCCTTAAACCTATTGATCCTAAAAAGAAAGCAATTATTTGCATTACGCCCCTCTGTTCGATTTACTCACAGAAAAAGAATTGCCATTTTCAACGTACAAACTTCGTTCAGTTAAAAAAATAAATGATTTATCTCGAGTTTTCACTACCAAATATCACACGTAAAACAAATAAGTAACAAGTTTTACATCTACACTCACATTTTAGTCTGATTTATTCTCTCGTTACGTGTTTGTACTCTTTGCTTCACTTTTATCAGCCTAATTGGATGTGTTTCCAGGTTACTTGTTTCTTTATGGGTCTACACTTAAGATAATGTAATTAGAAACTTGTCCGCAATGTCTAATCGGCTACAATTCAAATTTCCTTGCCTCTTGTTGATTACGGTCGGTTTAGACAGCCTAAAAACTTGACCATGAATGGGCTGTAATTTTATGGATACTTATTATTAATGGTTCTGAGTACAGAAATTGCAAATTAACGTCTTTTTTGATGATGGTCCGCTTAGAGGGCTCTCCACCTCCAAGTATTTCATATTAATTTCCTAAAGCTATTTTTACGAGCTTTCGTTTTCATACTTATCCTTATATCTTACTCGTTCAAACTTAAAACACTTGTGTCATACATAGCTATTAAATGTTAAAGGTGAGCATATCCCTTCAAAGAGTTGTTTGCATGAGAAAAAGGGTAGAAAACAACACGTTTAACTTCAATCATTGCGTGATTTTAAAGTCCACCCACAAAACATACCATGAGACTTAATAAAAAAAGTTTTAAGTGCTCTGATACACCTACCCGAACTTTTTATCAGCAACCGATTTTAAGTATTCTGTCCTCAGGTTTTTGTATTTTAATTAACTTGGAATACCTGTCTCTGTTCAAGAAGATATCTGTAGCAAATAACAATAAATTATACTTGCTAATGACAGAATACTCCGCAAATGTTATGTTTGTTCGCACAGAAATACATAGTACACTTCATGAATATATACATATCCTACATGAATAGCGTTCTAGTGATTCTCATTTGCGTGAAATACAATCCTTTTGAGCAGATATCCCTCTCGCGAGTTCAGTAAAATTCGTTTGTCCCTTAGTCTTCCCTCTGTCGTACATAGTTCGCAGACCAAAGGTAAAGTTTATTGAGCTTAAAGCTGCTGTTTATATGTTAAGCTATAAAGATGAACTCACGTTAGGAATATAAAAAAGCATACGAATTACTAACACTAACCATTTCAGAAAGGTCTAATGAGAGCACATGAAATCACTTCAAGTACAATTTGGTTACACACATTTTGTGACAGATCTTCACACCCACACGTTCCGGAGAGTGAATGCACTCATATAATTTAAACAGTAATAATTATTAAATATTATATAGCCTGTAGTAACGAGCAGGAACAGTTAATGTATCACAAACATTTATTTATTGCTACCTGAACGTATAACTCCTTAACGAGTGGGAAAAGGTATTCTATTGTAATCTCTTGTACTCTCGCTGATAATGGCTCGAGCAACAAGTCTCTCTAATGTGACAAAGCTAAGTGCATGCAAGTGTCCGGCATGAGCCGAACAAAGAGATCTTTTGTATCTTCAGTTGCTGGAGATGCTCCGAAATTCGTCAAAGTTAAAAAGGGAACAGGTGTTGGCAATGGCGTCATTACATCGAATGATGATGAGCTCCCCAATGAGGAGTCAAGGAGTAGACGAAATTGAAGTGAGCGCGTATAGGAGCACAAGAACTCACCAATAATATTTTAATATTTTAGAGGCTCAGGAATCCATAGGCACTATTCTGTGAACCCTGTGAGCTCTCACGATCACGTGGGGACACTTTGAATTTGGTATATAAGTGGGAGACGAGGCAATCCCGGGGATCAGACAGTATAGGTCAGTCTCCAGTCAAGACAGCAAATGGCATCTCCCGTCAGTAGAGTACAGTAATTATCAGGACGCATTCCCAGATGAAGTAGGAAAGTGAAAGACGAAAGGTAACGAACCAGGTGGCCGACAAAAAAGTGTTGTGTGAATAAATGCCTCTAGGCGTTTAAGAAACAAATTATCGTGTGATTTGAACCTTTCCCTTTCATTTCCCTCCTCCCGTGATAAAATAGGTATTTTTCATGCCTTAGATTCTGAGGGGTATACCATTTACACAGAGACTGAATTATCCAATGTTCAGCTAGTTTGTATTTTAAAACCCCACAACATTACTGAATGATTAATTTATAAAGTGCTGGAGGGAATTTCGGGAACTTTGTATAAAATATTTTAATAGTCTTCTCAATGTTTAATAATGTCAATTTCATTATTAACTTACTTCTCTGACTTTGTTGAGAAGCATCTCCAAGAAGAAAATCCGCAAAGGAACTATATATAAAAAGAATATCACTCATCTAATCGAAGTTTATCACCAATCTGTACACCGCCACGGGTGGCCGAGGTCGTTAAGGCACGGACTCGTGAGCGGGAGGTCTGCGGTTCGAATCCCGCCAGGACCGTCCTCCCTGACTGGGGTTTTTTCCAGGTTTTCCTCAGTCTTCATAACTGGCAAATGCCGGGGAGGTACCTAAACTTAGGCCTGGAACGCTTCCTTCCTTAAAAAAAAAAAAAATCCTTTCCCAATTTATCATTTCATCTCATGTATCATCAGTGTCCACCGCCTGTGGTGCCTCAGTAGTAAAAACGGGCGTTAAACACTACTCAAAAAAAAAAAAAAAAAAACCAATCTGTACAGAAGTGCAAAAATGTCCCTAACAGTATTATATGCCTTTCATGTCAGTTAACAGTGAGCTTTTTAAGCAGTAGTGATATACAAGCAAAAAAATTAGCTTGGATCTTATGTAACATAAGTTCAAAATTATAACAACGTAAAAATAATGAACTTCAATGCATCTTGTCAATTAAAATGGTAATTCTTGGGAAATGATAAAGTTTTTCAAGCACAGAAAGGTTAGCTGATCTCTTCCGTTTGCAAGCCCCCCCCCCCACACACATATATACTGGATTTCCTTAATTTGATCGAAATTGCAACTATGTCGAATTTATAACGCGTTATCCTATAATTCAACATTAACAAGTTAATGAAAAATGCGCTAGACACTGGAAAATTTTTCTTTAAAACTCGTATATAGACCAGCAACAATCTTACAAGACAATGATGCAAATCAAATGAATCAAAAGTTGAAAAAATACATGCTCTTAAAAATAAATTAATACAAAAACAAACAAAATATTTCAGATATAAAGGATGTCGGGGCCTCGGCCAAAAATTCGGAGTATAGTGAGGACAATTTTGTAAATGACCTGCATTCTCTGATGCGTCGTTTGGGACGCATATATCATTGAAGAAAACGCTGGAGTTAGAGACATTTAACAAAAATGGCAATATAATATTAATTTATTCTACAAATATTCTTGGGACAGATTACAGAAAGCATTTAAAGTCTGGCCCGAAACTCATTACATTCTTTACACTTCGTAGTAGTGCTTGTGGTACTCAATATTTCAGGCCTGTGTCCCATTTGATCAAATCAGCAAATATTCGCTCAATCAGTTCGTGTCTTGTGTTAACTCGAGTCATGTACACGACACTCTGCACATGCCTTCAAAGAAAAAATTCTGAGGATATTTCTCCCGTAACACATCATTACATCGGTCAACTCAGGGAAAGCATAGACCTCCATTCTCAATGGATACTTACGTTCAGCTACATGTGTATCGACTACATAAAGAGGTACACAGTGAGGATAATGTTTGTGGCGTGACTTAAAGTGGAGGCAGTACACTTTGGAACCGGTATTTATGGTGGCTTATGATTATTACGGGGATTAAATTTATCAGTTATATTTTAAATGCTTAATTAATCAGACATTTAAGATGATTATCTTCTTGAGATGCCTTCGGCTGTTGAAATCTGAAGTAGTAAGTGTCCCATTTCTCGTGCCATAGCAGAAAATAGGAATCTCAGGGGAATAAGGATTGTTTTTAATGACTTTGATTCATTAGGGAAGGAAGGGATTCTTCACTAGAATAATGAAGTTTTAATTTATTGGACAATTGAAGGTTTTAGGACATGCTGAGCGTCAGTTGTGTAATGACAAGTTTGGTTTGTATTTATTGTATAGTTGCCCTCAGGCTAAAATTCACCACTCTAAGATTTAAATACACTATTCACATCTGCACTGTAACACTTTCTTATAACACTATCACTTCAATGAAGGACTTAACAATAAGAATAATCTGACTGTCGTATCTTTAACATTGATTTAATGAGACTCGTATATTATCTTAATGACGACGTGTTTCTTTCACTGTACTGAATCTATCAACTTTTGACTCTGTTACTAATATCACTGTACTGTATTGTCCACTCTCTACTCGGTGTCTGATCCCCGTACTGCCCTGTTACTGTATATCTCTATATTGTATGTTCCTCCAAAAACTTACTTTTTATATGTGACAGAAAATCTATTATGTGATTTCGCTCCACCTTCACGAACATTTACTTCTTCAAATGTTCTAGAAATCGACTCAACTCTAACTTTCTATTGGCTATTACACGATATTTTTAATATTGCCTATTCATTCTCATTCGTCCAAATTTGAGCGATGTTTATTGGTTGTAGTCTTTCTCTCCCATTCCCTTTTTCAAAGATCCACACAATAAAATTTTGCGATAAGGCACGCTTCGACCATATATAAGCGGCATCCCTTTGAATCTGTCGAAAACAGCAAAAATATTGGTTTTCTTAAGACACCTGTTTTCGCCTGCGGAGTTTCTTGTGAATATGACAGGTACAGTTACCGATTGAAATCACATTTCTTGCTACGTCCAGTATAAATGTAATAAAACATTTTGTGTCTCGAGTCGGCAGACCTGTCTTGGTGGATTTGCGACAAGAGTAAAATGGGTCTAGTCTTAACAAAAGGCTATCTTCTTTCGAGGCGGGGCTATTATCCGACGGATGACCAGCATTTCCTATTGTTATACAGCCTGCCTTTTTGACAGATGTTCAGAAATGTAACCCTTATCTGGAAGAAGACATACATGCCTATATACATATACTAAGAATTATAATATTAAAATCCTGATCATAATTCTAATATTGATACCATTGATTATTATATCATTATTTACCTTGTTAAAAGTACATGAAATAAAATTCAATTATTATAATTGTAATCAAATGCAATTATTACTAGAATAGGAATTCTTGAGGCAACAATTCCTGCTTCAACTTAAATAGGACTCCACAGCTTTTAAATGCCCGGTCAGAGGACATATGTTTTTTAACAAAAAATGCTCCTCATTGTAAGAACTCTCTTCTCCAAATTTTGACAACGATCCTAACTCGTCCTGTGTAATTAATGTAAATAGATTAGCTGACTGTGAAATGCAAAGAATAATGATTACTTATATTAAATTCAGTTTTGTGGAACAAGAAGATTGTCTTGAGTATAGTATGAAATTTCTGTTTCAGAGCCTTAAAAGTGTACTGTATTATTTGTAGAACTCTGAAATGACGACAACAAAATAATGACGACATAAAAGAAGCTTACAAAATGCAAGCTTATTTATAAGGGTAAAAACTTTACACATTTGAGTGTAAACGTTTAAATAGTGAAATGAAAATACCTATAATTAATTTTAAATGAAAATGTATAATTATTTCAGATACTATTGGAGCAGAAAATTGGAAATACTTTTTGATTTGCATAAAAGAAACTAAGTGAATAAGGTTGTTCAACTACGGGCGAAAATGAAGCCATCGTCTCTTTATTTTCACACAGAGAAATGAAATCCCCCATCGCTTTAACAAGGAGGCGGGCATGGCAGGATGGAACTGCTGCAAGGTTTTTTGAGAGGATATCCTGGTTTGGTGCAGAAGAAACCTCAAGGTCTTTTCATTGTTACAGCTTTAGCTATGAACAGAGCTGAAATCGATAACCGTTTTGAATTTCTTCTGGAAGTATTGACAGGGGTAAGGCGATGGACTGACCAAGTCATATTTACAAAATGGATGAAATAGGATTTCAAATTAGAGCCGAAAAATGTTCTCCACCATTGTATCATATGACTAATGGAGAAAAAAGGAGAAATAATTCCATCATTACTTGTTATAATGCTGAAGTATAACATTTACCTTCATCGTGCATTTTCACAGTTAGAACAAGAAACTCAAGTGAGAAAATATTCTTCCTAATGGATCCACGGTCTACATGAATGAAAAGTCAGGTTATGTAACTTCAGAAATTTTATGAATTGGCTAGTTCTTCCCAAGTAAAAGTTATATGGATGCTTGATGGTCTCTCGTTCTACTTATCCAAATATGCCAGAATTGACTTATAGTAACGAAGTGGTCATGATCTGCTTGCCATTACTTACAGTCTTTTAGATCATACATTTTTTTTTCCAAATCTTTGAAGCTTTACATTTATAAATCTATGTGTATTTGGGCACAATCCCTCGAGGTAGAAACGTTTCAAGAGCTCTTTTTGGATCATTTTTTGAAAGAAAAATATCAAATTGCTGCAAATGCTTCCAGAGGTTTTGAATGATGCAGGGGTTTATCCATAAACTTCAACAAAACTCCTCAAGAACCATTCTCCAATATCGGCTGCAATATTGCAGGTGTACTCAAACGTCCATAAAAATTAAGATGATCTAAGTAGCGAAGAGAAGAACAAAAACAGCGAAAGTGTTAACTTATAATTCTAATGTTGATGAACTGAAGAAGAAAACAAAAATAGAAGAAAAGAGAGCAAAAAAAAAAAAAAAACAATAAAGAAAATATATTGTGATATGTAAATAAACTACAGCAATCTGAAAGAATCTCGCTCGAGTGGATCGGATAAGATGTAATGTTTACAAAATTGGCTTTACGAAACTTTCACACTTCAAATTACTGTGTAAAATGGAGAGCCAGTGTTTTTATCTGTTTATGACTACATTACTATTGCTGAACAACAGATAGCAACAATTACTCAAAGTAATGTACATTTTCTTGTATACAAATTTGTTGATTTCAAAATGTGTTCTCTATTTTGAGAGAAAAAATATTTTTTCTACATAAAAAACTTACAAATTTAAAATAATAGGCCCATTTTCTCTATTTATTCGATGAAATACATATAATAATTAAATAAATGTAGATGAAACCTTATTTAAAGCTTTTCATCTCCATCTATGGTCAATAACGTCATCATTCAGAAAAGAAATATCCCTAGAAGAAGTAAACAAAGAAATGTAGTTTGTAATTTCTTTCCTTTCTCTCTTTATGCTACATGCAAGTTATTTCGCAAGTTTTGTCATTTCCTCTCAACGCTCCTTTTCATTTTATGAGGGGTGAAAGAAGTGTGCCCAACAAGAATGCAAAGCTTTACGAGAGCGCCCTTTGTAAAGACAAGAGAATGTAAGAGAGGGATTCTGACTCCATTTGCATGAAAGTAATGTGAACTGGAGTTGAAGGAGTTAATGATTCACACACTTCCCATTATATTTACTAGGAGGAGTTATAAAGTGCTTTATTTTATTACTCTAGTAGTTAAAATCAGAAAACGAAGATGCAAAACTCTTTTAGTACTTTTAATGAACTGAAAGTTATTGCAAGGAGTTCCAGATGAAAGTGAATAGCTAATAAAGTTGCTAAAAGCCACTGTGGATATTTATTCTTTTGTTTTCTTTCATAATATGATGTCAATAGATACAAACAGATATAAGATTTTAATTATATAACGAGTACTAAAACAGCTCGGTGGTGCAGATATTGCGTCTAGCTCGATCAGAATGAGCATTTGGGGAAGAAAAGAGTTGAGGGATCATTAGTGCATAATTCTTTTGGGATGAAAAATTAAATTAAATAATGTCAAAAGATAGTCTATAGTCCATTAGCTCCCATTTATTCATCAGCGTGCTCTATGTGTACATTTGTTAAATTGTAAAATTGCATAAGTAATAATATAATTGCTGAAACAAAAACTAAATACCTTTTATCATCCACATGTACACAAATAAGAACGGCGAGACGGTTGTCATGCCAAGGGTGTAGTTTACAGTGGTTGAACATCTTAATAATGTAGGAGATAACGGCCCCGATCACAAACTTTATGCTACAAACCAGGAAATGTGTGTGTTGTACGTCGTGTTGGCATTTTTAAATTTTTTGCCGTTTTTGCACGTTATCTGTTTCGGCGTTGCGTAGTTGGCTCCTCCCTCCGGTCACATGACACTCGATTGCCAGTGTTCGCTGTTCGCCTTGGGAGAGCAGAAGGCATCGGAACCTCGAGCAAGGCAAGTCTTCTTTTCCTGCAACCTAGGAGGGATTTTTTCCTGGCATCAACATTTAGTGGGTGAGTTAACTTACATTTTCCTCCCACAGCGCTCAAGCATCTAAGGTTTCGAGTAGCTCCGCGATTATAAATGGGACAAGGGCACTTAGAGGATTTGAATTTATACGAATATAGTGTCTTTTTTTTAAATATTATAATGTCCCTCTGCAAATAGATTTTATAACAAAAGCAATTGCTTCTTGTACTAATGGACGATTTAAATTTTGTTAATTATGTAATGCTGTGCATAATACTTGTTAGTACTAGCCAATTTGTTGTCTAGTGAATGCAAAATGTTTAGGCATCTATAGATACATTTTTGTTCTAGAAAATGTTTCTTGTCCTGGTGAGGTCCCATGACCCCTGGATTATTATTATTATTATTATTATTATTATTATTATTATTGTTGTTGTTATTGTTGTTGTTGTTTTTGTTGTTAATATTACTACTTCTACTACTACTATTCAAAAACAAGGTTGACGCCACTTAACCAAATTATTAATTATTAACAACCCAAAAATCCGGATACCAAGCATTTCGGCATACAACTGCTTCCTGCCTTGTAAAAAGACTTAAGGGAGGTAATTTAACTCTGTGACATACATTGCAGTTCACCAGAATTATGTATTGAAGAAGTTGCCGTAAAGAAAGAATGCAAGAAAAAACCACGGCAAAGTTTTGACTAATGTGTTAGAAGGCGTGTTACAAATCAATGTAGCAGATAAACAGTTAAGGAAACAGGTCAAAGTGTATTCCATCTGCAATGTTCGCTGGATGACTCTGCAAGCTAAACAAATGCCTCTACGTATTCACAGTATAAATGTATTTACTAATTTGTTTTCTAGATCACTAATTTAACGAGTAATTTAAAACTAAAATAATTTTAAAATATTTCAAATATGATAGTATAAAAGTAAACTTTTTACCACGAAAAGGCCAAAGAAATAAAGAGATCCATAATACAACCTAGTTACTTTTCTCAGCCCTATGGTGTTCCTATGTGTAATGTTGAACACAACTAATGATGTAATGTTATCCATTTGCATTCCACTGCATTTATTCTCTAGGGCATCTGTAATAATTACAGCCATCTCCTACCGTTATCATTATGGGGTGTTTCATATACGTTTTATGAAACATGATTTGATATGAATCGATGCCACCTTTTTCAACACTTTATACTCAATACCTATAAATATTTATCCGCGATACTTGATAATTTCATAAATGTATCAAATAAAACAAAATGTATTATTTTATTATTTTAGAAAATAAATATTAGGATTATTATCATAGGCGATCGTTTGAAAATGCTCCACGCTGGTGACAAGATTTGGGACTATATGGGGGCGGTAAGCTGTTGTACGTTCAATGTTAGTGACAAAGTTTCGGTGCGGCGATGATGTCCGCTCCGGATGCGATGTATCTTATCGTGAGCGTCTGGACACTGCCTCTGTCCCAAAGATACGCAATATATTCTAGAGTTGTTTCTGTTATTTTAGTTTACCTAACATCAACAAGGATCAGGAAAAGGTTTGGGTGTTGCAAGTGAAGGGACGTTTCGATGTTGCTTTTTAAAGATAATTTATTCCATTCACTTCTTGCTGTACCACCGTGTTTTACCTTACATAGGGGTCGACACACAGTATAAAATATCTGAGACGCGATAAAACTAATAATTAAAAATGAGTGAAACTTGACGACAGTAAAATTAAAACTTGAATAACTTGAATCGCGTGTTAACAAAGACTTTAATGCTGCGACTTCCGATCGAAGATCTGAGCAGCTGCTCCTGGAATCGACGACTGGCCTGGAATGACTGCAGAAGAATTGAACACTGTGGTCAAACTTTCCTTTTTATATTGCATTCAAACTGTGTACTAATGTTAGAGCATCAAAGTCGCATGAAATACTTGCCCGCGTCGCTTCTCTAGTTCAAAATTTGAGTCCTATCTTTATATTGACTACTTTCAATTTGTCTGCATTCCTTTGATTTGCCAGCTCAGGCGAACTTTAAATCGCTGTCTTCTAATACGAGACTTTTAAACCTTTGACTGTTACTCAGTTGTGGGCGAGTTGCCTTTTCTGAACATTTCACTTAGTTTACGTGCCTGAGAGGACATACACACTTTCCACCCTATTTAAGATCCTCAAATACAAAAGACCTGGTAACCATACTTGACTTCTAAACTCAAGATCACGGGTTCGAACCCGGCCAGGATCGATGGAATTTTTCGGGTGTAAAAATCCTAAGTATGGCTTCCTTCGGAAGGGAAGTAAGGCCGTGGGTCCCATGTCGAACATTTACGGCTCGATAAAGAACCTCAAGTCTGAAAAAAGAGACCTCTGAGCAAAATTTGTCGGCCGTTTCACGCCTGATTCGAATGGGACGCTGATGACCTGAGGTGTTAAAGAACGTCCGTAAATAAACCAAATTAAAAAAAAAATTATTCGTGCCTATTGTATGAAAACATTCTCAACACTATGCCCGACAAAACACTGTGTAATGTATAGCTGTTCGAAAAAATAAAAAATAGAAAATTTGCACATAGTTGGGATAATTAAATATAGTGTTAATTAAGGGAAAGGAGGAAACATTAATCCCATTAAAATGGGGGTGAAACCGTAGGAAAAGTTTCAATATATCACACACATTTTCTATGTTTGGGATGTTCAGTAAAAAATATTCATGGATTGAAGTAATATGTTTCTTTAGGTTGCTAGTGTTTTGAGATTTCCCACCTCGTGAAAAATTATTTTTACAAATACAACAAATAGCGCAGTTATTACTCACAGGATTCAATTGAAAATAGTTCCAAATTTCACTCATATTATCTCAAAAAATAAAACCACGAAACGCATATTTTCTTACATTAAAATAACAACGCACTTGAAAATAACAAGAAGCAGTGTTGTAAAATTAGCTTTTATTGTAAAGTTGCTGAAGTACGATGTTCTTTTTTTTATTTTTTTATTGTGATTAACGGCCGTTTTCAACACTAGAGCATCACAGGCGGTGGACACTGATGATACACGAGTTGAAATAAATAGGAAAGGATTTATTTTTAATGGAAGGAAGCGTTCCAGGCATAAAAGTCAGGGAGGGCAACCTAGTGCGAATCGAACCCTCAGAGCCCCCGCTCACGAGCCCGAGCCTTTACGACCTCTGCCATCGGTCGCGGTACGGTGTTCTTACAATAAGCTAGTTGTGATAAAATCTCAACAGATTACTTTATGTTTATAATAATTCTCTTTTATTGTTATAGATCAGATGCAGAAATGAGGTTATTTTGTAGGGTGGTTTTCCATACCCATGGAAAGTGAAAAATATGCTAAAGATTAATCCAAGAGCACGTTCAAAATATTTATTCAAATTGAAATTCAATACTTTTATTTTCCTGATATGTACCCTCAGACATATCATCTTGAGAAAGTTAAGAAAGGGGCAAGCGTTTTTATTATAGAGTTGCTGGCCAGATTTGGAAGCGCACCCAATTTCTTTGTACCTGTTAACTATTCTTTAGAAGTCTAATGTTGTTGTGCCTGTGACACTAAAATTGTTGCATTAACAAATAATCTAAAAAGCATTAATTTCATATTCGATATTCATATCTATTGAGTATCGAAAGCCAATACATAATTAAATTTTATAAGCTCAACAGCCAGCTATAAAAGTTTGTAGTCAAAAATTCAGGCAGTGTAAAGCTATTTCGCTTTCGTTTGGTGCACGCTCGTTTTGCAAGCATGGGGGGATATACAATTATCTTTTGGACAAGTAGCTGAAGTGCTTTTGAAGAATTTAGATTATGAAAGAAGTTAAACGACGTTGGAAAATCGAATTGTGAACAACACTACCAACAAGAAAAACGATTAGAAGAATCTGTAACATGGTTGAAGGTGAGAAACAGAAGAAAGGTGTGGAAAAGGAATGGTGTGCCAGAACTTTGACGGAAAACGAAAGTGTTGCTATAGAGTTCGCACATTTATTACAGAAATGTGTAAGACAATGTTCTCGTAAAACTGGTATCAATTAATTCGTTGCTAACAGAATTCTGAAGGCTCAAAAATGGAAACTTTACATTTCGAGACTTTTTCAAGCAATAAATGAGATAGATTCAAATAGGTGATTTTTTTTTTGTGAGCGGTTCTTAAACATGCATAAGGCAAGGAAAGATTTTCAAGATTTTTTGGTCGGATTAAACTGTGTTTAGATATAATAAAATCACTAACCGTGCGGCGTATTTTTGAAGGAAGCGTTTTATTTAATCATCAACTGCAAGTTGGGAAGCCAAGTTTGCGGGGGTTTATGAAAGGTGGGTTTTAATTATCAGTCCCACGTTGAAATGCCAAATTTGCGGCGAGTTGTGAAAGGTTTGGTATTAATTGATTTAGATTTGAATTGGCGTGGATCTGAGGTTTACTGCTGATGTAGTTATGTTACTGCCACGACAGAAGTCAGCGTTGAATCCTCCTGCTGCCGCTATCGTCTCAGGCATGCTGAAATTGCTTCAAGACTTTTCTGGTATGTTACCAGGAGAGGAAGGGGAGAGGAAGATCATTGAAGAAAACACTGTAGAAGATGCGGATTAAGGTTTCACAATTGACTAAACTGTTCACACTTCACTTTTATTTTATTATTCTTTTTCTTTTGGCGATACCTCCATGCCATCAGCAAGGGATGGGAGAGTCTTACGCTGTACTCACACATTCTCTAGTCGTTCGCATTGCATATACAAAAGTACACTGTTGATATATTCTAATAAAATTGAGCTTCACTGTTGCAATTCACAAGTTATATTACTCACTATCTAAATTGAACTGCCCTGTCTCTTCTTCGAACTGTGTTCTCTGTGTTCTCTTGTCTCTCAAAGCGAACTGTAATCTCCTGTCTCCCAAAGCGAACTTGTGTAAAAAGTCTTCAAAACTGCTTTTATTGTAATTTCTATGCGTCTTCTACGAGAGTACAACTTTTTAAACATTGCGAACGCGTCACCAGATTTCCTATTGGCTTATTCTCTTGCCGCCGGATGGACATTTTGAAATACGAGAACTCATTAGCTAGACAAAAATCATTTTGTCGTTTTTAAGGGAGCGAAACTTTCTCTTTTTAAAGGAAAGTTGCCCAAGGTGAAAGTTATTAACCACAGTCTTTTTCAAGGACTTATTTTACGGTGATGAAAAGAAAAGTTCCCTAGCTATTGAATGCATGACCTTGCTTATGGCACCAGGAAGTCGCTTATGTTATATGAAAGCATTCACATTTACTGCAAAGATGAGTAATTCTTGAACAATGTACATTATTCTATATAAATGTATCATAAAATATTAATCCATGGAAATTAATTAATTAAATATGATTAAATATTATCTTAATTAATTGTACAGAATCAAATCTGGATGTTCCGTTGCAACCAGCAAGGCCGAGTGCAAATGTACCAGAGGTGTCAATATGGTATGATCTGTCTTTCAGTAGAATTATTGGGTCCTTTCTCTTCAAAGGGTTATCACTCTTAAGACAGCATCGTTCCTGCTATTGATCCCTCTTTTTCAATTAAAAATGGATATTTCTTTCAAAAAGGTTTGCGTCAACAAAATGTGAGAGATTTTTTCAATCCCATATTTTTTGAGAGGATGAAAAAGAAGTGCGGCGGAGTACCCATTTCATTCTCCGGATTTACACGTTTGGAAACTTACATAGTGTATGCCCCAAATGCATAAAAACTGCAGGACATCAATTTGAACATTCCTATAATAATATTTCATTTGCAACAATACGGAGGACATTTCGCTTTTGGTATTAGGGCGAATACTCGTAATTCTGAATATTTACATTTTATGGTAAACAACACAACAAAGAGCGTAGAATGTACACATTGCACCAAACGTTAACAGGCGAGTATACGCAATACATGCAATAAATAGGTATAACACAATTTCGATTGGAAAAGCATCATTCAGCCGGAAAAAACCAGTTAGTCAAATATTTGGAGTGATGTACTGTGTTAATTGTTAGGAGGAAATAGTTGATTACTTTAGAAACGAATATGTACTGTTTATGTGAAAAATATCTTTTATATATATAAAAGTTTAATCACAACTTTAAATTAAAATGTTACGAAAATATAATTTCTGAGTAAAACTTTGCAACGCCATGAACCTGTTGTGGCGCGTGTTTCGTACATGCAGTGCAGTCAAGAATGCAACAGGGACGTTATGCAATGTCCTTGATGATTAAACGTTGCCTTTGGGATCGACATTCTATTATTAAACTCTTTGGAGACGAACAGATTTGAGCTTGCCATACCAGAAATACTTAGATATGGTTTAATGTAGGGAGAAGCATGGCATAGTGCTGGAGGCTGCTCAGACCTACATAGTCCAGTATTCTTGAATAACAGCTCTATATCGACTTTTATTACAGCAGGCGTAATAGATCAGCAAATAAGAGATACGTAAGGCCCGCTCAGGGCATGTTGGAACTGAAGCAATTGCACAAAGTCTAAAACTTGTTCTAAAGACCCAAATATAAATAATCGACAATAGCCACAATGGTTGGAGTACCTGCCCCACTTTATAACGATAAGACTCTTGCAGAAGACCTGCAGCGTCCATAGCATGTGCTCAATGCTCATCTGCGAGAGATTTTCAGCCACAAATTGCATTCTGTACATGATTCAACAAACAATCTGCAGACTTTGTATGTAGCATATTGTTCATCGACGATACATGCTTTACGAGGAATGGGACCAAATTTCCACAGCATTCTGTATTGTCTGAGGAAAATTCCCTAGCCCTGCAGCGACGTCATTTTCAAACAAGGTCCTGTCTTAACTGTTTTTGGGAGATATACAGATTGGATCTGTGTTTGTACTTTAAAGACTGAATAACTTTTCTTCAAGAAAATCTGCTTTCTCACGATGGACTGGTCATGTAGGTCTCACCACCTGACCTGTGAGAAATCCTGATCTCAATCCCTTAGATGATTTCATTTGAAACAATTTGTAATGTAAGATGCACAGCCAGGAAACTGTAGAAATGCAAGGGAGCCTGTTTTATGAAATTCCCATGAAATTCAGAATAATTTTCAGCTCTGTTATTTTAACCTAAATGTAGGCATCTCTACCTAAGTTCCTATATTTGAATTTTTCTTTCTTGTTCTTTTTAATCAAAAGTATGGTGATTTATTTAACAGAATAATTAACAGAAAAGGTGACTTTAGTAAAGAGAATTATTTTATCAAATAGTTTTCTCAGAATTCTGGTTACTGTGACATAAATACTAAAATATTAGTTTGACTAGTAAATTGCCAATTCTTTCCGGATCTAGGAAAGAGACATATCTTATTTATATGTGAAGTGTGCATGTCTGGTTGTTCACCATTTGTAGCATACAGTCTCTAGGTACAAGTGTATATTATCAGAAATGTAATACTTTTTGTGCACAAACGGTAGAAAAAAGTATTTAAAATGTTCTAATCACATCAACAATATATATTAGCAGTTTTATTTTGGTGCATCAAGCATCTTCAGTTCTTTATATATAATAATTAAAAGAGTATGATGTTATTAGACACCCTGTATTCTATCTGGAGTTAGGCGATATTCACATGTAACACAGGATAAAAGTATTGTAGTTTTTACTTGAAGGGAGGCTCATTCTAAATGTTATATTGTGTGGATACCACAGAATAAAATTAGAAAATAAATGTATATCTTTAGAGCCTCAAGTTTGAGCTTTAAAGCTATTAAGCTTAAACTGGTTCACTGATTGGATCTTAGGTGACCTCTAGGTTTATTATGCCAATATCAATCTGTAGTGTGATGTCATGCTAGCCTGACAGGATCATCCGCATGACGGCCTTTCTCCATACTCCCTTGCCCGAATTACCGAACATCCAAGCGGTACCGTTAACTGCCGTCCACAATTCAGTAGGTTCAAGACAATGTGTAACCTCACTAGGCCTGGGGGTCTATGCATGTAGTATCCAGGCATCTGTCTGTCTGTCTGTCTGTCTGTCTGTCTGTCTCTCTCTCTCTCTCTCTCTCCTGTACCTTTGATCGTCAACCAGAAGCTTTTAATAAACTGGTATGAAAATTGAAAGAAAGCAAGCCAAAGAATCAATTGCGGGGCCTCAATGGTAGAAACCGCGCCTATAAACTTTAAAATGTACGTGAAAAACACAACGCAAAGACGAAAAGTGCTGCAATTAACCAGTTTTCATCGTCTCAGAAAACAGCCAAGGGTGGCCGAGGTCGCTAAGGCGAGGACTCGTGAGTGGAATGTCTAGGGTTCGAGTCCGCCAGGACTGTCCTCCCTGACTCAAGGTTTTCCTCGGTCCTCATAAATGGCAAATGCCGGGGAGGTACCCTAAACTCAGGCCTGGAACGATTTCCTCCCTTAGAAAAAATCCTTTCCCAACATATCATGCCTCAGTAGTAAAAATGGGCATTAAACACTATTAAAAAAATCGTCTCAGAGAGAAGTCACTTCTAATAAGGAAACAGTCAACCAAAGGAACCAAATATGTATAGAAACTTAGATTACAATTTTTACACGTCACCTTCAAGATAAGCCCCTTGGGCAGTGACAGACTTCTACCAGCGTCTGTATCACTTTTCACTTCCCGCAGAGCGCGCTTCTTACACCGAGGCGGACCTCCGTCTCCTTGAGCAAGCATACAGTAATCATCTGGAGTAAGATCTGGAGAACAGTACAGCACAAGTAGCATGTGCTGTGCTTTGCGAACAATTCTTGGAGCGACCGGTGTGCTGATGCATTGTATTGTTACAGAATCCAATTCTTTTTATGCCGTAAAAGTCGCATTGCATAATGAATACGCCTAAGAACGGCATACGTCTACTTGTAGACAGTTCAACTTTCAGGAATGAATTCGAAATGTACCGATCCTTAGATATTATACAACACTTTCTAGCATAACTTTTCCCTTTGATCTGTCTACCCGCAATCCTTTTTGTCATGGTAAGGAGGAGGATTGACTCTTTGGATTATGGGTGGCAGAGCAAACACATGTCTCGTCACCAGATCTGGATCTTAATCCACTCATTAATCAGTTCTCCTCTAACCAGTGTCAAACCTCGGAACTACATATACTGTACTACACCAAGGCAAGGCAGAGTAATTGCAGTTCGGTTTCTTTTTACTCCTTTTAGGCGGTTACAGAACTTCGTTTAATGTAAGAAAATATTGGCGATATTTTATTTCGTTCAGAACAGATAAAACCTAAAACACTAAGAATTCCACAGAAATATAGTCATAACCAAGAAACACCATTAATTCAAGAGAAAGTTTTGGAAAAAAATTTTCTGAAAATAAGGCACAAAAATTATCAAGCTTCAGAAAGTATTTAGCGATGTTTGAAATAACAAAATTCTCCTAGCATTAAGTCATGGAGCAGTAATTAAGTGGTGAGGGTTCACTGGAGTGTTTCGCGGATCAGTATAGATCCACGGGAACGAGAAATGTGTTGCCCAAAAGATACACAAGGTTGACTTGTTTAAAATACTTTATTCACATATAAAGTACTTCCTGACTGTTCGCCGCTGACTTCGCTACTCACTTAGACTGGCTTTAGAAATGACTTGAACTGATTGTTTTCGTGTGACTTAGGCGGACTGCTTTGGTGTGACTTAGGCTGCCGGTTTCCGTATATCTCTGGAGTGAATCCTCTCGTGTCTCGCCTGAATGAATGTCTGAATGTCCCTCTGAATCTATGAGATGTGTATCTATGAATCTATGAGTAACTCTCTGACTTCTGTACTCCAGTTTTTTTCTACCACATCGCCACGTCTCTCGCTAAATTAAATTCCCTCGTATTTTATCTATTTCTGTGTTACATGTTCGTCATTGGCTATCCTAAAATTATTTATTTGTATCTAAGTTCTCCTGATTCGTTAACTTTTATCCGAAGACCATTGGCTAGAATTATTCTTTCCCCCCTGATCTCATGTCTTCCCACGAACTTGAATTTTCCCAGAACAACCTGTCGTAAATTTCGGCCCTTTCCTTACATTCTGATTTCTATTGATAATCTTTTGCCTTCCTTAGTTTGTAGATTTCCAAATGTTCTCAGAAATACGGCACGTGTTCATGGCTGTTTTCGGCTTTCCTGTAATAAAACATTTTCGTCTCCGTTCTGACATTTTCATTTTCCCTTAAATTATTGCTTCGTCTGACTTTGTTAAATATTGTCCCGTTACGGCCACATGTTTCTCTTATTGCCAACTCCTAAGTATTTCCTGGGTAGAAGGTTCGTGACCTAACAAAAGATAGTTTACCTTTTCTTCAGCCTTGTCTAAGGAGTGGTCAGTGGAGAGGTGTCAGGTATACATATACGTCTCTTTCTAACATATTTTACACAAAATGTATACAAAACCCTTTTGTAAGTTACAAGTTACAAATTATTTCTATTCATGTTATACCTATCCCAAAATGATTTTCTTATACATATACATAACAATTATCCTTATAAAATATAATGCCTTTATAAATATAACTCTGCAGCCTTTTAGTTATTAAATTAATAAAGGCAGCCTTATTTCCGGCTTCAGTCAAGTTACACAAATATAATTAAGTCTGGTGGGCTTTGTTAGCTAGATATAACAGGTGTCCATTACACTAAAACTTTCAGTTATTTCTATCCATATTTTAAAGTTTCTTCCTTATCGTCCAAATCAGAACACAGTTGTCCTCTTCTGATATTGATTACTGGTTTGAAATCTATTAAATTAAATAAATTGACATTTTCAAACTTTCAAGTTTGTGCCAATTTAATAAATGTTGTAAAAAACTGTCAATAATTTTGAAAACTTATTTGTTTTCTAATTATTTTTACAACAAAATTCTTTGCTAAAAGTTAAATTATGAAATTTAAGGCTGAAAGCATTCGTAGCAAAGGTAAACATGTAGCAGCAATATAGCTATAGGACTCTGTAGAATGTTCATGTAAAATTCCCGGTGGCTCCTATCCACATCATGAATAATTTTGTGAAAATCCTCTATTTTTTAATTTTTTAGAGTACTTTACCAATAGCATAGGTTAAATCTTGTTTAAGGTCAACACTGAAGGCATGTTTGATTAGACAGTTGAAATGTCGCAATATAACCAGCAGTAACTAAGCCATAAGCCATAAATAAAGTAATGTAGTAAATACATATCAATACGGGTCCGCTTCAATAAACTTTCAAGAGAAATAGCTGTACTCTTATAGAACTTGATCTACTGGTCTCTAAAATTTAGGATTTCATTAGAACTGTCTGCTTCTTTCGCTGTAAACTTATGTATGATGTACGTTCTATTGTTAGCTCTGTTAATTGATGCACAGTTTACATTCCATATATCTCCCTTAATTTTTTCTGCATCTATCTGTAATCACGGTCACAAGGGAGGAAACTATGTCCTCTTATAGAGAAAATGTGCTGAATCTTTTAAATTTTAATGCCAATTAATACTAGAAGCGCAGTCCAGCTAAACTATCGCTGAGTAACCGGACTTCTTCAATGTGGGCAAGCACACAATTGTGTAAATAATTCTACGAAACTTTATAAAGCAAAATTGTTTCATTATATAAAATATACAGTGATATCAGATATAGTTAAATATGTTAATATGTTTCATAGTTACACTGAAACTATATGTCAACTAAACTATATTGTATATTATCGTATAAAAATAAATGATTTCCAGAGTATTTAGCGCATGCTCCCCCTCTCAGCCTTGCTACAAATTCCAAATAGCATTATTGCGCTTTTATCTAACAGGTGACATGTACTGCCAATTCAATTGTATAATTAATTCGTTAAAAAGGCAGATGTCTAGGATACCTAAAAATGTGACATCTGCCCTTGTTTATCAGCAATATATTCATCTATATCATATTAGCAGCACTAGGGTTCTACATAGATTAGAACCAAGGCTAGTTCTGAACGCTGCAAATATGGTAATAACAAAAGTATCGTTACATTGTATTGTAACAAGTGAACACCCTTCCAATCCTAGGATTGATAGAGGAAAGGCACATCTCAGCGCAGGCATCGTCACCATTGCAGAGACCGCCACGTGGCCAAGGTCATTAAGGTGCGGACTCGTGAGCGGGAGGTCTGGGGTTCGAATCTCGCCAGGACCGTCCTCCCTGACTGAGTTTTTTCCAGGTTTTTATCAGTCCTCATAACTGGCAAATGCCGGGGAGGTACTGCCTGGAAAATGCAAATGCCTGAAACGTTTCCTTCCTTAAAATCCTTTCCCAATTTATCATTTCCTGTCATGTATCACCAGTGTCCACCGTCTGTGGTGCCTCAGTAGTAAAAACGGGCATTAAACACCGTTCAAAAAATACCACAAGGGAAATTAATACTTAAACACCCTTTATATTCAGCAGATGTGAGTCCCAGAGATTTTGACCTCTTTCTAAACTAAAAGAACCCCTCAGAGAAAGGCGTTTTCAACATCGAGTGATACAGCTGTTCTTCGATAAGATCAATATAGGATTGCTACTGGCATCAACGCCATCCAGACGGCAGGGGACTATACTGAATAAGTGTAAGAGTATATTGGTGTTACAAGAAATAGTTTCTGAAATATTGTAGATGCGTTGTAACATTTTATATACACATAAACCTTATCAGAAAACATATTAGCCAGAACAGGGGACTTCATACAACGTTATGCATAACCACAGCTTACTGAACAATGACATTTAGCATGGAAACAACAAAACGCATTAAAATGCATCATTGCTCCAGGCAGAACTTGAGCCTGTGTCCATGTCACCAATTATTAACCGCTGCGAATATGGTTAATATTGCTGTTTTTATCATTTTATCGTAGGCTCAATGTAAACATGTAAAAAACTTTTATGAGTTCCTGTTTTTATAATACAAACTCTCTTTAAGTCTGGTTCTTGTTGACATGGGCGTCACTATAAGTGTTAGCTTCATTATAGTTTTTAATTTCTATTCTATAGTTCACTCTGTCATTTTTGTTAATGCTTTTGTGTTTATCTCTGTGTAGATTGCTGTATTTGGTACCTGAGAGTGAATTACAGGTTTTTCATCCTCCTGAACTGCTCCTGAGGGGCCCTTTACTTCAAACGAAGTGTACATGCCCGCGTTTCTGGTTGAAACGTCGGAGTTCGTTTCCAATGAGTTCAATTATAGCGCTGTGTTTGCAATTGTTCTGAAGAGAAGTTAATGTCACTGATTATTGTGTACATTGCTACTTTCTTGGTGTCGGTTTGATCATAAAGGGATCTACATGTATTATTGCTTTCAAAACTGCCAGCTGTTTGACTTGGTTGTTAGCAAAAACCACTTAATCTACACTTGATAGAGAGTTTTGTTGGGATACCTGTGCCTACTTGGTTCATTTCTGACTTCAGTTTTGCTGTCATCGGAGTATATTTTACTCGAAGTTCGATCAGTTGCTGTAAAAAAATTTTCTTGATGTGATGGATGGGGGCAAGTCCTCAACAGGCAGAGGTAGATGGAACTAACGACTATCTTTTTCTAGATCGTGTTTATAGATGTCGTTCACGTTTTCATATACAGTCCAATTGTAGGTATATCAACCATTACACAGGAGACTTATAACGAAATGGTTCGATAGGCTTTTACTGTTTTAATTATCATTTATTTCTAGATAGAGCGTGAGTTTTATCTTTAAGAATACCGGTTTTAGTTTCATCTGAGCACATTGTATACACATCAATAATTGAAACAAATACGTTTGATAAAACACAACTAGAAATTCTGCTATTTTTCATCATATTCTGTGAATAATGTTTCATTTTGCATCTATAAATTTCAATATGGGCAAAATACTAGGCTACTGTCGCATATGTGTGATATACGGCGTTTCAAAATCCTTGCTTCCGAACTTTAATATGCATCTTGTTTTTTTTTGTTTTTTTTTTTTTTTTGAAAGGGTTAGTGCTCAGATTATTTATGTATTCAAAATAATAAAAAATTGCTCCTGGAAAACATATTTGCAGATGGGTCATATGATATGAAACATAAATCTAGATCTTCCCAACATTTTAAAACTCTTGAGAATTTTAATAGTACAAAAGAGTGCAGGTCTATGGATGTAAAGTTGATGGGGAAGAGTGTGGCAGAGGCTTTCTGCAAACGCTATACAAGAGGTTGAAAAATCCATAGATTTTTAGAGAGAAGATGAGATTTTCGAAGCACCGGCCGTATTTTCAAATGACACAATACGCGACTCTGCTGGATATACGTGTATGTGCATGGGGTTAGCAATTTCTGACAGGCGATAGTTATCATCCTATCCTGCAAGGAGTGGAGTTACTGCTGTGCTGGGCTGTGCCACCAGTCGCGCCAAGTGAAAAAAAAATATTTCTCTTTCTTTTCTCCTAAACTACTGCTCTGCAGTTTCAAGGCGAAAACAATCTTAAGAATATCTACATTATCTCAGAAATGCAAATGTCTTGAAACACATCCCTATACGAGAATATTCTTAGAAAATTGTGAGCTATTAACAATATCTGACCTCAAAACACAAATTTTTCTTTTTGTGTGTGTGTGTGTGTGTGTGTGTGTGTGTGTGTGTGTGTGTTTATAATTTACGAGTTCTCACAGATTAAATTTAGTAAAAATACTCGAGAAATTTATTTATTTTAATGGTAAAATACATTGGTAATTTTCTACCTTTATAGTACATAGGTATATATCGCCTTTTCATATAAGGTTTAAATGCAAAATAAAAGATGTAAACATTCAAAAAGCTTCTAGATATATTTTAAAATTATTTTAATAAAAATGTTATTACTTTCTTTTTGCATTCAAATTATTATACATAACCCAGTTTCACCCAATTTTAATCACAATCTTCAACAACTAATCAGAATTAATGAAAAAAAATTATATACTTTTGAGAATATTGTGACATTTTTCCAGAAATAGGGATTTCAGTGTGTAATGAAAGGTTTTTTGTTTTATTCCTAATACTTTTACACGATCTAAGGATTTCAATAAAGTTATGGTACAGTATTTGAATAAATATATTACGTTTTATATCCTTATTTCATATTTTATTTCATTTTTATACTACGGATATACAATACTTCATTTAATAAATTTAAAAAAATGTGTAACATACAATATTTGAGATACGACCTATTAGTTAATTGGCGATTTTACAGATGCTAATGTACGATGTTCAAAATAACATCAAATAACATACAAAATATGACATAATCACTTTGTAGCACATGGCAAAGAAGAAAATTAACTACTCTCTTTTTTCTTGTATTTTGGCTTAAAATGTTTTTTATACAGACAGCATATGC
The DNA here is from genome assembly GCA_030762175.1 of Metallyticus violacea. Classification (NCBI taxonomy): domain Eukaryota; kingdom Metazoa; phylum Arthropoda; class Insecta; order Mantodea; family Metallyticidae; genus Metallyticus; species Metallyticus violacea. The sequence goes on from CM060835.1 coordinate 70,916,416, forward strand.
TAAAAGCATCCTTTATTCCTATGTAGAAATCATAAATGTAACTTTGTACATTTTGACTTGTACCACGTTCTGCAATACATGCAATATACTACAAGATTCCTATGGAATATAAATCAATCTTAATTTTAATAAAAAGGTTTAACATTTTTGATGAGAGTAGAAAAAATCTATAGGAAATTTTTCATCATAATATTTATATTTTAATGTTTATATAAATTCTGTATCGTTTGGAACATTTAGCACCTTAGCATACAAAAGTGAATAAAACAAATGTTTTCACAAAATATTAACATATATGAAATTGGAGATTTGACTCTATGCATTATACTGGTTTAGTAGCCTGTGATAAATTTTTGGAGAAATTAACTAGAAAATTGAACATTTTAAAAATTATTCCTGTGGGGACACTAATACTACACATTAAAATGTGGGAAGGTATGCCGAAAAAAAAAATGGTGCTAACATAAACAATAAAAAGAATTTGAAACAGGAAGTATACATAAAAATAGATTATGAAATATATACATAAAAGAACATTTGTTATTTTTTTTTTTTTCAAATACTGTACCATAACCATATGGAAATCTTTAGACCATGTAGAAGCAACGAGAGTAAAACAAAGAAACATTTCATTGCCATTACGGAGCCCCAGCTCTCAAAATCCATTATAATCACAAATTCTTATAGAAGAAACTAGGACAAAGATGGCGGAATGAGGAAAAAGTTTTTTTTTTTTTCTGGATTAAGATACAAGTTAACAAACTTAGGAAATGATATAAGGGATCAATTAATTAAGATACGTAATATGTGGTGCTACAATAAGACTCCCAAAAGGGTAATATGAACTGAATTAAATTAACTGAGTCATTCACATAGAAAGATATAATTAATGAACCATTTCTTCCTAGAACAACAAAATTAAGAGTTAATATAAGTGATAGCTAAGGATAAAACAATTCCTTCATAAACAAGGTATCGGCGTATGGTTGACCCGAGCATTGCATATGACAGCAGAGAGAGGGGGTTTAGACCTGGATACCATACAGTCTGGTCACAGCAACAGTATTGAAAGTGATGAGTCGATTGCTAACCTCTAGTGTAGTGTTTACCTTGTACCACTGTGCAGCGTTCAGATACCTATACTATGGTTGAAGCTTCAGCAATCTCGCTTTCATAGAAGGAGAGGTTTCATATTTAGTGATAACCATTCACAGCAATTAAAAACGCACAGATCTGCCCGCAGTTCCACCCTTTTTTTGTTAGATTTCTAAAGGCCTTATTTCCGTATTATTTGCGGTCGCTTTGCTTGAATCCGCTCATAAACAATCTTCGGTAGCATTTCTTCCTGCATTCCTAACACATGTATCCCATGCTTGTCGAAATATTATCCAAAATGTTACTTCAGTCCCCCATTCTTTGTCTTAAATCATTTGTAATCTTCCCATTCCGTGAAACCGGAGCAGAACGTCGCCAAAAATCCATTTCCATTGCCAAAAGTTTCTGATTATATATCCTTTTAAGTTGCCAAGTATCTGAACCATATAACACTCGACTTTTAACTTCTCCTTCTATCTTTTTATCTGTTTGTGCTATAATTCATCATTAGATTCCATACAGAAAGGTCTTCCTTTTCTTTATGGGTTAATACTTTTATGTATTGTTTTTCTTTTATCAATAGTCCAAGTACCCAAGTACTTGAAGAATAAAGTAAAAACAGGATCTTTGATCGAGCGTTAAAGTACATAACCTATCTCGGGAGAGTGGAGGGGAAATGTAAGGATGATTTTGGATCCATAGTGCCATAAACCTCATTTACAAGCAATTCAAAAAATATCCCCAGGCGTCTCTAGTGAACTCGAAAGTTATATAATCAATACTAATAACAATAAAAAATCATAAATAAGAATAAAACCCTATAAAATCTCTAAAAAGTAAATGAATTAGTACTTTTGCTGGAATAATGAAAGGTAACAGAAAATGTAGAGTGAAGAATTGGTTTTGCGCCATACGGGAGCTTTGAGAACAATTGACCCTTGTCTCAGGTACTAAGGATTCAAAGAGGTGTTGAACGTTAATGGAATGAAATATGACAGATTCCGATGAGGTTGAGGGGTATTGTGGCAGTGTCTATCACTAATGCACTAATTCGAAAAAAAAAAAAAAAAAAAAAACACAATCTTGAGTATTGCTATGCTGTGTAATAAATTAATATTACTTCATAAATCTAACAATGAAACAATTTATTTATTACTCGCAAAAAGTAATTTTTCGACTCGCCTTCACTCGAGTCGGTCTCTATTCCTCGTTCAGCTGCATGTACCAATCAGCCGTGGGAAAAGACGTGGAGACAGAGGCAGCTGTATAGATCATCATATCGCAAGAATTGCAGTTTTCTCGCGTCATTTGACCCTGCGCCACTAAGCAATTATGTTGGCGATTTAGAACCCGTAAACGAATGTGGTTGAATTTTTGACAGCGGAGGGTTTCAGTCGAGCGAAATTTGTCGTCGCGTGAATGAGAAATTTGTATCGAAGACAAAAGTGAAGGAATAGAAGCGCGACTGTCGCAATTGCTGAGGTCATTGCCACCATAGACAACGATGTACAGGAGGATCACCTTATGATTTTAATTTTATCGGAGCTCTCAAAGAATTTCTAAAGGAAAAAGCCTCCATAACGATGGTGAAGTCAAGACTATATTGCGGAACTGGTACACGCAGTAAGCACAATCCTTTTGGGACTGTATCCGGAATAGTGAGAAATGCTCACGTTAACTTTTCACAAGAACGTCTCATCTTAAATCCTAAATTATTGCTTCTTCTGTTTGTGCTTAATTTGTAATGCATTGTATTGCTTTATACTAAGAAATGGGTACGGACAGGTTTAAGTTGATCACACTTTAGATTAGAATAAATATCAGATATATTTAGAGCCGATGTAATAAGAATGAACCATTGACCAATGAACAGAGAACATATACTAAACAAATAAATCTACCTATACTATGCACTGCCTTAGATTAAAAAAAAAAACATGATTTATCACTTGTGCCATCTTATACAGCATATAGGTAGATATAATACATAAACGAATTTATTAGCTGTAAATGGGTAATATATCTGTGCTTTCATTACGTTAACAAAATATATATTTTATAATTGTCATATATTTGTGCGGAGATGTTATTAGTGGTGTGTGCAAATATAACCAGTCATTTTGAATCTAGAGGATAGATCTAGGTCTTGTCATAGCCCTTAAAGACCAATGAAAGGGAACCTTATGGAAGGTGTATTTTTTTTCTCTCTTTTTCTTTCTTTCTTACACAGGACATGTGTTGGATTGGCTTGAACAGGTAGGAACGGTAAAGAACATTCCGACACTACAATCTTGTTCAAGAGTATGCACCCATGCATTCAGTGGAAGTAATCAGGGCGGAAGGAATGAGGTAAAGAAGACGCTGGGTGGCAACGATTCAACACTGGTGAGGCAAGGACATTGTTGAGATCCCTAAGATGCTGGCGAAGCCCCTTCCAAAGAGTATGGACCTCTTAGAAGACCAGACGCATAAACAAAAACCATTCCAAAGTGCAATTCATTGTCACACCACACACCACACCACTACGCCTAACACACTCGGTCCTATAATAGAGCCAACGGAAGGAAATGAGATAAATTGAGAGGAAAATAAGGGGAAAATATTTGTCCCAGAGAAACCACGAAAAAACTCAAGGCCTGCCCCAAGGGATTTGAACCTAAGGCCTCTCGAATGGGTGTACCAAGTGTAATGACCTAAACCATCCAGCTTAGACAAGTCATGTTTGAAGTTCGGAATCAGTCAGAAAAAAATTCAAGGTCACATTCGTAATTCGAACCGTGAATGTTCGGGCTCGGAATCAGCCAGAAAAATTCAAGGTCACAGCCGTAATTCGAACCATAGATATTCAGCTTATCGTGCCGATATTCTTCCATTAAAGCTACCTTGCCTTCTGTCCCATCTTAGTCCATATATTCCAGAGACCTCTATTGTTATCTCGGTGCAGATATTTTATCCCTAAGAAATCAAAATATTCAAGTACTTGAGTCTCGGATTTCATTACTAAGCATAATTTATATGACATGTAATATTTTCACGTTTTATAGAGCTGCTACAACTGTTAGAACAGGCAATCGTCAGATTTCTCCTCTAATTGCGGGATTAAGGCATTACTGCAGCATGTCAAGGTAGTCAAGGTTATTCCAATTATGACGCGTTCAGCGTTCATTTGTGACCTGGCAGAAGGCCAAAGATCTTTGAAGAGTTCCGGACATGCTCAATGGTGGCCTGGGGCTCTCTGTGTTTCATATTCCCATATTGTGTTTTCCCTTTAAACTTTACAAATCTTACTTATGATTAACAAAAAAAAACGAGGAGTCTATGTTTGTGTGGGTCACCTTGCAGTCTCCACAAGTAATCTGTGCTCGCAATAATTTAACAAAGTGCTTGAAGAAGAGAGACTGTAGAAGCCACGAAGAGATATGGAGAAAGGAGAGGCAGACACAATAGATTCTTACTTCACAATAATACCGAGGGTGCCAAAAATGTATACACACTTTTGCAGCAGATATATATTTAATATATTTCAAAGTTGGAACGAAAAACAACAGTAATGTATAGTATGATGTTCTGTAAACAGATGTGACTCACATTACGTTATGCTAGCGTTGCTACAACAAAATGGATCCAAGATTATCGTTTGAACGGCGGAAAGTTATTTTGAAATGATATTGGAAAACTGAGAATGTTGTTGAAGTTCAAAGGCAATGGAGACGGGTGTACAGAACAGAACCGCCAACGCTAGTAACAATTGCACACATTCGAGACAATTTGAGACTAATGATACCGTATGCAACAAGATGGTGCACCACCACATTACCAATGATATGTACGAGCGTACTTTGATGACAGTCTTCCAAGGCAATGGATGGGACGAAGAGGCCCGATTGAGTTTCCACCGTTGGACTTCTACCTATGGGGAACTCTTAAGGATGTTGTATACCGTAGAAAACCAGCTACACTGGCAGCACTTCCGGGAAGAAATTCAAACGGCATGTGCTGCAATTGCTGAGTACACTTTCGCAAACGTTGCTCAATCAGTAGTTCAGCGTATTCAGGTCGGTCCTGGAGGTGTAGTGGTTGCCATACTTGCCCCCTAAACCCAAGATCGCGGGTTCGAACTTTCAAACGTTTCTTCCCTCAAAATAAATCCTTTACCAATATATCATTTCATCTAATGTAGCATCAGTGTTCATCGCCTATGATGCCTCTGCAGCAAAAACGGGCGTTAAACACCATTCATTCATTCATTCATTCATTCATTCATTCATTCATTCATTCCCTCGTCTAGTCGGTCCTGGTGATGTAGTGGTAACCATACTTGCCTTGTATAGTTCAATCCCAGCAAAGATCGGTGGATTTTTTCGGTCATAAAATCCTAAGTATGGCTTCCTTCTGAAGGGAAGTAAAGCCGTGGGTCCCGTGTCGTACATTTACGGCACGATAAAGAACCTCAAGCCTGAAAGAGAGGCCCCTGAGCAAAATTTGTCGGCCGTTTCACGCCCTGAGTTGAATGGGACTCTGATGGCCTGAGATGTTAAAGAGCGTCCATAAATAAAGCATTCAAAAAAAAACTACTCAGACGTGTATCGACGGTATGAGGGGATTTTTGAGCAACTGTTGTAACTGCAAAAGTCTAAGATGATCAGTGCTCATCATTGTCTGTTTGTGTGACTCAGTTTTGTTTTGTTAACATAGTTTTTTCTTTACTTGAAGTGTTTATACATTTTCGCATCCTCTGGATTTTTACCAACAATCGCTTATATCATTTTTATCGCTTAAATTTCCTATATATTTTTAATCTTTGAATTTAATTTCTTGGATTTTAAACCTACAACTACGAACGTGCACTATCGAGTCCAAGTTTTTATAATATATATATCACTAAATATGTGATATAAAATCGCACAGATACTTAAAATTGTTGAAAAAGGTTTTATTCAAAGTAAATATACAAAAATATTAATTTATCTCAAGTTTCGCATTTTAATATGTCACATTGGCTTTTGATGCAATTCTAAAGTCAATCAAGGGTAATGGCATGTTTACTTCATAGATGTCTTTATGGCACTCTTTATACATCTGCGTTAAGACAGCGTTATTTTTAAGTGAATGTAGCTGTTCATTTTTGTTGTCATACACTCAACACAACACCACTTTTCCATCATTAGTCCAATGTTATCCAAAATCGCAGTTAAAGAAATTCCACTGGAGCCATCCGATAGAAATTCAAATTTGTTCACCGTTCAGAGACTTTTTTTTTTTATTTGGTTTGTTTATGAACGCTCTTTAACATCTCAACAATTGAGAGCGTTAAACGGCCGACAAATTTTGTTCAGAGGCCCCTTTTTTCAGGCTTGAGGTTCTTTTTCGTGCCATAAATGTACGACATGGGACCCAAGGCTTTACTTACGTTCCGAAGGAAGCCATACTTAGGATTTTTACGCCCGAAATATAATATAATATAATATAAATAATATAAATGAAAAATAATGTAACACTATTAACCATGTAACGAAAATAATAATAATAATAATAATAATAATAATAATAATAATAATAACTAGAAAAGCAGAAAAGGATAAAACACTAAGAAAAATTCGCAGATTAGTAATCGCTATATTTCGAACTGCTTGTGTTTTCCTATGGCAAGAGGACAAGTGAAGATGTTTTTTTTTTGTTTGTTTGTTTATTTAAGGACGCTGTATAACATATCAGGTCATCAGCGTTCCATTCTATTCAGGGCGTGAAACGGCCGACAAATTTTGCTCAGAGGCCTCTCTTTCAGGCTTGAGGTTCTTTTTCGTGCCGTAAATGTACGACACGGGACTCACGGCTTTACTTCCATTCCGAAGGAAGACATACTTAGGATTTTTACGCCCGAAAAAATTCATCGATCGGGTTCGAACCCGCGACCTTGGGTTTAGAAGATAAGTATGGTTACCACTACACCACCAGGAAGTGAAATAAATACTGAATATTACGTATGGAAACAGATTAAACAAGCAACAAGCATTATTATTATTATTATTATTATTATTATTATTGTTGTTGTTGTTGTTGATATTAAACCACAAACATTAATTGTGTATTATTATTTAAATGAAATATGTGACCACTGATCATGTTTACGAGCTTGATATCATCTTTACATTCACTAAAACAGACTTACCTTGTGTACGTAAGTAAAAGAAGTTTATATGTTTCTATATAACAAAAATATTTAACATAATTACAATGCTCTAGGCTAATGCCAACACAATCAACAATGTGTAATATACAATGGAAAGTACCTTCGATTTCATTGGCTTTGAATTTAATTTGAACTTTCTTGTAGTAAAACATGTAATGCAAACGTTTTCTGAAGGTTATTACAGAGCTCTTACATACAAATATAATTCTCACGCACAAATTAGATTAATATTTCAGATTTTCTATATTCACATCGATGTTTCTGATAAATATAAAATATATGCATCTTTATAAATGCGGTTTATATGCTGAATTAATTTGTCCTTTTATATGGAAACAACTGAGAGAAAAATTAAACACTAGAGCCCTATTTAAATTTCGGTTCTCATATATATTTTAATGGCCCAATTTCCCTAATTTTCAGAAAATATTTTTATTATTTTATTTAAATGGTATATACAGAGTTTCGTTGTGAAAACAAAAACAAAATATTGGTGCCACGGGAGCAAATTTTAAATTTTAGTTTTCAGGGAACCCCCACTTCTAATGACCCGATTTCTCTGATTTTCAAAAACATTTTTCTTTTTTCATTTCAATTGTATATTCAGATATTTCTTTAAAAAAATATAAATTGCAGCCGCTAAAGCGATTTTAAAATTTCGCTGTAACCCCCCACCCTTTAAATTTCGGTTTTCAGGAATATCCTACTCTTAATGGACCTAATTCTCTGCTTTTCAGAAACTTTTTTCTTATTTTATTTAAATGGTGTATGCCGAATTTAATTGTGAGAAAACAAATATTAGCGCCGCTAGAGCGATTTTTAAATGTAAGGTTTCAAGTAAACATCCACTCCTAGTAGTCTGATTTCGCTGATTTTCGGAAAATATTTTTTTTTAATTTTTAAAGATCATATATCGAGTTTCGTTGAGAAAAAACAAAAATTGCTGCCGGTAGAGCATCAACTACACACACATACACACACAAATATATATATATATATATACATATATATATTAACATTAATAATAAAAGTAGATAAAGATTAACACTGAGAAAGAGTCACACTTGAAATACAGCAATTTCAAGTGTGATTCTTTCTCAGTGTTTTATCTTTATCTACTTTTATTATTAATGTTAATTTGTTACATTGTTAATAGTGTTACTTTATTTTTATTTTTCATATATATATATATATATATATATATATATATATATATATCACACGCACTGGCACAAACACACAGTGTATAGTTTTTGAACTTGTTGAATTGTTTGTTAATTTATGGTTATATGTCGAGTTTCGTTAAGAAAAAACAAAAATTGCTACCGCTAGAGCGTTAAAGGGCACACAAATATATAAAAAGATATACATCGCTTAAAGTTAATTCCCCCCCCCCCTTCTAACGGTCATATTTTGCTAGTTTCTGAACTCGAAGAATTGTTTTTTAATTTATGGCTACATGCCGATTTTCGTTGAGATAAAACAAACATTGCGGCCGCTAGAGCGTTGATAAACCCATACACCTCTATATAGATATTGTTCATTGTCACCTTCGGTGTCTAGTTAAGTAGAATCGATGGATATTTGAAAAAGTCTTCAAAAATTCTTTTCGTAGGTATAACCGCAATTCCTTTTGAATTCGATAAAAGAACTCAAGTTTAGGCTAAAACAAGTAAAAAGATATCATCCCTGAGAGAAGAAACATATTTTATAAACGCTTTAACATGCCATTTATTAACGTGAACAAAAAATTAAACCATTGCGTGGGCTTCAACATACGCGGCAGGGAGAAAAAAAAGGAATAAAAAGAATGGGATAAAGCAACAGCTCGGTTTCATTAGCGAAATGAACGAATAACTGGCTACTAAAGGTCAGCTGAGTGCCTGGAGGTTAAGCGGTGGACTGGATAAAAAGATCATATACAAGGTTTAAACAGGATAGATGCCTCTAAGGTAACCTGCAGATATGAACTAACTTTTCGCAATAAATGCAAAATCATGAATCAGTGTTTTAGTTTATCTGTGATTAGTGAGGTGTTAAATTATGTTTTTACAATTCGCGATTAAATTAAAATTACATCTGAAAATACAAAACAATGCAACGACCGTAGTAAATTACTAAATTCAATGTTGTGGAACAGGAACTACTAAAAAAAAACGTAAGCACAGGATTTCACCTTTTTGGAACGCAAAAGTTACACTGCGTAAATAAATATAAGGAATAGATTTTCGTTAGACAGTTTAAAGAACTCTTAAAGATAAGTGATGAGAACTACTGCTGTCATAATATCGCGGAAGTAAAAACTAATCCATTTATATGAATGAATGAAGAGGAAATACTAATGATGCTTGGACATGTAAAAACAATACAAAACAGCAAAGTAATACAGAGATTAAAAGAGTGATGAGTAGAAAATAAGTAAGCAGTAAATGAAGAAAAACTCAATTTGAAATTGGAGTAATTGTTACAAAAGCTTTAGATCTAAATCTTGTCCAGTTATGCGGTGTTTCACATCTCGACTAGTAAGCATACTTCGCTTCTTAAAACGATTAAAGTTAGGACCGGTTGCGAGAGGGTTTAAAAGAATTAAGTAAAAACACCGTACTAACTTGCATAAATTTTATATTAAGGAACATAAATGTAAATAGCATTGAATATAATGATGCAATCTTTTTTCGATAATTATTAAGTGAATAATATAATATTTTTTTTCACAAACTATCTTCTGTAATCTGCATAAACCATGATATAATGTTAAAATTAAATACGATTTCATGCTTCTTTTTTTTTTTTAAGGCTGTGGTAGACGTGAAAATTTTGCAAAAAATACACGGTCGCAACTGTTATCAATATTGAATTTCTTTTTTTTTTTTTCCAACTTTCCAAAGAAACCAGCAGCATTGAAAGCAAGATGAACTCACTCTCGGGTACATAAATGGAAGACTAAAGAAGAAATTCAAATTCAAATTAAAAAAAAACCGCTGGATTTGAAATTATGAGCAAAGTTGCCCTAGTTCAACAACACCAGCTAGTAGATATTCGGAACCAAAATGTTAGTGACCTTTCTGAAGTATGCCAGAGTGACTCCATGTAACGTATGACCCCAAAATAAAATCATGTTCCGTTACCACCTGAGAAGGTTGAAATCGATCATTTGGGAAGAACTTTATTGTGCAGTGTAACTTCAATTATCAACAGAAAAGTAACGAGCCACAAAAAGTGAAGACTCGCGCAGTAACATATTCCTCTGTTTTCAGCGCATAAAGATAAATTATTTTCATTTCTTAGCAACAAAAATGCTTTTGCTATAAATAATGGCTATAACACAAAATGCTGGTTTGTCACGTCAATTTCTGTACTTAAAGCATAAGCGTTGCATACTTATATGATAAAATGATAGCGCTATTTAAGGTTAGCCGTTTATGTGATTTGGAAATAACCCTATTAAAGATCTGATAGAAACAGTCATTTTAACTCTGGCGTTAACTTTGATAATCAAAAACTAAGGATTTCCCGACATATGTTTATATGAACTTTTCTTGTCTTGTTGTTTTGGTACGAGGAACCCGCCACCAAAGTTTATAAAAGTATTACCGAAACACCTGTATACACTACATATACAATACAACTAATGGCATATTAACAATTTCGAGCACAATTCTTGCTAAATGTTGCATTATACAAATAAACAATTTTCGATATATGTTCTAAAGTGACTTGTGACCGGCAGTCCTTGATATTAATTATAGAGACAAGTAGTGACAACAGACAATTTAAGAAAAAAACAAAAGAGTTTGTTATGGTTACGCCAGGCTTAATATTGATATTGCTACTAAATAATTACAAATTGCTACTGAAGTCATGTTTATAGTAGTTCGTAACTAAAACTTTAAGGGTTGAAGCGGTGTTTTTCATTTTGTAGGGGAATGGGGAGGATTAATTAATTTATAGATAGAGTTTTATTATTGACAGAAGGGAGTATCAGGAGCTAGATTAATTTTGGGTCCTTAGACTCCTCATCAGGCAATGACGTAGGATGGTGGAGACAGAGAAAGAAGAGCCCTATCGGTCCTTGGCTCCGAAATTAGGCGTATGGAGGAAGAGGAAGTAAGTACGATTTCGTAATTTGATGATTGCTTCCTGCTGTGGCTGTTTCTTCTGCTCATTCTATTCTTCTTTCTCTCCGCTTCTATGCTGTGGTGTTGGATAGGTCCTTGTCACAGCGCCAGCACATGCGAATTTACTAGTGCCTTATTTTAGGAACGTGAATAACGTTTCCAGGTAGACGGAAGTGAAAAGGGATCACCTTCTTGAAGTAAAAAAGTTCTGTAAGTTCTCCAGACGGTCTTTATTTCTGCCTGTTCTCTCAGGGACCAAGGAATCTATTCATATGTCCATACATTTATCACTCGCCATTGGAGCCTTGAAAGTTCGATGGGATCCGTTCACGAGATCACTACGCATCTGCCATAGACACCTAACACTGCCCTAATACGGTTTCAATTAGGTGCTAGCAATCACCTGTATCACATTCTTTCCTAGATCTCTGTCACGCTTTTCATTGACACGGATTTATAACAGGTAGTAGGTGCGGATCTCTGCCGAAGTCGTAGCTGCCTATACCGATCTCTTCACCAAACGTCCACTAGTAAGTACAACACTGTCAGGAGATAGTAATTAAATATCATGAACTGCTATACTTGCGATTATAACGCTAACGGCATGATACTGATGAGCAAAATGGTTCTCGAATTAAGTACTGACTAACACTGACTTGGCATTGAAATGAACTGAGCTGAGTGGTCGAACTGAATCGACTGCCTTGACTGCCGGGGCTTTGATTCTTCCATTATTTTTATAAATGTTCGGGTTGGTTGGTCGCCCCACGCGTTCGGTCTCTCAGATTTTAATTATAGCGATGTTGTTATTTGTTTTCTGCGTTTTCCCTAGGATAAATAGCAATCACGTGGTTCGCGATATTTCTTATATGCAGATGTTTTCGCGCTATTTTTTCGCTTGGTAGGGGTGGCTTTTTCCGCGGTGTAGTCTTTGACCTCGTTTTTTCTTATATCTCCCCTAGTGTCCCTTTTACTCAACAAATATACCGTTTTTCAGAGTTGCGTATTGTCTCTTGCCCAAAAAGAAATTTTCAAGATTCCCTCAGACGATTTTTCTCACCCTCGCTAACGGCACCTAATGTTTGGTTTTTATGGCAGGCTCCCATAAAACCTTGAGGATTGGTTCTATATCTCCTTAGCTAAGGAAAAGACTACCAAGGTCGTAAAGTACAGACTTTTGAGATTTTTGTCAAGACATCGTTGTTTATATAAAGCAAATGTTTTTGTACTAAATCTGAAACATATCTGGACAATTTTGGTTATAATAATTTATTAAAGTACAAATTAATTATGGTCCTAGAAACCAGGAAAACCTGATTCGTCGCCTTAATACACTTCAGATCATCCTGTAGGGATGAATAAATTACCTTGCATTTTAGCAAGAAAGTAAATATATTCCAAATAATTTACAACTGCGGAGTAAATAAACAAGTTCAGCATTTACTTAAACAAGCATGTATCTGGTTTTACTTACCACCACTGTGAAAGGCATGGTCATTAACTTACATGTTTACATGTAAATTATATTCTCTAACACCTCAAACCACACCAAGTACAGATATGATTTATGAACTAGTTATTGTAAAGTGGCCTCTGATTAGTGCTGTATTGATAATGTGATGTACAAATGTTTACCATCAAGCTGCTCGACCATCCTTGCCGTAAGTATAACGAAAGTTTTACCAAGTCAAAAATGCTTAACAAATTCCTACTAAGAAGCAGTTTCCTGGGATAAAGTGTGGGTTGCTCCAAAAGTTAAAACTTTGAGAATTAATTTTCGTCACGTAACTGTGGAGCAGATGTTTTTAGGGAGAAACTCTCGCACAGATATCCAATTTTGAGGAGTAAACAGAGATTTTAACCTAGTACAGGAAGGTTTAATTTCCTTTCTGTTGCATAATTGCAGAATCCAAACCGGCAGTTCAGATCTCTACTGCGACACGCTATCCATGCTTTCCTAATTGAATGCAGCGCACCTATGCATGCATGTGAGTGCGTGTGCCAGTTGGGGGAGGAATGCTTGCAATTAAATGCTATCAACCTACCGTTTGGAGTTCCATTTCCTTCCACAAACGAAGTGGAAGGGAATCTACGACGTTATTTGGGAGGAACAGAACAAAAAGGTTTAGTGCCTTTTTGTTGTTTTTGAAATATTTTTGAGAAAATACTGGTAACTCGACATACTTTTCAAGCGTATCGTTTAGGTAAATCATTGAAATGTGGAGAGGTTTTAACATAATATCCTTCCCATTTTTAATGTATTTTGCATGCGATTCACAACCTTTGGGTGTTTGGACTTTGCAAAGGCAGTTTTTTGTTTTATTTATGATCCCTTCATGTTTTAAAAATAAGATGAGATTTTTAATTCAAAATATATTTTGTATTATTTATATTTATAATAAATATTGATTTTTTTGGTGTTTTTCTTGCCTAAATTGCACCGTCACAACTTCATGATAATGAAGATTCAAAAAGAATAACGTATTATGTCTGTTTAATTAGTTTAATTAGTTATCTTCAACTGTTTTTGGGCTACATTATTTTTATAGCTATCTTCAAATGTTTTAAATTGCGTCTATTTTAATAGCTATATTCAACTGTTTTTGGACTGCGTTTATTTTAATAGCTGTTTTGAATTATTTTGGGCTGCGTGTATTTTAAAAGCTATCTTCAACTATTTTTTAGCGCGTCTGTTTTTCAACAAATTTTGTGTTGTATCTCTTTTAATAGCTATTTTGAACTGTTTCTAAACTGCGTCTATTTTAATATCTATCTTCAACTGTTTTTGAGCGCGTCTGTTTTTCAACAATTTTTGTGTTGTATCTCCTTTAATAGCTATTTTGAACTGTTTCTGGACTGCGTCTATTTTAATATCTATCTTCAACTGTTTTTGGTCTGCGTTTATTTTAATAGCTATCTTAAACTGGTTTTAGGCTACATTATTTTAATGGCTAAATTCAACAATTTTTGTGTTGCATCTCTTTTAATAGCTATTTTGAACTGTTTCTAAACTGCGTCTATTTTAATATCTATCTCCAACTGTTTTTGGGCTGCGTTTATTTTAATAGCAATCTTCACCTGGTGTTAGGCTACATTATTTTAATGGCTAATTTCAACAATTTTTGTGCTGCATCTCTTTTAATAGCTATTATGAACTGTTTCTGGGCTGCGTCTATTATAATAACTATCTTCAACTGTTTTTAGGCTGCGTTTATTTTAACAGCTATATTCAACTGGCTTTAGGCTACATTATTTTAATAGCTAACTTCAACAATTTTTGTACTGCATCTCTTTTAATAACTATTTTGAACTGTTTCTGGACTGCGTCTATTTTAATACCTATCTTCAACTGTTTTTGGTCTGCGTTTATTTTAATAGCTATCTTCAACTGGTTTTAGGCTACATTTTTTTAATGGCTAAATTCAACAATTTTTGTGTTGCATCTCTTTTAATAACTATTTTGAACTATTTCTGGGCTGCGTCTATTATAATAACTATCTTCAACTGTTTTTAGGCTGCGTTTATTTTAACAGCTATCTTCAACTGGCTTTAGGCTACATTATTTTAATAGCTAACTTCAACAATTTTGTACTGCGTCTCTTTTAATAGCTATTTTAATACCTATCTTCAACTGTTTTTAGGCTGCGTTTATTTTACTATCTTCAACTGTTTTTGGGCTACGTTTATTTTAATACCTACCTTCAACTGTTTTTAGGCTGCGTTTATTTTACTATCTTCAACTGTTTTTGGGCTGCGTCTATCTTAATACCTACCTTCAACTGTTTTTAGGCTGCGTTTATTTTACTATCTTCAACTGTTTTTGGGCTGCGTCTATCTTAATACCTACCTTCAACTGTTTCTGGGCTGCGTGCCAGGGCGAGGTGTGCTTGTTCCGGAGATTGGGAGCAAAAACACAAACAGCCAGTCGTTGAGCAAGATTAAAGTACCGAAATATTCTCCGCCCATACCATTCCAACCAAAATGTGGCGAAGAACTTCCATATTGTCAATATGTATGGAATATGCGTTGGTCTTTAAAAGATATCGACCCGCCACGAGTTATCCATTGATTTTGGTATCTCTGATCTAAAGCACGAAAAAATTACGAGGTACAATGTATGGGAGCATTAGTGAAACGTCTTCCAATAAAGAATTTAAGTGATCAAAGCTTCTCTTTAAACAAAAAGGCGTTGTCAATTATTCCAGTGTCACTGGTGACTTATTTTCAGAAACATATGGAGATTGTTGTTAGAACATAAGGCATATTGCTCCGTATTATGTTACAATTCAATGGAAACTGCCGGAAATGACGGATGGCTTCGACTGCAAACTACAACAAAGCACCAACTTGTAAAGGACAGAAACACCTGTAATCAGTGTATACAAAAAAAAAAAAAAAAAAAAAAAAAAAACAGAACTAAAATAATAATATTTGCAAAATGAATTTTAATTAAATAGATAATTGTTGTATGTAATCAGTTTAACGAAGATAACCAGATGAACGGAAAGCTAGCAGCGAGAGTAAGCAAATTTACATCAAAAGTCATTAGCAGCTAACCAATTATAATATTTACAAAAGCTAATATTTCTTCTTCGTGTGTAAGAAAACTATTAAAATATATGGAGTGATAAAATAAAAGCCTTAGTTTTCAGGTATGCAGTTCTGAAACCTTGAATGTAAAACATCATTATTTGAAGTAGAAAATTAATATTGAAATTTCTATCTTTAGGAAATCTAGTATAAATTTATTTTTCCTTAGGAACTTCATTAATACACTCAATGTAAACAAATTTGTATTTCAGAAATAGCTTTTAGTTATATAGAAAAAATATATTAAACGATTTATATTGATAAAATTGTAAGCTAAATGCCACGGTGACCGAGGTCGTTAAGGCGCGAACTTGTGAGCAGCAGATCTAAAGTTCGAATCTCACCAGGACCGCACTCCCTAACTGATTTTTTTTTTCCTCCCCCAGATTTTCCTCCGTCCTCATAAATGGCAAATGCCGCGGTACCTTAAACTTAGGCCTGTAACCCTTACTTTCTTAAATTTTTATTTTCCATTTTATCATTTCATCTAATTTACCATCATTGAGATCTGTGATGCCTCAGTAGTTAAAACGGGAGTTAAACACTATTAAAAAATTAAAAACTAAAGTTAGTAGCTTTCATGAATATGCATTTGTTAAATTAATTACTTCATTACTTGCAGATCATCAGTTATAAAATGAAATTGAAAGAATGCTAACAGAAAGCATTATTTGAGTCGGAAAAAGGCATAAAATCTTAAAATTTAATATATCATCTCAAAAGACTACAGTTGTGCCCTATGGAATCCTTATATAAAAGATTATATTTTAAATTAAACGAATTGAACGAGTTATATCTTTTAGCCTTCTTAACTGTGAAATATATTATAATTTATTGAACTTCCTAATTTTTATATGAAACAAAGGTTTAAACTATTAAGGTAAAAGATGGCATTTCGTAATTTTAAATCAAAAAAATTTTTATAATTATAAAATATATCTGTTTTCCTCAAAATCTATTGAACTGAGCTTGTGTGATTATACAAGGTTCAATCACTTAGTGTTCACTCCAGCAAAGCGCACCTTCAATCAGCACAATACAGTATATGAAACCATTGCAAACAAATGTTACTGTTCTGTGATTCTATGAAGCTGCAAATCCTAATAACACAGATCCGTTTTAAACATCAAAGATTTCGGAGACTCTTTACAGGGTAAAATGTTGCTTAAAACTGAATTTCTCAAGCTACACTAGCAGTTTTATTCAGTTAAGTATTTGAACACTACACTGACATTTACTCCATAAAAATGAAAGCATTGGAGCTCTCAGATCAAGTAGTTGCTTTTAGATGCAGTTTGTTGATTTGACAGAATAACGTAGTTTACGCAAACAGGCATCCCATGTAACATAGCAACAAACAAAGGATGCTGCGATGTTACAGCAAGAACCTCATCGCAAAGAGAACAATGCAAAAGCGTCGATTTTGTTGTATTTTTCATTGAATTTCCGTCATAGCTTCAAATATCCTCTAGCTTACACGGTTACCGTACAAGGTTTTATTCATAAACATTGCTAAATCAGCGTTAATCATGGCATTGTCATAATAGGAAGCAAAAATAGCTGTATCCCTTTAAAGTTACACCAAAAATAGTATCGATTTATTGATAAGCGAAAGCGCGACATTATTCGATATTTACTGTGCCTGTCATTTCATTGGAGTCGCAAGTTTACATTCGGCAGGCTAGCCCTGCTAAAACTCGAAGATCAGACCAGCCGCTTCGATTTGTAAAACCCCTAAATGGGAGTAAACGAATCACAGTACTTGACCATTCCCATATCAGGGGACCTTTCTCTTTAACATTTCACCGTTTTCCGCTCGTCTTCCCAATTTAAAAGGAGGAGATATCTTTTAAAGATGAGGAGAGACGTTGCAGACCATCAACTGCAGACTGAGAGAAAATTTCCAGCATTGAGACTGCGATAAAAAGAGAATATGAGGCTGGTTTTAAGGACATTGATATGACCTTTGTGTGTTTCAATCCTGCATTAACTTAGAGGGGGAAGGAAATCACATTCTGGAAGGCTGTTTCAGAGCTTTCTCAAAGTTCAACAGGATGGAATGGCGTTAGAAAAATTTGGAAACATTTAGCAATAGTCTCTCTCACAAGTATTTTGGGGTCATAACACAGGAAAATAAGAACTGTGTTCGTCTACTTGACCCAAAAAATCAGATGCCTTCAGAAGAGCAGTCTGTGACAGATGTGAAGAGATCAAGGGAGTGATCGAACATTTGGGATGGGATAAAGGCATCATTCTTATTGCAAAAAAATATAATAAATTATTCAAATAATTATAGCACTATTCGGAATTGTCAGTAGTAAAATCACAGTGCATCTCAAAGTTCAATTTTGGGTTCATTATTATTTTTTACTCTAGATCAATGATATCCCCCTCAGTAATAGACAATCATACTTATCCAGTTATTTTAGCAGATAATACCTAGTATTCTCATTAACGAACACAAAATAAGATGTATCTAATGATATTTCCAGTGCACTTAATAACTGGCTTTACAATAACAAAACTTATATAATTTTTAAAAATTCAAAACGTTGCAAACCTAAAGATACAATATGAAGTCAATAAAATTATGTAAATTAGTAACATAAAATAAAATGTCTCTTGTCTTATAACTCGTTTTAATATGAATTGGAAAGACCATATTGACTACATCTTACCCAAACTGAGCTCGACATGTTTGAATTTGTTTTATAAATAAAAGCATCCTAAAACAGTATATTATGTTTATAAATAGAATTAATATTAGCATGAAAGTTTGAATTTGATATTAATAGATACTGACAGACAGAGAGTGGAAGCTGAGTGTTCTAACAAAGTCTCACTGTAATTACAATCAGAACTAAAGGGGAATGGGGGAGGGAAACTTATATAAATGTAATAACAGGAGAAGACAAAGACATGGCCTGACTGTGTCTCGCGAGATGTAAAGCGTAGAAAATGACGGATGACACAAAGAAAGAATGTGTCCTATGTGTGGTAAGAGGGAAAACTGGGTCATATGCTTGCAGAATGTGAAGCTACAGGGTGCTGGAGGTCACAGATTCTCTCCGAAAAATTTGTGAGGTCGAGAAGAAGAGGGCAGCATGTCTAAATATGAATAAGAATAATTGGCAGGGGCTATGTAAATTTATTAAGATAAAAGGAGCAAAAGAAAATCTCTGGCTATAAAGAACATAGCTTATAATGTAAAACTCTATTTTAAATGTATTTCTATTGTTTTGTGTTTATATGTGTTTATATTTATCTTGTTTAGGGTCCAGTAATAATAAATTAAAACGCTTATTAATCGCGTCATTAGCCCTTCTAGGCAGGGAGGCAGGGTATTTCCTAAACATTTTATTACGTGACTTAATGTAGGTGCGCTTTCAACATTTTGGGGTAAATAGGAGCATGAACCTACAGGCTAAACTCGTGCGCTAGATAAGTATTTAATTTTGTTAAATCCTTATAGAAATAAATAATGGTCTATTATTATTTAATGGCATATGGAATATGTTCCAAAAACGTTTCTTATATAAAAAAGAGTAATAAGAATAATGGCAGAGAAAAACAACTGACTTATTGTAAACACTGTTCAGAATTTTTGGAACTTTTAACATTAGCTTGCAAGTACATTACAGTTTTACTTTTATTTGTAGTAGAATTTCACAAGTGTTGATAAAACTCAAATATACACAGCATATTTGGCAGAATTTACACAAATCAGGTAACAAATTGTAGCCACTCCAAAAAGTGTTTAATACAACAATATTTACTTCCATCAACTATAAAGGAGCTGCGTACTAATAAAAATAAAATCAGGTTAGGACGCACACGTTTTATATAGAAGAGGATTTTATGTAATCAAAACAATACGCGAAATCATTTTCCCTCATTGAATTAATTCAGTTTTGTAAATATACAAGTTGCAAATGCTTTAAGCTACCATTTTGTAAACATTCTAGATGTGAATAACTAAGATATCATTAAAATGTATTTTTTAATTTTTTCCTTCTAAGATGGCATATTAATATACACTATGTAAAAATAATCATTTCTGACAACCTCTAAGCCACAGATAAAATTTGTAGATATAAAGTGTGTGACAATATTATCAAATGTACATAATGCATGCAATATCTGACAAAATCTACATCCTAGAGTTGGTTAAACTCATTATAGGGTCCACAGATTGAAGAACTCACTTCCTCTCAACAGATGCTCAATGATGGAAAAAGCAGCATTGTTGTAGTAAATATATACGTATCTAAAAAGTATTGTAAAAAGATTTAGAGTACAAGAGTACACTTTTTTCATCACCCTACACCTTGTTTTATCTTTAGAAGTCATCTGTAGAATGAATTTTAAAATTATTAAAAGTTATGATAAATAGAATTGTAATTGATATAATTAAAGCAATAATCTATACTTAAAACCAAAAAATCATCTTACAGAAACCATTAGAATCCCTTCATATGTTGATCTTGATTTCTTCCTGTAAAGAATCGGTTTTCTCCTTGTGCCCAGTCGTTTTCTATAAATAGTTCAGCACTATGTCCGAGAAGTGGACAGCTTTCATTTTGCTCAGTGCTGCATTTCTCAAATGTTCCTAATTAGACTCATAATTATCATTCTTAGCTGATGCAACTATCCAATGCACAAAAGTGTCCACCAAGTGGGATCTCAATCAGCTGATCTTAGAAATGAACCAATGAGCGGTTGATATATCAGAATTGTTCAAATTCACACAGTGCCCAAAATATGTTACAATTCTATTAAACACTGAGGTAATTATATAAGAGGGTTGATTCTTATGCTCTTGTAAAATATTTCATTTCTGAAATTAATTACAACAAAATAAAAAATTAACAAGAACGCATCACACACATACATGAAACAGACATACAATAATTCTGATATTCATATAAATTTTTCGTAATATTTATAGAAATCCCTAAAGCTACGTATTTCATTTAGGAAAATGCCCAGGTTTAGCCAGTTTTGTCTATTTACAATTAAGTCCCAACTCCCCCTACTGGAAGTCAAAAATAAATCCTGGAGGAATTTTATCCTAGCATCTGCTGTTTGTGTACACTTAACCAAAATATGCACCGAGTTTTCCAGTTCCAAGCATAATGGACAAATCCTTCTGCCTTTCACCTTTACATGTCTTCCAGCCTTCCAGTCTAAGCCATGCTATGCATGCCTAGCTCCATGACATAGATATCTTTACCCCATCTAATTTTAATTTCGCTCTGCAGGTCCAAAGATGACAGCTGCATGTATCGCGCCTCTATTTCCTGCCGGTTTATCTCAGACAGGCGTCTTTTGACTTTTTTCATTGCACCATACCTGTTTTTAATACTCGTCTGCCAAATATCGTTTAAACTGATGTTTAACAATTTCCGCGGTAAAACCGCTGTCCAACATTTTGGATAATGCATATTGTTTAATTGGTGCCGGTAACATATTGCTCTCTGAGTTGTTTGTTGTCCTTTAATTATTCTTAGCCAGTGTCTAATTACATTTATTTTTCTGTAGACTACATCTTCCCAGCATCCCACCTCTCGTATTACACCACAGTTCGATGTGCTCTTCCCCACCCCTAACATTCGCTTCCAGAAATTACATTGTAATTTATTTAGACGTTATTTTATCTCATCGCCAAACCTCACTTCCATATAGCAACAAGAACCTTAACCAATGCCTCATACATAGTTTTTAATGTTTTGGCTTACATGAGATAGTAACATTATTCAGAGATAACTTAAAGAATTTGGAATCTTTAATAAAAATGTAATTTTAAAAATAAGAACAATTAAGTATTAGTTCGGGGGAATCAGGCACTTCTTTGAGCAGTGTGTGAGGGAGCAATAAAGGGAGGGTGGGGTATATGTTGGGCATCAACAATAAAGAAAGTATTAGAAAAAATTGAACTGGAATATATTTGTTTAAGAGGACAAAGCATTACGCGCAATAATTGAAAGATAGTTAACAGACGTTTGCGGAATATAGATAGGCAAAATACTGAGACTCAATGCGCAGAAAAGATGTCGCTTAATCTGCAGGCTCAAATAGATCACGTGTGGGGAAGGGGGGATTATTTAGATGTGGGAGAGAAGAAAGAAATGGTCTCACATGTCTCAGATTAAGGGATTAAAAAGGAAATAAAATAGTTGGTGCTTTCGAGGAAAGAATGTGCTCACATTGCGAAGAAAGCGATACCTGGAGGCCTATTCCGGCAGGATGCATATACAGGAAGGTATTCATAGAAATTTATATAAACGTTCTTTGGGTATTATATATTTTATTGTTAAATGATGGTATTATTATGTACGACTGTAAGGCCGCTGCGACAGTTATAATTGGATTTATGTACTTGTAAACCTGTCATAATAAAAGTCCATTACTATCAATATTTCAAGACAATAATATCTGAAGTTGTGTTAAATATGCGTCATTAATGCATTCGTAAATTCATTGATCTTTCTAATAATGTCTTAGATGCTTATTTATTCACTTTTATATTTATATTTTCTATCCCATATCCATATCTTATATTTTTTATTTATTTTCATCTAACTTTTTAAATATCCATCAGGGTGTATGAACTTCTTCCAGCGATGCCAAAACATTTCTACTGCTACCTGGAAGTTACTTTACAGCCTCCGTGACTTCATAATCTGATGCAAATTTACTCCCTCGAAAGTTTCCATTCAATTTTGGGAACAGCCTTCAGTCGCCTCTGGACCGCAAGTGGGATGTTCCAGCAGTTCAAACCGTGCAGTCATTGCAATACAACATTTGTAACTTGAAGTTTTGCTCTGAAGAAGCATATCTTGCCCAGCCTTCGTAGATGTTTCGCCTCGATTTGAAATTAAATATGCATAACAACGATCTGTTAATGTCACTTCTTTTAGAAAATACCTAGATAAACAACTTATTCATTCCCAAAAGCAGACATCACTATATTACTTGTTGATGACTGTATCTTGAATTGCTTAAGGAGTGGAGACCCCTTACGTTCCATTTTCCTGCTTTGTGTTTTAATTTTAGAATCGCAGTGATGGATCTATAACTCATCCTTATTTACAAACTGAAAAGAAAGGTATGTTTATTCGTCCGAAAAAAATCTTAAATATTGTTTACATATATTGACTGAACTGGTTTTAAATAGATCTCATTTGGGTGCCCAACTGACATGTATGTTTTTCAACTCTATTCTTTAGTTAAAGTGATATACACTAGGATGTGAGATGCCTGATTCCTTTATTGTTTCCCTGATAGTCATTGGTCGATATCAACTAATTCAAGGATTAGAAATTAATCCTCCTGCGGCATCTCGTTTCATCGGTCAACCAGTCCTTAGGTTTATATCCCAAAATGCAAAGAAAAAAATTTTAAGTGTTTCATCCATTGTTTCGATAAGTTAATATTCTATAATTTAGGCTTTCTACTTGCAAACCAATTCTTATACTTCTTTTATTTTCTTCTCGTGTTCCTCCTCTAATTGGGGGAAATTTCATTCGTTGCTCATGAATTCTAGTTTCTGTCTTCTCAGGTAGTGTCCAATTTAACTGCTATATAAAAATAATATTTTGTACAATTTGATGTTGATTTCAATTCTATTTTACCTTAAGCTCCTACTAATGGTATCACAAATCTGAAACTAATCATGCACTATATTTGTTTACTTCCGTTGTGACACAATTTTCCAAGGAACACCGCCATGCACATTTACCATATACTCACGACACATGTTATTACTACACTATCAACCCAAAGTTGATGAGTTGATGAATTCAAAAGGAAATATCTCCTTCTATTACACATATTTAATCATATTTCTTTGTTCGACATTTCTATTTTCCTAGTGAATCAGCACATATAATTTCAACAGTTGCTATGACGTAATGCAACAATATATGCACTTGAAACTATAAACAGGCATTATTGGCATGAAATAAACAAGGATGCAATATATAAATAAACTCTCTTAGTAAACTTATACTAAATTATTTAAAATTAATGGAGTTTTATTATCATTAAAGCAGTTAAGTTTTTTTTATCTTGAATATTACAAGTTTACCTCAAATATATATTTTTCTCTCTGCAAAAAAGTATAAATACTGCAAATAAACCTTTTTCTATTGGATATTAAAGTAAAAATGTAGCTGATTGGCAATCTGAACCCTTTAATTTTTGAACAAAGGTTTTTCTTAAATACAGCAATGTTGCTAGAGTTTTGACCCCACATATTCTACTGCTTTAATCTGCAACAAGATGTAAATATAGCATTTAGTTTCTGATCCTTTCACTCCTTTAGTGAAATAGAAATAAGTGCTACGCGGAGAACGTATTTTAAATCACCCATATTCTGGGGGTATGGCAATTTTATCAACTGGCGTGACTCGTGTTCGAAAAAAAAGTTACCAACAAGAAATGTGGAAGATATCTAACAGTTAATAATGCTGCAAAGCATTGTCACGATAAAGTTCAAAAATAAATAAATTACCAAATTAGTTAAACTAAGTTGATAATTTAACGTGCATCTTAAACATAGCCATTTTACCTTGAGAATGATGCGATAACTAGAGAAAATAACGCTAAACTATTCTTCCGCCTCTAGACTACGTATTTCCTGTATGAACCTGTCACTATTTCAGTACAAAATTTCTTTAAGTAAAACCGAGACAAAGCTTAATGATGGAAAGTACCATTTAAAGAAATGTTTACTGTTTCGCAATGTTATGGCATCGTCTGTAAGATTGGTGACTTTGTAGAGGGCGTAGATTGAGATAATGAAGTAGTTAAATTGGCTTCTTTTGCGAAAACCCCTAATAAAACCCAAGGTTGATAATCTCTCACTGTTGGCAAACCAGCTTGTCGACTATGCTGCAGGCTCAGGTTCCTAAGTCCTGGCTATGGGGCACACGGTAATAACAACATATGTGACTTTATGTTGAGTGTGTAGTATTTGAATTGATTTAGCTCTTTAATACACTCTGAATTTCACTAGCGTTTAAGGGATTTTCCTTAATCGTTGATATTGCTGCCTGACACTTCCCCAAAGTCAATGAAGGTTCGTGGCAGTATTGTGCCGTTTTTGCGCGCATCCAATGTCCATGATCAATATTTCACAGTATGTTTATTTCCTTTGTCTTTCTATTCTTCTTACTCAGCTTTACGTGGTTTTCTCCTGATTTTGAAGAGTGTCCGTCTATTGGCTGAAGAACATTGCATAATAACAGAATTATAGATGGATGGCTATCCTGCGCAGTTAATCTCTTAAGACACCGTCCCTCTTCCAAGACACCCCGGTGGGTTGGGAATCTTTTAATTAAAATTGTATATAGTTTTTTTCATTGTGTGTACCCAGTGACCCTGGTATTTTTGGATAAACAAAAGCTATATTAATTGAAATATATTGTAATGTTTTAATAGCATATGTTTTAAATTGTAAATATCTTAATCACTGCCAGGTTATTTTAGGGGCATTTTAATATATTGTTAATGAATGTGCACTGTTAGGGAATTTGAAAATTGAAAATTGCTATTTTTTCTGACTAAGTTTCAAAATATTGTTTCTTTTAAAATAAAAGGCTTTACCTTTGCTTGATATCCATCATTCGTTTGTCCAAGAGTTGATATAGCTTATTAGCTAAATGAACCAAGCACAAGCCTTTTATGATCTTAAGCGAACCTTTGTTTTTTTATATTAATCATGTTATTTTATTGCTGCTGTATAGCTTTTATGCTAAAATTATAATATGCTGCATTTTACATTTCATTGCATACAATTTAGTCTAATTTTCATTTAATTTTCATTTAAAATAAACATAACCCGATATTACTTAGCAAATTACATTTAAATAATTACAGCTGAATTTGGGAGTTATCGTTCGTCTCTTGAGCTATTGAGCATCTTTAGAGAAGCATATCTTGGGAGTTTTCTCTCGTACATTCAGAAAACTCGCAAACATTAACCGGAGGATGCTGTTCAAAATGTATTCATACACGTGCAGCCTACAATATCTGGTATGGTATTACTTCAATTTGATTGAAAGTACTTACCCCCATACCTTTTGCACATAATTTATACTCTTACACTATAAAAACATTAATATATAAAAATAAGAGTAAAATAGATTTAAAACTAAATTATATAAAATACTATGCTTAGTTGAGGAGTTCTGAAAAAAGTTTAAAATGTCCTTTGGCTTTGAATTGAAAAAGAACGAGTGTATGACTGTGGTAAAAAATAACCTGTGTGAAATTTAGCGCTGCTGTGTTTTGTCTGCTAAAAATTAATTTTGAGTCATTCCCCTGTAGAACCTCGAAAAGTAAGAATCATGAATCCAGAGAAATCCTGGACAGGGACAGATGAAGTGCAACAAACCTTCAGAAAAATAAGAAGGAAATCGGCAATTCGTATGAAGGTATACTTTGCATTACGGCTCTAATATCGACAGTTATTCAAAGTAAAACAGGCTTTTAAATGTTAAGCAAACAGAGTTTTGGATAAGCTGATTGGTTGGACTATAAATATTTTCGTATTACGTTTAAATCCTTTAAGTGAATTTTGGAGATAATCTCTCGCCACGCCTACGCGTTACACATTTTTGTAATTACATTTCACCTAATACTGTCCTTTATGTATTATATACCAACCTATATTTGAGGGAAACTATTAATAAATATAAAACACCAGATTATCTTATTACCCAAAACAACAAAATATTGTTTTTATTAGATGTATCACGTATCCCCCCTCTTACTTGTAGCTTTAATGATTTAATTCTGTTTGCTACCGGTGTATATCTCGCTGGTGTACATCAAATTACCCAAAAATTATTAGCAATTCCCTATTGGGGATCATGTTTCTAAACTAACTATACTTGGCAGCAAACGGCGAACTAACATGATGTGTGCACGCAACATGAACTGGTTTGAAAAACACAAAATATTCATTTTTATTTCGTACGAAAGCAATGCTATTCGTAATTATTCCTTTTTTCCATGCATGTAATTCCCAACTGGACACAACTCTACTGCCGATTCCTGTGAACCAGTGAGTTGAACACGGGATTATATGTACAGAGGCAGTTTCGCGTGTTTTAACAGTGAACATTTTGTTTTTCCACTCTGCAGTTTTCCATTGCAGCATAACGACATATAAATCATGCTTAAAACTATAAACCACATAAATGTTTGGCAATTTATTTAGAAGCCCACTAATTGCGATGTTTGAATTTATACCTAAAACCGTTACACGTCCAGATGTTTCCAAATGTCGTTTAAAGAGAGATGCACATTAAAGCATAGAATTTTCGAAACACTGTAGTTATCTTATAGTGTTTTAATTAGTATAATAGCGCAATCCATGAACAACATTTATTACATTTTTTCAACATACTAAAATTCAGCTTTTGTATTTTTATGTACCTAAACGCGATGCTGACAAGTTCTTGCGCATTATATTTTTATTTTGCTCTGCAAGTTCGAAGAATTTTAAGCAACTTTAAAATATTTTGAGTCATATTGAAAAAGATAGCAAGACATTGCTATCCGAAAGTGAAATAAAAAAGACCTAAAAATATTATACTTTTTTAAAATAATGAGTGGTTTTTACATTTCACCTCGTTATGCTCATTTATTTATTTTACTTGGTTATCTTTGTATTACATTTGTTTGGGACAACTTTTATGCACAGTATTTTTTAACATTTTTATCCCTGATAGTATATATTTATTTCCGATACTTTTCCTATCTAAAATTAGGTGTGTACCGTTATTTTATTTTCTTTATCAGGGAGAGGTGACGCTTTCCTTACTGTGTAGGCTAGCCTTGGTCTCTAGGTCTGCCATTGTCTGGGATTTTGTACAACCTGAAGCTCTATAGGCAAGATTGCATTAACTAAATTATACTATTTTGCTATTTTTGGTTCTATGTAATGATGCAATTATTTTATTTATCATTTACTATGACTTGCTATTTTTAAAACTTATTCTTAAACTCCCTTAATTAGTGTAGGCGAGATCGAGGTTCACATAATATCTCTTCATTTATAACTACTTTCCCACTATTTCTGCGTAATTGTTAACTTTACCAGAACGAAGGGGTATCTTACTAGGACTATAGAAAAAGGGATGGTCAAAAAGTTCAGGGAAAGATCAACTATTCATGTTAATTTTTGAGAAAATGTCAGTTTATTTTTATTTGTTTATATTTATTTTTCCACCGAAGCGTGAGGGTTAAACAAGAGTTTGTAGGAGTACAACTGCTGGAGTCTAATTAGAGTTTATGTTGGTGTAAGGAGATATTTAAAAGAGGCGTGAAATGTCAGTTCCTGAAGTATCCGAATAATAAATTTTCATTTATATTATTCAGCTTCCTCTCTGTAAGATGTGGGTGCAAAAGAAATAACCCCTTTGTCTCACAGGCGTGCGTTGAAGGTTACTATCTTTATATACTCCTGTAGAGAAATGTTTTCAAGCATACAAATATATTTGCATAAATCTGGCATGCATTTGGAATATTCACAATGTTAACTAAATTATTGCCACAATAAAACATATTCTAAATTCCCTTTTGGTGTGAAAGAAATTTAAAAAATTACGGCCACCATTCCAAGCACTCCAGCAACATCCACCCACTATCAAGGTTCCTGCACCAACCAAATATATCACAAAAGAGCAGTAGTCCCACGAGACTCACAATTTATCCGCCAGTGCTTATGTGTCTGTGATTTTGGCGCTTGCGTGTTTTTATAAGCGTTTGCAGCCATCTACGGCAATTGAAGGTGCGTTCTTACGGCACGGGGCTCGCTAGCCTTTACTTTCGCTATATAATGAAAATAATTTGCTTCTCTTCCCATGGTTCTCTACATGCAACCCACATACTGATGGCAGCTCTGGGAAACAAATTACAAATGAAAAAAACCACCTCTCAAACATTAAAAGGTTCTTTTTAAGAGTGACTCTACATGCAAAAAGAACCGGAAGATGACCTCATATACAAACACATTAAAAGTGACTCACGGAACATCAACTTCATATACTTATTATTGCTGAATGACTGGTCTTTTTTCAGTAGTGTTTAACGCCCGTTTTTACTACTGAGGCGCCACAGGTGGTGGACACTGTTGATACTGAGATGAAATTATATATTGGGAAAGGATATTTTTTAAGGAATGAAACGTTCCAGGCCTAAGTTTAGAGTACCTCCCCGGCATTTGCCATTTGTGAGGCCTGAGGAAAACCTGGAAAAATGTCAGTCAGGGAGGACGGTCCTGCGGGATTCGAACCCAAGACCTCCTGCTCACGAGTCCGTATCTTAACGACCTCGGCAACCCCTGGCAGTTTATTACAGTCAACATGCCATAATTTTGAATGTGAAAAATGTTTACCATAACTAAACAGTTCTTTTCATGATATATAAAACATATTTATAATATACCAAAATTAGATGGTTTATTAATTCGACTCTCCATGCCTGAGTCTACCCTTCCAAAAAGTCAAGCTTCGCCACTGCAGCTGAGAGTTTGTCGGCTCTGTTGATGATCTGGCATTAACAGATATACAGAACCGACATATTTTAAGCTGACTTTGGTACCAAGGACGTCACTGTTATTTATATCGATCAAGATTTCCTCCCCTTGGCAGATTCGATACCGAAACGATGTGTCTGCACCCTATTGAAAAAGGTAGCAAGACATTGCTGCCCGAAAATGGAAGACCTAGAAAATGTTACGTTTCTTTTTTTGGAATAGTAAGTGCCTTTTACATTTTACTTGATTACATAAATTTACTTTTTTTTTATATATATATTTTTATTTTATTTTGAATTTTCTTGTTAGGGATAGTTTTTATGCAGAGTATTATTTTTTAACATTTTATCACTGACATTGATATATATTTATTTCCGATAATTTTCGCATTCAAAATTAGGGGTGTTCCCTTTATTTCGGTCCTAGAAGATTATGCTGCTCCGCAAAGGTTAGGTTTGGGAACTCTACTGAGAATCGTTCCCAGTTTCCAAATATCATATAATTTGCGAGTGAGCCCCTAGAGATAATATTATACTTTACCTCGCGAACTAAATACTCAAAATTAGCATAACAAGATAATGAAAGTTAAACTTAAGCCTGCTTCAGCTCTAATAATTGATAGGTGCATCCGCTCATCTGGTGCGCAATGCTCGTCTAAGCAGAGTTTACGCTTAATTTGATCATTTTCAAATAACTAAAAATAGTAATAACAATTAAATGTATTTCCCTTTTCTCTCTAACAAAAAATAAATAAAATAAGAGAAAAAATGGAAGGATAAGAACAAAGCAATTAAAGATTAAGCAAGACAATGAAATTACATATCTATTCTCTGTATAATTTTCCTCTTATAAAGAGTAATCGAGAAGCCATCATATAGCCGAGACTTAACTAGGGAAGAGAATTTGGATAGCAACATTGACCACGCACCCAGCGTTTAGTTATTGTGTTCACTTGACCACTAATATAAGCAAACCCCCTAAAGTTTAAATCTTAGCAACAGTGGGCGGGTTACCTACTAAAAACGGGTTAAGAAGGAAACAATGTCAGAAGTGTAGGAGTACCAACTTTCTCCTTACGGTGCACATTGTCCGAATGAGGAGGAACTTGCCGATGACCCGTAATTATTTCCTATTCTCTTTCCCTTTCCTCCCCCCCCCTTTTTGTAATCCTTCAAAAAAGAAAGACAAGAGAAGACCAATTTAAACATGCAATATTATAAATGCAATGGAAAACAAACCAAAACTAATTCTTAACCAAAGTAAGAAAAAGTAAAAGTACATATAAGTTAGACTAAAGCTTAAAACTTAAAAAGATATACCAGCTTACTCAACATTAAAAGTGAAAGCATTTTTAAAAAATGGAATAGCCCAGGCATATGAGCATCTGTAGGAAGAAGAGGCACAAGAAAATGCGCAGGGATTTACCGGACTGAAACAGGAAGAAGACTAGAATTGAAAAAGGTTGTTATAATTCAGTTTTACTTGTTTTTCAATGTATATTAGTATGGCGACTCAAAACCGACACAGAAGCCAAAGAGAGAAAGAATTTAGGTTCATCCCTTCCTCTACTTGAAGAAGCGGAACCAGAAGTTAATGGCATCCGTTAGTCCTCCAGCAAATACCAGAACAGTGACGAACATCCTCGAAAGTGAGCAACTCAGAACTCGAGCTAATCTCTTAATGTACGGGATAAACCAAAATCGATAGTTGGCAAGAGTTGGTAAACACGGCCTGCTAGTCACATTTGCCCAGAAAATTGAATTCCCCGAGGCTTTGTGATTCGACATAGGTTTGCACTCAATTAGGGTCTGCCAAAACCTTTAGAAAGTCGTGCGAACCTGAAATCTTACAGCTGGTTGCATTGACTTTCTTAATATTGTTATTTTAACATAAAACGACGCTCTTTAAAGTCACAAAAATTCTGAGACTCAACTAGCATTCAAAAGTAAATATAGAGTCTGCAAAACGGAATCGTTTATGAAAATAGGCGGTTGCAAATAGGCACTATTGCTACATTCCTTAGCTTAAGTGATATACTCAGTTCTTTCTTTAACACCAGCCTTATTGTCAGCATTCGAAGGAGCTGCTTTTCCTTGGATTCTTATTAAGCAATTTAGAAGTAGCGAAATCCGGTTCAGCGAAGCGAGATTAAATTATATGAACATAGCGCTGATCAAGTAACCTTCGATGGTGATTTATGTAAAAGCAGTAGAATTTGTGGTCCTGATTCTTCTAGCTGTAACGGGCCACGCATAAATATGTCTTTCATATTAATTTTATATGTTGCTTTAAGGCTTTAGTGATTGGTGCTTATAGCTTATACTTTTAGCGTAATAATTACAGATACTTATTTTAAACAGCACTTGGCTATTATTTTATAAAGCAGAAATAATTTCAACAATTTATGCCTTAGTCCATAATACTATCATGTCTTACTTTAGAGCTTCTCGCTTATGTCTCATTTCATCATCAAAAGGCCGGGCCAGGAGCGAATTGCGTCAATTATCTGTAAAAATCCTTGCCATCCCTAGCCAGAAAAAAATTACAACAAGGAAATAATGTACCGAGGTAAACTATGAAAATATAAACACTTTCAAATTACATATCTCAGTTTAGTAACATAATTAATAAATTGTCTACCTCGAGTTCGTTGTAAAGGATGGCCACTCCGGAGCTGATGGTGCATTGTTCACCCACTTCAATCTTCTAAGCTCGTTTGACTAGAACGTTACGCATTTCCCTTCTACGCATGAGCACAGCTAGTCTTTCCCCACGTTCAAATTTTCAACCGTTACTCGGAACGCCAACAACTGTATGCTAAATATACATTGTCCACTTCCTCATACAGCTTGTGGTGCCTCAGTAGTAAAAACGGGCGTTAAACACTAATAAATAATAACTTCCTTATATGCCACAATATGTTATTCAAAAGAGCGCTAGTAAAATTGTATTTAGCACTCAAAAAAGAAGGATAAAAAATCGGTTGATGAGGTGCAAACCATAACCCTCCACATATTACCTGCTACTCAACTAGCCTGTTTGAGCTCTTAGCTGACATTATTTCAGTAATTAATTTGTAATTGTTAAGTTTCACTTTCGTGTAATGATATTTGTTTCATGCTTTTTACAGCAACAAGTGTGTTTTAAACTCGTTTACAGTTTTAAATAGAACATTAAAAACATTGAAATAAAAGCATACAGATCCACACAAACTAAGCATGATGCTAGCATGTGACGGACTTCTAATAGCAATATTATGAGAAACAGTCCATAAATAAGATAATGGTATAATGTTGCGCTTCCATATAACAAAGAGCTAATATACTAAACGTAAAATCGAACCGGAATCTCAAGACACGAACTCTGGATTCGGAACAAAGGTGTAAGCTATTATCTCTGCGTTTGTGCACTCGGTCATCATGTATTTTTCTGTGATTATTTATGAATTTTAAAAAGCTCACAAAGAATCTCAATATATCGAAGTAAAAAAAGTTATAAAAATGAAATGGCTTGTTCACCTCATAAAAATATCTGCTAGAATCGTGTTATATATTTATTTATTTTCAAGCAATCAAAAACCCCCTGCTTGTCCTATTCACTTAAGCTCTTTAAATAGCAAAACGTTCATTAGTGAAAAGAGCGCACGGTTACTTCGGGCATACGAATACCAGAAAATAGAGGGGATGAGGGAAGTGCTGTAGTTTTGAGTAATTCTGGCGAATAACTTTGTATTGATCTGTGTGAGACAGTTCTGGGAAATTTATGGTGGGGGTAAACTTATCAGCTGCATAAATGTAACAAAAATTGTAAGTGAGAAAGATGAGAGTGACAGAGTTGTGCAATAAACCGCCCCAGTAAGGGCGTTACTAACTTGATTCCCCTATAAAGGCATAAACAGAAAATGAACTCGACCAGAAACCACTGCGCATCTTTTGCTCATTCACCAGAACTATTCAAAACTATTTTTCTTTGTCTTGATCAACATTTTCATGGTGTCCTGAAATTTGAATATTCTGTTGTGACTTGTATTAGTCCTTCCGAAATAGCTTGTTTTAAATATGCTCCAAACACTTTACTGGAAGTAGAACTTCTTTTTCCCTGATGAAAAACGTTCTCTTTGACAAGCGGCTGACTATGACAGTTGAAACCTTGAAAAAATATCTTGTAGCTTGTAAAAGAAAAGTACTTGAATTAATATATTAAATATATTTTTATTAATAATGAGTGATATTATTCTTTTACACATTTAACAAATGTCTATTTTACTTATATTACTGCCTATTTTCAGTATTTAAGTGCCTTTTTCTAACCAAAAAAAAAATCCTGAACTTCCGGGCTCTGCTGATGGTATGTGACATGAAATGATAGATTGGGAAAGGGTTTTTTAAAAGGAAGGGAAATTTTCAGGACTAAATTTAGGGTACTCTCCGGCATTGGTTATTTATGACGCCTGAGTAAAACCTATAAAAAAGCTCAATCTGGGGGAATAGTCCTGCGGGAATCGAACCCCAGACCCCCCGCTCGCCTTAATGACATCGACCACCCGTGCCGGTTGGGATATTACTGAAGCTGTTGGCATTGAGATCTGGTGCTTATTATTTTGTTCAATTATTTACATATGAAAAAGCTCTCAGTGAAGTGGTGCGTGTTTGCTAGCAGTTGGCCAGAAAATAAAACGAATCATCACTTCCGCTAAGATTGGAGCTGTTTAAACTGAATCCAAATGAATTTCGGAAAAGATGTTACAGTCGACAAAATGTGTATTCATCTCTACAAGCCGGAAGCAATCGAGGTAGTGGGTTGCAACCGGAGAAAGCGCTCCAAAGAAGGCAAAACTATTCCCTCAGCAAGAAGAGTTATGGCGATTGTATATTGGGATTGCCGTGGTATAATTTTAATTAAGTTTTTGAAAAGAGTAAGTATATAACAGGTTAATGATACGCTATATTACGGGAGTAGTTAAAACGACGCGCTCAAGAAGAATCGTCATTCATTTGGAGAAGAAATTCCTATTCCACCCCAATAACGAACCAGCGCCCTACGATTGCGAGCTCAAAAGTGTTGAACTTAAAGTATGAAATCTCCTTCCTGATCTCCCCTACTCCCTTGGACTATTTGCTGTTCCCTAACATTCCATACATATGGTATTTTGAACAGCTGAAGAAATCACTTTTTATGGATGGGATAAACAAATTAGAAAATCGTTGGAATTACTGTAGATTTGAAGATCTGGAAATAAAATGATATTTTTATCAAACTTATCGAACAGCCCTCTTGCATGAAATCTTCAATGCCACGTGACAAATGCCCAGGCGAAAGTAAATTTCTGGCATGTCAACATCTACAGTTTCGATGGTAGTAGTCATATGCAGTTGTAGTTCTGGTACATTTTGAGGTAGAAATGGCATGACACATAACAGCTTTCATAAACCCCACAAAAAACCATAAGGAGTAAAGTCAGGAAACCTGCATGGTCAGTTGTGAAATGCCAAGTTTTCGGCAGTACCATGGCCGATCTTGGTAGATGTCCACTCAAGTTATGCTGAACTTGGTTCTGATAATGAGCTAGTCACTAGCTTGCAGGAATAGAAATCACTGCTCTAATTACGGAATTATGAACTGCTCTCAAGGTAGATTATCACATTTACGGTGTTTCCGCAAAGAAAAATGGTTCAACATTTTATTTTATGATATCTTCGGTAAATCTCGAATGATCGATGATTTCTATGTCAGTTTTATCAGCGAAAACAAGGCGGCCTCCATGTCCGTTTGCATATCCACAGAGAAGTGTTCGTAGTACCTTGTCTTTAGTTGTCAAGGCTTGCAGCAACTCCAGTTTGTATCGTTTTACAGAGAGCCGTTTACTAAGAACTTTGGGCAACTGTAGCTCATGATTTGAGTTCATCCGAAATCTTCTATTTTGTTAACATTCGCATATGTGACACGTAGCCACCTTATTTTTTCTTTTAATTATAGAACTAGTATCCTTAAACTCATGGTACTGAGGGAGATGTTGTTTCGAGATGGTGACCTTTACCAAATATATGAAAATGTCACTGTATCATAGCTGACTCCAGCAGGGCATACGCTTTTCCTTGTTGCTGGACTTTTGTACGACGATAAGAGTCCCTCCCGAGGTAAGAATATCTATCCATGCGCGGTAAGAACTAATGTAAACTTGGAGTTTTCTTATTCGTTCATTTACAATAATTCAGCATATCTTTAATAATAACCTAAACCTTCAGATAATTTGTGATTCTACTTGTAATGTAATTATAAATTTAATTAAATTGTATATAAAAACAGAGAGTACTTACAATTATTCCGCATTTTAAAAGACTACTGCGTTGATCTACCGTATGTGTGAAACTTGCCTCTATCATATACGTTTTAAATATAACTGCATTACTTGAACTAAGCTGTGAAGTACCTGACAGTTTTAATGGAATGGGAGGGGGAAGGAGCTATTTACACGTGTCTGTAACAAGGAAATGAATGATTGACGATGTCAGACCTGAGGTTCCTCTCGACGCTCCATCAAAGTCTGCCATCTGCACCACCACAAAGTAGATATCAACCTTAAATGTTGCTTTCCTGAGTTTATCTACAAAGCTAAACCTGCCGCTGGTAGAAAACAGATCACGTCAACACCAGAGGAAGAAAAACATGCACTGACTGAATGTGACCTCCTTCGAGCACTTGCTTTCGACAGCTAGTACAACGCAATTTTTTTGCAAACTGGATACAAAAGTGTTCAAGAAATAGATTTACTTTAATAGTGAAAAATAACTCCCCAATTACAATGCGGTTTAATTAAAGAAGTGACGTTTCAAGATGTTGTATGTAGCCACGAGCACGTTTGTTAAAACCAAACGTTACTGTAAGGCTAAATACTGCTAATCTTTATATAGTTATCTATCATTTCTGGATACCCTATAAAGAAATACCTTCTATCTAATTTAAATTGCTTTCCTATGTTGCACTATACTCATTGATATTCCAACATATATCTTCCAAACATAGCTTGAATGAGCTGCAATAGGGTATAGTTTAGTCACGTGTCTGTATTAATGTGGGAATTTGTTACTGTTATGTTTTACATGTAAATATTATTACAAAACAGGTAAGGAGAATAAATTACAAAAGGCA
Source organism: Metallyticus violacea (assembly GCA_030762175.1). Lineage (NCBI taxonomy): Eukaryota > Metazoa > Arthropoda > Insecta > Mantodea > Metallyticidae > Metallyticus > Metallyticus violacea. The sequence goes on from CM060835.1 coordinate 70,953,107, forward strand.
AAACATTTAAATTTAATTAATTATGAAAAAGATTCAAAAGTTCTGAATTCTGAACACGTACCGACTAGGACGATATGTTACTTCTGATTTCACGTATATTGTAAATATTGTGCATTAAAGTCAGGGATAAAGATGTCCGTGTCCTAAAATATTGAATGAAAGAATAAATTGGCTTAAACCGGATCTTCTGGAGCGACTATCAATCAAACACAAAAATAAAAAACTTTGCAAGGAAAATAACTAAATTAAATTGATAACTTTTTACGCTGGTTTCCGTTTTGTAGTTGTGCCACTGCCTACCTGAATGTGACTTATTAATACTCACAAAAACACTCACAAATAAAATGTTGTATCACTGTGATAGAGCAAAGTTAATAAAATGTTTTAGGTTTTTAAATGCATTTTATAATCAAATTTTAAAAAAAAACTACGCTGAGCAGAAGTTTTGAAATTGTCCTGATATTTCATAGTCGGATTATCTTCCATGGTTTTACAAACCCGGGAGATTTAGTAACGTTCTACATCTAACCCTGGTTCTTAAATAAGCATTAATCAGAATTTTAAGCACTTAACATCAAGTTAGGCACACATAAACACAAGCTACTGCTGAGAAGGTAAACCAGAAATGCAAGGGCAGAGAGCAGTTTGTAGCTCGTAATCTATTGTACCCTTCCACCTGTTATCTACAATTCAACACCAACATAACTTCATTCCACTCTATTCTGCTTTTAGAACTTAGAAATCACTATGCCCATTCATAAACTGACCCAACCTAAGGATTTAGTAAGTCCTGGTGGTCTAGAGGTAGCCATATTTTCCTCATGGACCCAAGATCCGAACAGCACCGATGGATTTTTAGGGCTTAAAATCCCACGAATGGCTTCATTCGGAAGGGAAGTAAAGCTGTTAGTTCCGCGTCATAGATTTACGGCATGTAAAAGAACCTCAAACCTGAAAGAAGAGGCCTCTGGGCAGAATTTCTTGAATGCCCTGAATTGAGCAGAACGTTAATATCCAGTTGTTGAACAAAACCCTTAAATGAACCTAATAATAATAATAATAATAATAATAATAATAATAATAATAATAATAATAACAATAATAGGAAAGTGTCACTATTGTTACAGTTGATGTTTACAGTCAAGTATCAACATGCCAACTGGCCCCTAAATGGCATCCAAACCTCTTTTGGAAATATTTTTTCTCAAGTTGGTGCATTGGGTTACAATATGCTCAATTGAAACTACAATTAAAATGAAAATAAACATTTAATTTATTGAAAATTTAGTCCTGCTACGTTCACATATTTCTGGCAGTTTAAGGAAACTGTCATTTACACGAAATGCACTAGTTTTAAACTTGAAGGAATATAAAGCAATTGTTGTCCAGGTAGGAGATCGTAATATTACATTAAATTTCTGTAATTGATGTTAAGGAACGCTAATGATAGAGTAATCATGCATGCTTTCAAATTTACATTCACTACATTTCGTAAGATAAACTGGCGCGTGTGAATTCCATTATAAAAAAAAATGTCAGAAATATGTGGATGTAATAGGACAATATTTTCAATATTTCTATAATAAGGTAGTGCTTATTTTTAGTTACAATTTAATTGCGAAAACGAATCAGTTACGTGGATATTACATCGATTCCTGCACTGACTGCCTTCCACCAGGTGCCGTAAAAGGTATTACTTGGACGTGAAATGACTGGAAATGTTATCTAGAGATTTGTTTTTTTTATTTTATTATATTTTTTTAGATATAGTGTATTTTAATGTGCCTTACATCTACGACATGAAACCTAGAACAAAATCTGCGCTCAGATTGTTATATCGACTTCAAATGGATTTAAACCCCCAAACCATTGATCCAAAGGAGTGCGCGTTGTCTAATCCACGATATAAATGAATGTTTTAAATTTAAAAAAAAAACTGGAATCAGACTTTTATTTTATCACACTGGCAACTCTTTTAAAAGTTAATAGTTTATTTTCATAACAAACAGTTTCTTGAATAAGCCCGATGGTTTAACTCAACACCCCGTAAGAAGTCATAACTTATTTAAACTTAAAAAAAACTGAATTTGCATCCATCATGAAGATATAGAAAACACCATAGAATTAGTTCTTTGGCATTCCACAGTATCTACTCGTATAAAAGAGAGAAAAACATTTCCAAGGATACACTCCATTCTTTAGACTCTTTAAATCGGAGAGAACTTGTAACATCCTGAAAGTAGCATTCTAAGGAAAGATGTAATAAAACGTAAATAAAATGTGCGGTAAACGATAAGGTTACTTCTCAGAAAATATATTTCGAAGCTGCAACGGCAAACGTTGTGTTTGCAAGAAACATGAGACATTGATGCACAAAACGCCATTCCAATTACCGATGTAAATGCATGCGGAGGTAATTAAGAAACCAGGCATACCCTCCCCCCATGGAAATGGCTGAAGGACATTAAAACGTGCTACATACCAAGGCATTAATCCCAGACTTGCGTGCGTCTTTTTTTATAGATCGAAAGTGATGTCCCAGTTGCTATCAATTAACGTGAATGCTGTGACAAGGACATTTAATCTTAATTACATAGCAGATTTAAGTAAAAAGCCTCATTTCCGTAGCAAAAGTTAAGATCCAAGCAATGGAAATTCATCTGTTACTGGATGAATTCATGATAAGATATTCTAATTAAACTACATCCTATTTTTGAGATTCAACATGAACCGGTCCCATGTTCTAGTTATATGTCAATATAGCAGGCACAGGTAGACAGAAAACGTTCCAAACTGACACATAACGGAAGTTCTTTTTGGCGTTTGAAGATGGGCACAACACGCACTGAGCCAAGGTCACGCCAGTGAACTGTCATTATAAGAGATTTGCGTGATGGCTGCAAATAGTCGATGAAATATATTAAGATAGTAAGCATTATTTCTGTAGTAATGTTATTACGCCTTAATATAGGCAATTGGTGCGCCAATGTTATTAATTGTAGTGTTAGTGAGCACTGTAGTGTATTGTACTGTATTGAAATATTATTGCGAGAAGAGAAAAGATCAAATCTACATATTTTACAGGAACTTAAAGAAAATATTCCACAAATTATAGCATATGGAAACAGAGTTGTTGAGAATGAATACAAATTTCATTAAAAGATGTCATAGATGTATGACTGCAGACAAACACCATTTCGAACAACTCCTGTAACACAGGTAGATACTCTTATGAAATTAACCTAATACTGTGTGCGTGCTATTATAGATCAAAGTTGTACGAATAGAAATGTAAGGGGGTCTTACCATCGCGGAACTGATAACAGACGCAACCTTGGTCCGGTGTAGCTTGCATTCAGTTGCTAATAGTACAGTTTTTAATTAAAAGCATCATTATTAATGCCACTACCGCTAACAATGATTGCTAAAGAACACCACTTAGTCATTGTATATAAAATCCTTTTGGTTAATTGCATTAATCACAAATTCCGCGCCAAAACATTCCCAATTTAATCCTACAGGTAAATCCCGCATTAAATATTATCAATAATTTCTCTGCAATAGATAACTTCCGCTCCATGATTAAAATCACAATCATAATAAAATATTAGAACAACAAAAGAACTATTATAGTGTTTTAGCTATACGCCTAATCTCACAGCAAACATGTTTTCCAGTATTACTTTCGCATATGGATTCCTACATCTTATATGAAGTAGTTATGTAAGACACTACGACATTACTTTATAATCCAATAATTCTTTAATATTATAAAAAGTATTCCTTGCTTTTATGTACCAGAATTAAATAATAATATTAATAAAATAAAAGTATTATTAATAATGTCAATTTTAATGAATTACTATGAAAATATATGACTTCTTTTATTATACAGAGGATGCCAAAAATATATACACACTTCAAGCAAAGAAAAAACTGTGTTAACATAACAAAACTGAACTGATACAAACAGAAAGTGATGAGCACTAATCATCTTAGACTTTTACAATTATAACAGTTGCTCAAAATGCCCACCATCGGCGTTGATACACCTCTGAGTACGTTGAACAACTGATGGAGCAACGTTTGCGAAAGCGTCCCCAGCGATTGCAGCACAAGCCCTTTCAATTTCTTCCCGAAGTGCTGCAAGTGTAGCTGGTTTTCCATGGTATGCAACATTCTTAAGAGTTCCCCATAGGTAGAAGTACAACGGAGTTAGATCCGGAGAACGAGGTCGAAACCTCTTGATCCTATTGTCTTTGAAATTTCAACAACATTCTCGGTTATCCAATACCACTTCAAAATTGCTTTCCGCTCTTCAAACGATAATCTTGGCTCCATTGTGTTGTAACAACGCTAGCACAACATAATATGAGTCACATCTGTTTACAGAACATCATACTACACATTACTGTTGTTTTTCGGTCCAACTTTGAAATATATTAATTAGATATCTACTGTGAAAGTGTGTATACATTTTTTGGCACTCTCAGTACTTACATCATTGAATGGATGGAATGCATTTAGTTCTTTTGTCTATTGTTATTGTTAACAAAGATGGTTATACCGCAAGAAAGTTTAGCCTAAGCTGAAAAAGCAGAGTTAATGCCTAGAAAATCTTATAACACTTATCACATGGAATACTATTGATTCATTAATTAAATGAACAGTTAAAACATTAACGATATTTAAGAACAGGTCGTTTATTTATTTACTTGAATAGTTTAAGGATTCTCTTTAAAATATCTGTCATTAGTGTCCCATTCAATTCCAATATTTTTTTTTTCTCAGAGGCCTCTTCTTTCAGGTTTGAGTTTTTTTTTTATGGGCCCACTTAGGAATTTGTGCCCTAAAAACCAATGACTCTGATCTGGTTTGAACCGGCAAGCAGGAAAATACGCTTACTACTAGACCAGCAGGAGCGGCATAGAACACGTTTGTGTTATAAAAATCTACTAATTCATTTGGTAGCTAATATTTACTTAGTAATGTTTATTAATTATGTAATTATCTATTCTGCAATGAAGATTAATTATTCTTTCTCTTTTTAATAATACATAAATAGTTTCCTCAATTTTACTGTAACGTAACATTCGGTTGACAGCATTTTGGCAATAAAAATAATATACGTTGCAGTTTTTACTGTTGTAATTTAATATAGCATTATATTAACGTTTTGGTTGATCAATAAAGACTGTAGAAATACTTTAGGTTATCAATGTTTACATCCAGAGTGGTGGAGCTTATAAATCCTAAAGCTTACTCGATTTTCAAAAGTTGTAATAAGACATTTCTTTTAGAAGACGTGATAAGCGTTAAGTTTAGTTCAGAGAAATGAAGTAGATAAATTGCTTTGAAATAACTATGTTTTATTTAATTTATTACAATAAACATGAGTATAGGTGTAAGCCCATAAATGATATTTGATATTTTAACTACATATATGTTTTAAGTAATATAATTTTAATTAAAAATGTCATTTCTTACACACAATCAGTAAATCTTAAGTTTGGCTAAAGTGGAACGGAAAAAGTTAGGTCTTTTGCTCTCGTAGTATATAATATCGCCTCCTTGGTTCAATGGTTAGAGTTGCTGGTTGTGGCCTGGAAAGTCCAGAGCTCGATTCCCACTACATTCTCGAAAATTCTCCGATAGGTAGTGCACTTTTGCTCTCGAAAGCAGCGCGAAGGTGACTGACAGGGGTCTTACGCTACTTTCATATCCCTCTGCAATACTATCCTCTACTAATGAACTTGCGAGAACGCAGCGGTCGTTGCGGCTGGCCTTTGTCCTTCCGAGAGTTTTCGCGCCAAGCTGAAAACTTCTACACTGAACATTAAAGTTACCTGTGTGGTTGTTATGAAGATTGAACACATCTGATGCGCCACGTTTTTGTTCTCCGGACTATGAGAAAGAGAAATCTTCCAATTAAAAGATTTCCCATGAATTGGATTATAGTTTTCATTAACTTTTTTATCTAATATGTTGAAATTAAAACGTCAATATTTTTCTCCCTGAAAGTTGGTAGCTTCGTTTTTCGATTAACAGACGCTACAAATTGGCCGGACTGAAGACTAATGAATCATGCGGTACACCCCATCATAAACATGTCAAGTGTTGCGTGAAAATTCGCCATGCACGCACTGAATGATGTCGCTGTCCATTTTATGTAGAAATTCACACCACTTTGTGCATATATGAACCAATCCATATGAAACCGACCACTAATGAACCTTATATTAGAATTGCCTTACATATATACGAGTGTAAAAACTGGCCAAAGTTACTGAATTTCATTAAAATTGACCTTTTTAAAATTGCATGAGTAGCGAGTTTGTGGAGGCCGGTTTTATATTAAGTTTACTAGTTTTCTTGTTTTAACGCGACACATTTATTGTATATTTATGATAGTAATAAAGTGATCGTTAGACATTTCAAAGGATTTCACATTAGAGCTGAAAGCACATTTTATAAACGAGTACGTGCCAGATTTAATATAAAATTTCAACAGCAGTATAAATACGTTACTTCATATTTGACTAATTTCCCCACGGAAAACAATAAAAACAAAACTACGTGCTGATTTCTCTCTCTCCCCTTCCCCCCTCTCTCTATGACAAAAAGTGTTATTGCTCTATCAAGAACTCGCATAAAAATAATCTTATTAATTTATACAGGGTGTCCCTTAATGAACGCAATTTTATTGTTTTAATAATAAAACACACAATTTATTTGAAAAGTGCTAATGTAATTAAGGTAATATGGAGCACAAATAATGCCATTAAACATCAAAATGAAACATCCTCCAAACGCCCTCCACGGCTTAGTTGCCACACCTTGATTGTGTTCGCAAAAGGGTTTTTATTTTTAGAAGTAAACATTTATTAGTTATGTCGTTGAGTTTAAAGTTTATATTTTCAAGACTTCAGCGCAAAGTTCAGGTTGGATTTCACCCCTGACACTTAATTTCAGCCTCGAGTTGAGGGATTGTTCGTGTAATGTCCACACAAATACAAGATTTTACATATACTTGCAAAAAATAGTCAAATAGTGTCAAATCACACAATTTCGCTAGCCATTTTGATCGCCTTTACAGGAGAGGTAAATATTCGACGCTGCAAATGGTTCGTCAGATTCAGCTCTTGTGTCAGTTCGATCTTAAAAGGATACATATGTAGATCTTTTGTCAAAATTAATGCAAACAGCTTCTCGAAATGGTTAATTGCTGAGAACGGCGGTGAATCGACCTCATTGGGCTCGTAGCAAAGCTCCGTCTGACGAGGACAACATTCTCTACCGATCGACGAGAACGACCAGATGATTTGATGCCCTGTATTGAACCTGTATCTTCAAATTATTCTTACCAGTCTCTACACTGTTGATCAAATAGTACATGAAATCTTCGAATGGTCTTTGCATAACATTCGCCGCACTTTCAGAATCTGGACATCGTGTATCGCTCCATTTTAGCTGATAACCATACACACAAATGACAATCATCAATCGCAACAGAAATAGATGACAGTCTCTTAAAATTCAGGTCCGGCAACCTAACAGACCTACAGAGGTGCTCAATTTAAAAAATTGGAACGCGCGCATCTTGCTTGTTATGTCCACTTATGGTCGTGCGAGGCTAAGCTAGAAGTCAGTGTACTACTTTGATTTGAGAATTCTGTTTTATATTTAGGGAAAGGATTTTATGTAAATATTTTTAGCTTGCAGATCAACGATTGGAACTAAATTATAATTCCGAACAAAAACTCGCATTGTAAATATGAAATTCTATTTCAGATAAAAAAATATATATTTTTACAAAGTTTTATGTGAATAAATGATTAAAAAGTTTATATAAATACATTAATTGTCATTATTTACTCTATTTTCTTTTTTTTTTTTTTTTTTTACATTCGTTTTCCTTAGGGCACAAAATGTATTTGTCTTAACAACTTGCAATTTTTTCTCCTGTCCCTGTAAGAAAATCATTCAAATATGCAAAAAATAGCTTTTCCTCTAACCTTGTAAAAATAATTGTAGTACAAATGATTATGCTCCACAAGGTATGAGCTTTAAAATGAGCTATTGCTTAGCTTTCTGCTTTAAGATATATATATGAAGCTTTTTCAATCCAGAGACAACCTTCCCCCTATTCAGAGAGTTTTGTTACGTAAGTTATCCTTGAATCCCAATATCATCATTTTGCCGGCCGACAAGGGCTCCTCAGTCGTTGTCATGGACCGGGCATTATACATCCAAGAAGCCTTTCGACAGTTGCATGACGAAGATTATTATTTGAGCCTATTGCAAGATGTTACTCCTGACTTCAACACAGAAATAACACATTTCGTATCTGCTAGAGCTCCATTAGAAGGCTTTAACAAAACTGACATTACACTGTTAACACCAGTTTCTCCCCGCACATCTTCTCTATATTTTTTACCTAAAATACACAAAACAGGCTGCCCAGGACGACCTATAGTAGCCAGTTATGGCAGCCCCACTGAAAGAATTTCAGTCCTTGTTGATTTTTATATCAAACCCATAGCCTCTTCCAGACCCTCCTATATTAAAGACTCTTTTCATTTTCTAGAAATTCTGAAGTCTGTGGATTTAAATATTTATGATGACGTATTATTAGTTACTCTAGATGTGTCTTCGCTTTACACCAATATCCCCCACAATAAGGGTTTAGAAGCTTTAGCCTACTTTTTAGATAAATCAAACTTAGCTCAGATTCCTTCCAATGATTTTATTTGCCAATTAGCATTTTTTGTCCTCACTCATAATGTGTTTGTATTTGAAGGTCAATATTTTCTTCAAGTCAAGGGGACAGCCATGGGGACCAGAATGGCTCCATCTTACGCCAACCTGTTTATGGCCAAACTTGAAGAAGAATTCCTACATTCAGAACCCTTAGCACCGTTGGTGTGGCGCAGATTTATTGACGATATTTTCATCATTTGGACCCATGGTATTACGGCATTTGATAGTTTCTTCAATAGGTTGAACACCAACTATCCAGTTAATCACATCCACAGTTTCCCGTACTCAAACTGTCTTCCTGGATGTGGAAATTCAGTTAATCAATAAGCAATTTCTGACATCAATTCATGTTAAACCTACCAACCTACAGCAGTACTTACATTTCGAAAGTTGCCATCCATCACATATAAAAAAAGGCCATACCCTTTTCTTTGTCACTACGAGGACACCGAATCTGCAATAATGACTCAGCTCTTGATAGATACATCACCCAATTAACTGACAAATTAGTCAACAGGGGTTACCCCCCTTCCCTAGTAAAATCAAAAGTCCAGGCCTCTCATCAGAAGCATACTCCTAAGACTCGTAAAACAGCAGATATTGATCCATTGAATTTCACAGTGACATACTTTCCAGGCATTGAAAGACTCAAACCTGTCCTAAAAGACAGCTTCGATATCCTCACGCAAAACCAACTAACTGCATCATTTTTTCAAACATTACCAAGGCTATGTTTCCGGTCGGCTCGCAACCTCAGAAGCATTTTTCGCAAAAATATTGATTATCCTCAGCCCTCCTTCTCGACACTTGGCTCATATCCGTGTAACCGCCCTAAATGTAAAACCTGTGCCTTGATATCCCCATGCTCATCTTATGTTAGTCCAAATCTGAAATCAGAATTTAAAATTTACTCTTTTTTCAACTGTACCTCCACAAATGTGGTGTATTTACTTAAATGCCAATTTTGTCCCGCTTTTTACATTGGACTAACGTCCACAAAGGTATCTATTAGAATGAACAATCACAGGCATTCAGTTAAAACTTGTTCCCCATTACCGGTATCACAACATGCCAATTTTCACCAGGCCACGTTCGACAACTGTTTCTCTCTTATTCTCATAGATGCCGCTCCTCCATCTAAACACACCTTACTTAGAGACGTAGAGATGGCAGCAATAGTTTTACATAAAGCCCGTATTCCTCCAGGCCTCAACATCTCCCTGTAATACTGCCAGGTTTGCCAAACTACTTTGTTCAGCTAGAGTTGGCAGTTTTGCTGCCACGTCACATCTCTATGCCTCACAACGACAGACGCTGCCTGCCAGAGCTCAGTTCATTCTCATCACGTGACCAAGAGCCAAGCTCGAAACATAGTGTGATTTTAGTGTTCAATTTTACGGTTTTTAGTGTGAAATTTTATGTGAACCTTTTTATATTGTACTCTGAGTGTTTTTTATGAGTTTTTATGCTTTTTAGAAGTTTTATTACTCTATTAATAGTATATATATATATATATATAATATAATTTTGACAAAAGAATAGTTTTGACCAATTTTTGCATGAAAACGAGCATTCATAAATATGTCATATTTCAAAAAATTAATTTATATGTATAGTGGTATATAAAATGTGAGGGCACTTTTTTATATTCATCCGACTTTACTTAGAATTTTCCCTGCTGTGTTAAGTAATGAATAACCACGCCAAGAAGGTAAATTAAGAAAAATTATGTTATGTGTGCTATCTAAACTCAGCTTGGCTATGAAGTGAAGAGTAAAGATAAAAACTACACAGATGTATGTGAAACATCTCATAGTAAAACACAAAGGACTCTCAGCACATGTGTTACTATATCCAGAGAAGTACCGGATCTTTTGTTAGGAGCGCGACTAGCGTGCACAATGTTCACTTATCGCTGAGCGAGTTGCCGATAACTTGTTTACTGCTAGCTACAGGGAGAGATTAGTATTGTGAAAAGCGTTTGCATTCTTGTCGCATGTATATGGTTTTTATATAAACACTGATGTGTAATTTAGAACGTCTTTTTATTTAAGACGCGTTTGTTCGGCGTAGACGCTGTGGGATATACAGTAGGGGAATCAATAGAAAATATCCTATCATCCCTCTCCTAGTAAATCTGTGATTTAAGGTTGGAAACGGAATTAGGAGCTCCATAATATTAAGTTTATATTGTAATTATTATTAAGATAATATTTTATGAATGTAAATATCTGAACACATAGGAATATTTTGTGCATATCGGAGCAAGGTGTTCTACTGTTGTGATGGCTAAAAGACACCTGTATGAAAGTCTTTTTGCAAGAGCTATTGTATTATATGTTTAAGGAAAGGTTTGTCGGCGGTTGACCTGGGGGAAGCAGGTAGTGAAAAGAGACAGATATAGCCTAAGAATTGTTACTTTTCATCTGTGTGAATACTTTAGAGTAACATTGCCGACATATTGTAAAAGGGTCGTTTCCACTTCATTGTTTTTATAACGGAACAAGAGAGACAAAGGGAGTATATACATACACTCCAGGATAATAACTTTGTGCCATGGTGAAGAGATTAGAGTGAGGACTGATCATTAATTCTTGGAACATGAGTATGAATGAGTATGTGAGTATTTGTGCACGATGGGAAATAGTTTATTTCCATATCATTAACTTATGCAACTAACATGAGGAACATATAATGAGAAATCCTATTGAAAAGTTGTATATGCCAAGTACAAATGGACTATTTATTACAATATAAGAACAACTTTGTTGTTAATGGTTTGAGTTTAGCTTTACTAGATTTCTTTTTTGTGCAAAAGGGACAATATTAACAAGAGAACTTATTGCATAATGAGGAATGGCCAAAGCTTATAACACCGTTGCACATCCTTTATTAGTCAAATATGACATGATTATTTACCCCTCATTTAATATAAAGCTGGAACTTTCAAATATTTGAAAAGAAACAGGCAGAAAGTGTGCTGGATTTAACTATTTTAAATAGTTTATAGGCCTTTAAGTAAGATCTTTGATTGACGATAGGAAATTTGAAAAGCTATTAAACAAGTTGGGGAACCAAAGATATATCTTTGGAAATCATAAATCTCGTTACGTAGTAACGCAAAGGAAAATGAATATATAATTTATTGGAAAACACTTTTCAGCAAATCTAACACAAAATGTCCAGTTATTTTACGATGCTTGAATGTCGCTTGTAAAAGAAATTATTTTAACATCGTAGTATGATCAATTTCTGTTATTAAACCCGCATAACATCTACTGAAGATGTTCAAGAATTTATAAACGTATTGGGAGAAATTGTAACTTCACATACAACATCGAATTTCAATATGATCGTGAAATAATTACCAGAATACGGAGGACCTAAAACAATAACAACTGGAGAATCCGTTCGTAAAGTGCACGATATTGCGTTGCAGGACAATCCACTGAAGTTAGCCAAACGTAACGCCTATGAATATCCGTTGCTCAATTAACATATTACGAAAATAAATATGAAACTTTAATTAATTAAAAATGCTCTAACATTAACAGCCTACCTCAACGAATATAAATTCCTATCGAAAATATGCCTGTCCAACTATCCTATATTCTTTGTATAAATTTTTGTAGATAATTTTGCTAACATTCTGTATATATACATAAATATACAAACAATTATTGTGGTAGAAACAAAACATTTTCATCTAGTCAGTATAATTCGAATCGTAGTATAAAGTACGATCCCATATACCTTTTCAGGGCCTTATTTGTTCTAAATAAAACAATCCTTGCTGCAATTTGTTTTTCCTCAAATGAAGATATATTCTAACGTTCGTAAAACAATATAAAACATTGAAAATTATCTTACTGTAATTCAAGAAGACAAGTGGAAATATAAAAGTATTTTTAAAACGGTAAAAGTATTTAATCTTACGCAAATGGAGCTTTCATAATACTTTTGAACTTGATTCTGGATCCCAGAATTATAGTGTTAATGTTATAGAAACAACAATACTAATGACTGAGAGTCTAGTCGTATCGGGAAAGAATATACAATTTTTCTCGCATTGAAATGTTCTTACTATTTTAGAATATTTATTTAAATGTTCTAACGCACATTTGAGTCACTCCAGTATAACAATAAAATCATAGATTTAATGATAGCATGGCATATTGCCACTGATATTGACTTTGCTTGACTTAAACAGGATATAAATGGTTTCTTATTGACCCTTCCGTTTCCCATATTTCTGAAAATTACTAACTAGGTTTATAGAGCAAACTGACGTCAAGCTCACTTCCGCGTTTCCATTCTCTGTAAGTAATTTGATGAGGAACAATTGAAAAAGTAAATAATATAGGGTGGGGCAATTTATACTCAAGTTTCATTTCTCAGTAGGGCATGTCCTACTTTCCAAGAAATATACATACTTACTTATACAAATTCTATCAAAATGAAAGCGGAAAAGAATGAATTAAGTCTACAAAACATTCGTTGTAAGGAATACTATTATTACAGTTTAATTAATTGATCTTTTCTGGTGGTGTTGATACTAAAATTTTTTCTTCGTCTTTTTCTTTGTTTTACTACTTTATATATTGACAACATGCACACTGAGAAGATAAATGTTAAAAGGAAACAAATAATATGTGCGCAAACGTGCAGTATAAATCAGCAATTTTTAATACACACCTCACAGATCAAATTTCAATTAAATATATCATTCAGGCCTTACGCACTTTTGAGAACTTAATTCAATTAGCGTATTTATAAATAAATAATTGCGTGTTTATTGACATTATAAACTTTTCAGAATTTTTTTCTACTTCCCAGTGTAGATAAAATTTAATTATTGAGCATCATCTTATGACAGATGAAAATCACTCATTTTCTTTTAATGAACTACACTAAACGAGCACACATATTTCATATTTTATACAACATACCATATTCAATAATCATTGTTTAATATTTCAAAGATAGCACCGGTCATTTCTCACATTTAGAAGAAAATATATTATATGGACATGGGTCCGGAAACGCTTTATTTTCAAGTTATAGCTCGTTATCTACAATTCTTCATAATACATTAATCACGGAAGACACACAGGAACAGAATGTACCAGAATACCACATGAAACTCTTTCATGCATGAAATGTTCAAAATGCCCCTTAGTTAGTCTGGTTAAGTCGTAATTCTCAGGTTAACCGCCATTGTTTTGTGTTCCATTTGAACGAAGAGAACGTTGACCTAAATTCACTAGACCTTTGTAGGAGAACTTGAAAGATTTTGTGCACCAAACCCTGGTAGAACATGCAGAAAATGCTTGTACTGTGGAAGACTGAGAAATACTACGCAATTCCCAATGCATCCGGAATTCAATGCGAAGGTGGGTTGATGCATGTACGTATCAATGCTAGCGGGGAGGCATTTTGAACATTTCATGTAAGAGTTTCATGTGGTATACCAGTACGGTATACGGCATGTTGGTTTTTGTGTGTTTCCCATATTTACTCTATTAAGAAAAGTTGTAGAAAGCGAGTTCTAGCATCGAAATAAAGTTTTTTCTAGACATATGTTCATGTAATATATTTTCTTCATCTACATGTGAGGAATGTGTCCTGAAAGTTTAGTCATATCTTATTGTTACACCCGGTATATGACTTGATTCGTTCCATTTGTTTCAGCATGGGATATTGCTCCACAAAGATAATTTAGTTACGGTTACATTTTTACATCGCCATCTATTAAAAACCTTGGATATTGCAATTTTATCCAGGAACCTCTTTTTTCAGGTATGAAGCTTTTGCGTACTGTATATCTATGACACGGAACGCAAGGCAAAAGTCCATCCCGGAGGACTTGCACTCGAGTTGTATTCCAGAAAAACCTATGGACCTTTGTCGGGTTTGACACGAACCCGACAATATAAATAGATACAATGACAAATACCACAGAAACAGTATTTTAACTCTAGAGCAGTATTAAGAAAAATTTGATCACATATTTCACTAGTGCGAACAACACAAACAATTCTGGGGCCAGAACGGAACGAACAGATGTGCCTAATCCCTAAAGAATAAAACGCAAAGTGATTTACTATGTCCCGTAATAAATTTGAAAAACTTTAACCAATAAAACAACTGACAGTTCAGGTGGTAAGGTCCGGGGTTCGAACACCCGCAACAGCAAGGTAGCTTTTTTTCTCTCTTTCTCGCGCCCAGGTTCATTCAGCCAGCTATTCCAATGAGTATCTGGAAGGCTAGAGGCGGCCGGAACGCAGTGCTGACCACAATATTTCCGTCATATGCCGTAGGCTGTGTGTGATACCTTAGCGTCGCTCGTCCCAACGGCTGCCTAGTTTACCTACGAGACTAAACCTAACCTAATCTATGTTAACATTTATTCAAGGTTGTTCTTTTATAAGAGTGCGCTAGTAAATGATATAACTGTTTTAATACACATAAAAATAAACCAAAAGTGTTGTTGTCATTCGAAAATGAAAAGAGCAGGTAATTTGTTTATGGTTAGACTTGACCCTTTTTGAAACCAACTGCTGTAATTAATCGTACACTTACCAACATGGATAGCTGGGGTCGTTAAGATAAGCACTTGTAAATGGGTGGTTTGCAATTCGAATCTTGCCAAGACCGTCCTCCTTAGCTGAAATGTTCTGCTTTTCCTTAGTCCTCATTAATATTAGGTAAATGCAAAAGCGATAACCTTTAGCTCTCTTACCTCCCAAAAATAAATTGATTTCGCTGTATCATTTCATGCATCATTAACGCAACCACCTCTAAAGCCGGGTATTAAATTATTAAAAAACGCACGGCCTACCCCACTCATTTCTTCACAGTAAACTAGGAAGGCCAAGTTTCCTCAAAAACATCATCAATCGCTTTTTGATAACAGGTTATTTGAAAATTTTTATCACGATATGGTACCTCAAAATTTATAATGCTACTGTTGTTCAAATTAGTCTTCCCAATGGTTTTAAAATTGGTTCGGGATTTGCATATCAGGCCGAAAATGTTTGTTGTTTTACTGAAGAAACTGCACAGCTCTACATATAAAATTGTTTAAGCTACGGTCACTGGGAAGATTTAAAGCGTTTAAGAGGATATTAGAGTGAAAACTGACAAATATATATTTTTTTCTTTTTTGTACTAAAATGCCACACGCCTTTATCTACAATTCGACAAATAAGTTTGGTGACCATTGCGCAGCTATATCATTCTATAATTAGTACATCTATAAATGCCTGCATTATTTATATATCAGACTTTCTACCCTTTAAAGTACTTCCCGTTTTAAAGCCTTACCGCTTAGGAAAAATTTAATCCTCAGTTTATAGGTCTATTTTTCATGAACTCCAATGTTAATTTTCTCTATCTGCTATGAACCAAGAGATGGGATTTGTGCTAAATACTTCATTTTATCGAATCTGTATTTTTTATATATTAAACTATTTTATTTAATTGCACGTAACACTAGAGTTCAAAGACATCTTTCCTTTACGTTTTGAGCATAGTAATATCATTCCACATTTTCAATTTCATATGTAATATGATTTCCAAGGTAATGAACATTATTTGAATATAAACAATTGTATTATTCAGACAATTTTTTCATGTTTATAATAATATAGAAAATACGTGGTTTTTTATTTGGTTTATTTACGGACGTTGTTTAATATCTCAGATAATCAGCGAATTATTCAATTCAGGGCATGAAACGCCGATAAATTTTGATCAGAGGCCTCTTTTTCGGGCTTGAGGTTTCCATTATTGTGCCGTAAATGTAGGACACGGGACCCACGGTTTTGCTTCCCTTCCGAAGTAAGCCATACTTAAAAATTTTACGCCCGAAAAAATCCATCGGTCCTGGCCGGGATCAAACCCGTGATCTTGAGTTTAGAAGGCAAGTGTGTTTACCACTACACCAAGAGGACTGACTAATACATGGTAAAATAACTTAAGTCTTATATGCATTAGTATCCAAGATGACCGCCACGGGTGGCCGAGGTCGTTAAGGCACGGACTCGTGAGCGGGAGGTCTGCGGTTCGAATCCCGCCAGGACCGTCCTCCCTGACTGGGTTTTTTTCCAGGTTTTCCTCAGTCTTCATAACTGGCAAATGCCGGGGAGGTACCTAAACTTAGGCCTGGAACGCTTCCTTCCTTAAAAAAAAAATATCCTCTCCCAATTTATCATTTCATCTCATGTATCATCAGTGTCCACCGCCTGTGGTGCCTCAGTAGTGAAAACGGGCGTTAAACACTACTCAAAAAAAAAAAAAAGTATCCAAGATGGACATTTTACCATAGTAGTATTCCCTTAAGATAACTCCGGTATCAACGCGACAGTTCGTTGCATCTGCTTTTCGGGCACACAATTGAAAATGTTGCTCATGCGGTATAAGAAACAAACAGGCAGACATCAGTATGTTGTCATAATTTAGTTTATAGTTAAAGTTCTGTAAAGGTGGCTGTATTCAGAACAAAGAGTTTTGGAACCACATGCATGTAAGAATATTGATGTTCTTCCTGAGAAATCACACTGGATTATAATCAAGGTCTTGTCCCGTTCTGTGCTCCCTGCATATGTGTTGATTAGAGTTAAACATATTTCCTCTGTACATCAGAGAGCACTTACTGCCACATATCTTAAAGAGGATATATCACGCAGGCAAGTTTCACAAATATCAGCGTGTAAATGAGTTCCATTTCACCGACATACTAACGAGAGATGTGACAGGTGCATTCCGGTGATTAAGTGCTAATGGGAAACCGATATTGCTCAGGAAACACAGTGTCAGTTCGTAACAACACATAATGAACTGACTCATAATGTCCAGCGAATAACAAAAAGAAATGCTCCACGTCATGAGCAGGAACAAAAGCGCTAAACCAACACGGTTTAAAAATAGCTGAGATGGCTGGCCATAGCACTCACTGCTACGACTGTAGAGCAGAGTTATAATTTCGGCGCTGTTAAGTGGCAAATTTTGAAGACAATTTCGGAAATTTTGAATTTGCTTTGGGTTGTTCCGTTTCTTCGATTTCACCTATCTTTCTCTTCACTTTACCTTTTCTTCGTTTTAATTTCATTTAAACACTAGCTGTAGTGAATATTCCTTATTCAATTTTTGTACAGCCCTGAGCAAGCAGTTCCAACTTTCCCTCAAGACATTGAGAATTCTGGTCTCTAAACCCAAGTAACGCTCCCAAACTAGACGGAAAGGACGGACAGCTGGTGACAGGTAGGTATTGTGGCGCCGTAGGGTTCTTTATTCTCACATGCGGGGACACAGTAAGCCTCCATGTGGGCCAAAGAGCTTCGAAGTTCTCTCTTAACGTCCACTCCTTATTACAATCCTAAAAATAGCTGCAGAAAAAGATAGGTATGGGCTGATCCTTTAAACATTTAAACATTTACTTTTTAACAATTGTCCCAGATAAACTCTTAGAAAAAATATTGTCAACGGATCTAATCCCACACTCACAAAATCACTCCTGGAGCTAGGAAGGAAAAAGTTAAGACGAGCGGTGGTTTTGATTATGAACATAGTCATTTGAGGAAGCATTTGCAGGAAATTGGACTGTTTCAGGGACAGCCCATCTGTAGACTTCCCAGTTAATTACACGAAACAGCAAAACACACATTCCTAGAGTGTAAGGCTCTGGAGAGAAGATACCAACTCTTCGGTTTATAACCATACCAAAATGTGGATGATCTCCTCCTAGGAATTAAGGTTCTGAATCTTGCTAAGAACACTGGGATGGCACAAAAAGCCTATGGCTGAAATGCGGGAGTCAGAAAACTCTCCCTAAACCCCCCTTAGCACCACCAACGCTACTACTACTATTTTTAACTAAATGGAGGATTACTTAAGTAGATCAAAATTATATTAAAATGAGATATGAAGCATATTAAGAATGAAGACTTTGTAACTGAATGAAATATTCAGCGAACTGCGAATTAAAATGTAAATTGTCCTCATAGTAAGACAATAGAATGTAAAATTAGAGTAGTGAACTATAGTTGCAAATTGTTCTGGGGGATAAATCTTTAATTAGAGCAATCTGCTTCAAGGAACAGCTTACATTGGAGGGGATAAGACATAAGTCTTCAAGGTGAAAAAGGAGTAGGAAACCATCGAGTTGGGCAATATTTGGACAGCAGGCCAAGGTAACAGGAGAGCTGTATGGAGGAAGGTCAGGAACCACCTGAAGGATATAGACAAGCAGCTTACAATCGGTAATATGGGGAGAAGATTTCGTCAAAAGTGTAAACAAGGTTAAAATCTTGGTGGGGATGAAGCAGTACTTCAAAACAGAGGCCAGACTCATTAAACAAGGGACTCGGGTGATTTGGGCTTGGAGCATGAGGGCAGATCAGAACCTCAGGTAAAAATGAACTGAGAATTTGTCCTTTATGTGGAGAGGAAGAAGTACCTGCCACCTTCCTTTACTCGCTCTAACAGAGGGCAAGCGGCATGCTGCGCTCTGCTGCTTGTAGGCAAGGATGAGGAGCGGGTAGGCAAATTCATGTCGAATGTTAGACCATTTTTACATTTTAAAACGCCCAAAATCGCAGACATAACGATCTCTCTTCGAAACTTTCTGCAGCAGGCGGTAGTCAATTACGAGGCTAAAGAGCCAGGCTAACGAATGGTGTTCAAGAACTGAATACTGCAGGATATTTGCCGCTGAATGTACCACACATATCAACACCGCGTGACAGCTTTTAGACTTTTGTGACCGATGAGAGTAACTGCATTTTACATTCAATTGGATGAATGTAATTTTTTAAGTGTAAGAGCATTTTAGGAATATAATATAACGGTTTATGTTCCACAGCTACGACCTTTGTCACGTTGGCAGAAGAGAAAGAACCTACTCTATCCTGTAAGCCAGGTTTCTGTTTTATTGTCTCGAAGGACGTAAAAAGAGCCAGACAAGGGGTGATTTTATATGAAGCGGAATAAATGCTCGCGGGTTATTTTGCTGCACAGTAAAAACGGCTTCTAACTTTTATTGCTCTGATATTTTTATACGAAGTTAAGCAGTGATCATGATTGGAGAATAGATACGTATGCATGTGATATAAAACGAGGATTTTCGCTCACTCCGATTTCGTTGATCAAGGCTGTAAAGGCTGTAATCTTAAAAGAATATGATTCCTTTATTTTTCTCCTAAAGACATATTATTTTGAATCAAACTCAAAATTAATAAATATTCATCTTTAAAAATATATACTTGGTACGGTTTGAAGGACATTAAAAAGAACACAAATAAAATTGTACGAGACGATGACTGTACCAATGTTGACATATGCCAATACTGAACAGTAAACAAGAAAGACAGAAAGAAATTAGAAGCAGCATAAATGAAATCATTACGTTGTGTAATTTGTGCTATTGTTAAGTTGTAAGTGTGGACATGTAACATTATGCAAGATATTTGATGTTCACACTCAGAAAACGTCATTTACCCAGAGTATTTGCTGTATATGTCTAGAATACTGAATTGTTAAATGCCATTTTAAAAGCAATTATATTTATGTGCACTAAAACTGTAATGAGTTTTGGAAAGTAAGTATAAAATTTTAAAAATTCGGGTCACTTCCCGGGATAAGTGTAGCCAGATTAGAGAGGTTCATTATTTCGTGCTTGGAGGAGGACACGGTAGCTCAGCATGTTAGAGCATTAGTACAGAAGACTGAAGATCCGTGGTTCGAATCCCGATAGTGACCCAATTTTTTTAAGTCTGGTTCTTCTTTTACAAAGTCCTGTGCACAACTAGTGCGAAAGAACTATTTCTATATGCCATGTATTTTGTCCAGAAATTACATCAGAGTCTGGGCATATATGCTATTATGCATAATTGAGATGAGTTTGCTATAATTCATCAATTAGCTAATGGAATGTCTTACATTTTTTGCATCTTTTAACAATGTTTTAGGAAATATTTCGATCAATAACTTGTACTTACAGCTAACATGCTTTACTCTTTAAAATTTAGTAACCTGAAAAATGGAATAAGATTTGTTTAAAATATGACAGCATTCCATAGCATTTAAGAATCACTAATTTTCAGGCAAATGTACAAAATAGTTGACTATATATTCTGCTATATATTGACTATGTATTCTACTGTTATCTTTAATCTTTAAGTCTTTGTACCAATGACTTTTAATTTTATTTTGGAAATAATTGAGTTAACAGTTTCTTCCTTCCTTTTTAGACATTTAGAATACAACCCTACCATCTCTATAAAGGTAATCTAAAATGCTAATTAGTCTGTGCAAATTTCTTCTAGTAGTTTATAATAAAAAGAAACAACTTTCAAAAATATAGTTTCGTGAGAATTTGGCAGCAGTATTTTGACTCACTTCAATACATTTCAGGGTCATAATCAACTGCATTTAAATTCTTGCACTCCCTGTAGCTTTTAGCAATCCTGCTTTTGGACCTGGCTTCCTTGGACATAGCATGGTATATTAACGTGACGTAATCCTCTTTCAGTATTTTAAACATGTTCCTATCCCATTTCTTTAAATATGAGCAATCCACGTGAAACCTCATTGCTAAAAGAGAGATCTCATCATACAGTTTTTGACATATGCTTCGTTTTTATTCTTGTGTAGCTATGTAAACAATTTTCTAACAGAGTTTTATGACTGAAATCTTTAAAACTTGTTTTTTAGCCTCCTTGCTTCTTAAAGAACAGAATGCCTAGGTTTATAAACATATCCAAGTGCTGCAGGCTTCTAGAGATGTTGCTGAGGTTTGTCATCTGTTGACGATTTATGGAAAAATATTGCCCATATTGCTGTCCTCATTTTCTTCACATCCTGCAAGTCATAATATGTCTGCAGCTAATAAATTTCAGCATTTGCTAGCAGATCTATACACCCAAGAGCTGATTTCATCAAGAATTTGCCACAGCTCATACTGTGTGTATTTCGACGAGAGAAACTGAAAGAGTGTTTCAGAATGATAACGTTAATGATAAAAATTTGTGACCCCTTCGATTCCCGATCTAAACCTTTGTGACTCTCATTTCTGATGTAAATAAAAAAAATTGTGTACCGAACAAACATACAAATCCTAAGAATTTAAATAGGAAATAGCCAGCCTTACTCGACCTGAATTAAGGTGAATAATGAATTGTGTTTTAAAGAGGTGCCAAAAATGACAACGACGGTGGCCATTTTCAGCACTTCCTCGTAAAAGAAACCTTTTAAAATAATTAAGGAAATGTTGTATGGTTGTGTCAGCGCTACTTTGAAATATTCGCAGACGGCAACGAGCGCCGTTCTCGCCTGTAGGCAAAACTCTGCAAGTTGGTTCTTAGTTCATTGGGTCGCTCTGTATTTTTCACTATTAATATTTACACCGATATTTACATTAATGTCTAACATATCAGGCGTTTAATTTATGACAGTTTCTTCTCCGAAAGCTTGTAATGCGTTCAGTGTCGCTTATGAACTGCATTCATATACAGTTTTGAGGTTATGTTTATGGTTATTTTTTTCATTTTTAAGTTGATTCCTGTTAAACTTTTGTTTCTTAAATATTTGTATGCTTCTAGACAGAATACAAAACACGCACTTTTGAAACAACTACAAACCAGAGAATTTCGGCAACAAGACATACGAGTAACAGTGCTGCAGTAACGTAAACAAACACAATAAAGGCTGAGTATTGCTACAGTGCGGCCAGCAATTTTGACATCATAAACCAAAATTTATGAGAAATTTTAGTAATTCTTGAAAGCAGAGAAATGGGACACATACGAGAGCATAGTACAACGAATTTAAAGTGGTGATTTCCATATTTAAAAAACCTAAGTTTTCATAACCTATTGTTTTTTTTCTTAAACTTAGAAACTTCAAAGTATTTTAGTGCCAAAAACATTGTCATTTCAGAGTACCTTGTTTTCTCCAACATTCTCCAGATTTCCGTTAAAAGATCTGGAAAAGCAAATATAGTGAAATTTAAAAATAAAATGAAGCCGCAGTTTTCGCTACATTTAAATTGTAATAATTCACGAGTCCAAACTTTTCTCAAATAACCTAAGTTTAAAATTTAATACAAAATACGTCTAAATACCGTCTACTTATTTTTAATATATTTAAACTTGATTACAAGATCTTGATATTGTTTGTATGACTACTCAGCCGATAATAAATTGTCACTAAATTGATTAAGCTTGCATTCAGTGAACGCAAAATAATTCTTCATGACTCCTCATAAATCTTACAGCAAATATTTCGCGTCTTATGACTTTTAACTTTTCCCTGATGAAAGGTGGTAGATATCACGGGAGATGAAACATAATATTACAGATGGTGATACCGAAAAAGGTGAACTGTGACAAAAATGTGACGTTTCATAAAGAGCTACAGTGCTAAAGAAACCGTTTATATATAAAATGTCTGTACGCTTTCCAGGCACACAAGAGCATGCATACAAAAAATAGAAATACTAGAAGCATTCCACGTCACTAGCAGTCAACCACGTCAACAGCAGCACTGTTTGCAGTTACATAGCAAACATACACAAGTAATGCCTCACAGAGTAAAAAAACGCTGCCATTAAAGCCCTTCTGAAAATGTATGGCAAACGATTTAGAAGAAGTAAGGGCGAATTCTTTTACACTACGCCTGCTATAGTCTCACATTTCAGTCAGACATTAAATCGGGGAGATGTCTGGGGGTAAAGAAGGAAAAAACTGTCCTACAGTTGCAAGCTAAGGTTCTGAGAAATAAAAGAGTTGTATGTGTTGAAAACTGTACCAGTATGCAGTTCCGCTCATAAACTGGGAACATTTAATAGCCAAAACGGTTCTATTATTCGAATGCTGCTAGATGTTCGAAAATAAGTGTAATGTACTTTAGGAGAAAAGAGAAACATATGTGATATTCTAATTTTGCTTGTTTTTTATTGTGTTGCTACCATAACTGGTTGAAACCAATTATATCAGTGATTATATTGGATGGTTCCGTAAATATTTGTCTCGAGCACATCGTATCTGGTGGTGTAGTGGTAACCATACTTCCCTCGTAAACCCAAGATTGCGGGTTCGATCCCGGTCAGGACCGATGACATTTTTTTTTGGGGGGGGCGTAAAAATCCTAAGTATAGTTTCCTTCGGAAAGGATATAAAGCTGCGGACCCGTGTCGTACATTTACAACACTATAAAGAACCTCAAGACTGAAAAAGAGGACTCTGAGCAAAACTTATCTACCATCTCAAGCCCTGATTTGAATGGGACGCCGATGGCCTCAGATGTTAAAGAGCGTCCGTAAATCAACCAAATCAAAAACAAACAAAAAATATCTCGGGCATGTATCTCCCGCGTAACTTCACTTACAAGGAAATGTATCAAAAACTTGTTTAAACTTATTAATTTTAAAGTATAATCTTTTCCTTTTTATGCTGTTTATATGAAGATCAAAGTTTATAAGAATATAAATATTATCTTCGGCATAGGTGGGCTTGATTCTGAGATTCATTTTCTTTCAAATTTTCTGCATATAAACTTCTTAACGTGATACATTTTTTTAGTAAAAACTCCCAAAGCTCACTAAGTTAAAAATGTTAATTATATGAATGTATATAAAAGTAATTTTTATTACAAGAGCTTTAATTTTGAGAGAATATTTTAGAAGTTGTATTTTTAGCTCTAAAATAATTTTATTGCCACTAAAATTATATGAAAAGTTCACTAATAACACATTTTAAAATAATAATTTTTTATAAGTATAAAATGTTTGGAACAGCTTTTTCGTTATATCATTTTCCTCATATTTTGTATGAATTTGTATAAAAGTAATCAATTGAAAACTAAAAAGCAATAATTGAATACAAATGTATGCACGTCACACTCAACATTTCTGGTAACTGATATGCGTAGGAATAAAATAGTTTTACAAATCCAAATAATAATTTATAGTTTAACTAATAGATATTATAAGGTAACCTACTACTCACAAATTAACGGAATTAAGTTCACAAGATAAGCGGGATATGATTTCAAAAAGTCGCTGACGCCAATACAATGCATCTAAAAGTTTAAAACTACTTTTGGAAATATCATTAAGGACCGTGTGTAATGGTACTCAAACTTTGAAGTGTTTACGTATATTAGCATTACTTTTTTCACAAGAGTTGATCTGTTAGACGTATGTTGATTTGATTTATTTACGGTCATCAGCGTCCCATTCAATTCAGCGCGTGGAACGGCCGATAAATTTTGCTCAGAGGCCTCTTCGTTCACATTTTAGGTTTTTACGTGCCGTAAATCTACGACATAGGATCCGTAGCTTTATTTCCCTTCCGAAGGAAGCCGTACTTAGTATTTTTACGCCCGAAAAAAATGCATCCATCTCGCGATCTTGGGTTTAGGAGGCAAGTACGGTTACCACTACACCACCAGGACCAACTATCTGTTAGAGAGGACTTTTGAGGATAAGTATAAGTGAAACAAAATAATACTAATTATCTTACTGTGAAGAAGAAGAAGAATGCTCCGTTGATTCCAAAAAAAATGTTATACAAACTGAGAAACAATCACGCATCGAATGTGCAATGGGGCCTTAACAAAAAGAATTGTTTTTGTCTTTTGACACCATAACACAGAATAGCATGAATTTACTGAAAATAAAACGGTACAATCGATCTGCTCAGATGAACATAAACCAACAACATGATTGTATGCAAACTTTATGTATGTGATAAAACACTGAAAAGAAAGATTGCAGAATAATTAAACCAGCGAAAGGTATCTACAAGAATATTTCTGAAACTAGCGCCTAAAATAGCAAAATTTATCAATGTTCAAGCTATAACTGCTGGTTAATAACAGTAAATATTAACTTTCATTATCACTGGGACGTCTGAAACCATATCAGAAATAGCCACTGCAAAACTGAGAATCGTACAGCTTTGATCTTTGATCCATAGTTATACTTTTTGGGTCACTCAAGAAATGCTACCTCAAAAAAACATCTTCAAGGTACACAAATGCACCAGTGGCGAGTAGTTACGAACACTGCAAAACATATTTGAAAGGCTTTAGCACTGTAACGTTACTTATTAATTACACGTTGTGAGTTTGAGCTTGGGATGGGGCAGGTGTGAATTTAACTCTAACTATAACACATGAGAATTTTTCTTGAGATAATTTTTTTGACTGTACTAGTAGATTTTATACGATTTATTTTATATTTATTCATAAATATGAATATATTAATTAGAGCTATTATTTTTCATTTTATATTTCCTAGCAGACTGCATACGAATTATTAACAATTACATAAGTATGCAACCTCGAAAGGCTTTCTTTCCACCCGACAGTCGGCCAAAGCCTAGCTAACCTTTAGCTGCAGTTCGCCGCACTCATGAAATATAATTTGCCCACCCAGTGTAAAATGCGTATAATTAACTTATTCCATTAAAATTTATTTTTGAACTTTGGATTAAAATTATGCTTAAAAATGTAGAGCCGTTCTTAAATTGCACTCAAAATGTAACCATTTTTATTACAACTTAGTCTTTTATAGCTTTGTATTTGTTAACCCTTCACTTGGCAAAACTAGCAGAATGAAATTAAAATTATATTTCAATGGGATATCTGAAAGAACAGCAGTAAAAATTACTAAGATAAACTCAAAATTGAAAATAATTTAGTTTAAATGAATTTATTTATGTCTCACAGGATACATCGCATAGCAATTCAATTCAATTCAATTCAATTCAAAGCAATTCAAAGGATACAGAAGACAGCACTTCAGTAATTTGCGGTGTACGAGGGGATACAATTTTGTACTAAATGTATTAATTATGAAATTATAATCCGCCAATGAAGAAAAAATTGTAAATAATAAACAGAATCAATTTAAATTTTTATAGATTTGTATTTATTAAATTAAAAAGTCTTTATAAAGTTTTAATTATTAATGTATTTGGAAATGTATCTTCTGAAGTACATTGCTTATAAGTTCGACATAGTTATAACAATAATAGTTATAATAATAACATAAATATACATTGTACATTAATTAACTATTTACATTTATAATTGTTTATTATAACATATGACAAAAAAGTATTCATTTA